>PRKT01000430.1:285584-355743 GCA_003671525.1 Saccostrea glomerata | reverse complement strand
TCATTTTTCGACCCCCATTTGACCCCCTGGGGCAAAATCAAAATTCCGAAACCTTACTGCACATCTACATGACCCCACCAACCATCTCCCAAAAGATGATTAAGCTACTGTTTAAAATGTAGGAGGAGTTCAGGGAAGAAAAGTGTGACAGACGGACGGACGGACGGACGGACAGACGGACGGACGGACGGACGGACGGACATGAGTAACAACAATATACCCGAACTTTCTTTAGAAAGTGCGGGTATAATAAATTGAAGTTAGACACATGCATCACCTTTAGTACAAAATGTATTAATCTTAAATTTTAGAATATAAAACATGAACTATGCAAAGTACGTTTAAATGCGAGAAGTAAAATTCGATGTTCGTTTTTTTCGATAGTAATTGATAAGCAACTTTATATATTAAATATGTAAAACATATTTATTTTCACATATTCGCTTTATGAAAGTAAATATATTATGTATCTCGTAATTAAGAAAGGGAAAGAACATTCTGATTAACAATATTTTCAATGTTTAGAAAACCTCTAATTCTGAATGATTTCTCCCCCCCCCCCCCCAATCACCATACACCAACACTTAAACTTATATGTATAGAGCAGCCCAGTCCTCCGGGCTGCAATGATAAGCAAGTACACAGCAACGGGGTGGGGACTTTTTTTCTAAGCATTTATTCAACCCTTATAATGTTCAAAGAGGGCTGGTTGACACTTCCCCCTAATCTCAGCGAGATGTCGTAGGGACTAAAATATTTGGTCGGACGTCCACTACGACGTAGTGGACGTCCGACCAAATATTTTAGTCCCTACGACATCTCGCTGAGATTAACTTCCCCCATTTTTTTTGTTAAAGTAATGTCTATCAGAGCAATGTGATAATATATGAATAAAATTTGGTCATAAACAAAATTGGACGCAAGGATATTCGAATATTTCTTTTGTTTCTTTTTTAGGGGGACCCTTTTTTCAAGTAAGATAAAAAAAATATCCGCCCCTTTTAAAAAACGATACTACGTGTCTGATGGGCAAAGATTATATTTATTTATAATAAAATATATCCTGGGAGTATAAACTGAGAATCAAAGACCTAGTGCAAATTTTCTGGGTTTTTGTTTGAGGTTAAAGTTACTTTGTAAATGAACTGCATGACAAAAACATTCACAATGGCATATTTTCTTCCAATAGCAATAATATCATTTCATGCCCTAACGGCAACTGATCTGCAGAATATCGGAAATAATGGAGTAGTGGTATTTGGAAAAGTAACAGAAAATTCTGGATCCGCCTATAATGGTAAAACAGGGAAATTCACGGCACCTCAGGATGGAATCTACTCATTTACATGGACCATTCTGACAAAACCTGGAAAACGATTTATCACACAAATTGTTCAGAATGATAATAGCAATATCATTGGATACAATTATGTTGACGGAAAGAATGGGAGTCAGACTAGTTCATCAGGATCCGTCACAACAATAATGAAAAAAATGAAGAAGAATGACAAGGTCTGGATAAAAACGAATGAGAACGACGGGGAATTCGCTTATGGTGCTTTGTCTTCGTTTTCTGGTTTTAAATTGTAATGATTTTGAAGGAATTATGAAATAAAAACTATAAAATTGTAGAAGTTTTTTATGTTTAAATATTCCACCGCAAAAAGTTTCTTTAAACTGGGCTCGACATTGATAAAAGTGAGATCATCGATGAGGTCAAGATTAAAGAAAAGGTTAAGGTTAGTCAATGTTGATAAAGTTAAAATTCTTTAATTTGTGGGTATCAGCAATTAAGGTATGATAAAAATATATTCAATACATGTTATATATTCGAAACCCAGCTATAACATTCATTATGGAAAGTGTTGTCAAGGAAAAGAAAAAAATATATAATGCTGATGTAGTTAAATAGCTCAACCAGTACCGTATAATATTTATACTTGCATATAAGTCGGTTGTATTCTTTTAGGTAATTTTGAAGGAATTTGCCACTGACCCGCTTATAAGTCGGTGCAACTTTTTGCAAAAATCAGCTGAGAATTTTAAATCAATGCAGTGATTTTTATGCCCCCGTAAACGAAGTTTCGGGGGCATATAGTTTTTGTCGTGTCTGTCTGTCTGTCTGTCTGTCTGTCTGTCTGTCTGCCTGTCTCTCTGTCTGTCTCTCTGTTTGTTTGTCCGCAAAAACTTTAACCTTGCCCATAACTTTTGATTTAGTGGAGCTATGACTTTCATATTTCATATGTGTATTCCTTGTGACAAGACCTTTCTTTGGGTACCACCAAATTTGACCTTTTGACCTTGACCTTGGAGTTTGACCCACTTTTACATGAAAATTTTAAAATTTTACTTTGGCCATATCTTTTGAACAGTAGACACCAGGACATTTATACTTCACATATGTAATGTTTGTTAAAAGACCTTTCACATGATAACAACAACCTTGATCCTTTGACCTTGACCTTGTAGATTTCCGTACTTGTGAAAAAACTTTAACCTTGGCCATAACTTTTGAACGGTAAAGGATGGGGCTTTCATACTTCAAACATGTACTTCTTGTGAGAAGATCTTTCATTGGATACCAAGAACTTTGACCATTTGACCTTGACCTTTGAGATTGACCTACTTTAAAAAAGCAAACCTTGACCTTTACCTTTAAAGAGTAAGGGCTAGTGCTTTCATACTTACATATTTGATCATTATGACAAGACCTTTCATTTGATAACAATAACTTTGACCCTTTGACCTTGACCTTGGAGTTTGACCTACTTTTTTAAGAAATTGAACGTTGACCATACCTTCTGAACGGTTAGAGCTAGGGCTTTCATGCTCTACAAAAGTATTTTATGTGGCAAGACCTTTCATTTGATACTAATTACATTGACCTTTTGACCTTGGAGATTTTTGTATTTAAAAAACTTTAACATTAGCTTACTTACAAATAATTGTTTTCCAGTGAGAATACCCTACTTTTGGTACCAATTAATTAAATTTACATTCAAGAAAAGCTTAATCTTTGCTATGTTGCCATACGGGGGCATCAGTGTTTTACAAACACATCTTGTTTGACCTGGTTTTAATTAATATTTCTCGAAATGAAGCCAATATTTCATTTTAAATCATTAAACAAATAAGCAATACACGTTTGAGATAAATAGGTATCAATTTCAATAGTCCTTGCCAACTGAGATCAAACACAAAGACAACTGCATGAGATTTAGATGCATATTAGGCCTCCCTCGAGTGAGACGCAAAGACAGATGCGCAGATGATTTAGATGCATGTAATCCTCCTTAGCTCCAGACCTATCGATTTGCCTCATTTGAATACTGGCAGATTTATCAAGAAATCAACACCACTAACTTACAAAGAGTTAGCACAGAGAATAAAAATGGAAATATTTGCAGATATGATCTGATGAAAAAATTAAAAATTGTTTCTTTGAGACAAAAAATATTCAGTTAAGAAAAGTAAGGTCGAAGTAAAAAAAAATGATGATGCAGCTAAATATCTCTCATTAATATGTATCAGCACGTAAGTGTTTGTTGAAAATATTTTGAATAAGTTTCTTGGAAACTGAACTTAACACAAATTAAGTGTGAATAAGAAAACGGAGTTCAAAACACTATTTGCCCTGGCCTTAATCATGGCAAGGAACAAAATATGTTAGCATTGCAGATTTATCACTTTGTCTTACTAATCAATGTGATAAGCTGCACAGATAAATAAATGACAAATCAATAGTTTTTATGTGAAGAATTTACTAAAAATCACTCATAGTCAATTGTTTATCAAATTTTCATGTAAAAAATATTTGCACATGTAATTATTTGAAAATACATTCCACGTGTATATCATTTTAATGAATAAATGACGTCACATTTAGATTATAAATATGAAGTGTCTGGGTTAAATAAGAAAAACTGATAATTTATACTACGAATCTTCATTGAAAGTCTTGATATCAATTATATTTCACGGAAATCATTTAAGATTAAGATACTTGTTTGGTTTTTTTTTTCATAAAAATACAGATAGATCTGGATCACAGTAGGCATGAACGTGTTCTATATTATACAGATGAGTGTACAAAGCATTCTGATCTCCTACTATTCTGAAGAGTCAATTCAAAGAATAATTGAATTGTTTCCAAATCTGTCCCGTATTCTTTTGTAGGCAAGGTTATCCATTACATTATTCACCCTTTTCAAAGCAGACCTAAAATATCATTTACATAAAAATAAAATACAGATAAAATAAGATAAAACACAATACAGATATTTATAACAAAGAGGAATACAATGGAATCCTCATATTCCCTGAGGGTTCATATGTACTTGGATTTCTATGGTAGGAACTATCAGCATGGATCAACATTCCTTGAAATTCTTTCACAGTGAGAAAGACCCTTGTCTTGTAAATTAAGACCTCAAAAAATGTCTATTATTCATAATTTGAAACCCCGTGAATAAAATGATTCTACAATTTTAAGCAATTTGAATATTTCTCACATTTTTTAATACAAATTTTTCCTTTCCACAATATAAGAATTAAAAACAAAGAGAAACTTTAAACCAGGCCTGAGGGTCATAAAACTATGACAAGCTCTCTTTTGATCTTACTTTCCCACTATTTATTCCTTTAGAAAATGTAAGACTTGGATCAAAATTGAGTTCGTCTTAATTCTATGGCCACAAAACCTGTTTTATATCTTTAAATATATAATAACTTATTTAAATAAGTTACACTTTGCTAATTGTTTAAAATATCAAACCATTACTTTCTGCAAACTGTACTTACGTATTGAGGACTCTTTTCTCTAGTCGTGTCCTGGACGTGTTTTCTACGATGTTGATGTCCGTTAGGTTGGGAAATTATGGTTCTTTCTTTCCATACCCTTTGTCTTTACTTTTTTTAGAACCCAGGTCTACCCCTAGAGCTGCCTCAATGTCAGCCTGTAGTTCTGGATCCTGTGAGTTACTTGCTCCTTCTACAGGTACAGCAGAGGAGTTTATAAATACATTTTAAGATGTAGCAAACACCCTCAATGATAAATTCAAAGATTTGAGTACTGGTAGATGGTTTGTCTTGATCCTCTCTATAGCTGCGACTCCATACTCGTCTCTGGCAATAATTTTACCATTGAAGGGACACTGTAGGTTACAAGAGATTTACAATTATTTGGTATTAAATAATATACAACAATTGCTATATTGGAATGAAACATAATTAATCTTTGACAGTTTTGTTATTTTATCTATTCTGGTTTGACATTTATTTAAATTTAATTTTTAAAATATATAGCAGTCGATTGTACAATATACATTCAAAAATACATGTATGTATGATTTTGTATCTAATGATGTCTGACTAAATAAGAAGCATATAAAGCAAAACTAGGTTATAGCAATGTCACTGGGACCTATGAAATTATTCGCTATATCTGTAATTTGTTATAATCGTATAAGAAATTCAATGAATTTATGTTACTGTGGATCCATAATGACTTCGCTATGTCTGTGAATTCGCAGTATCTATGTTCAAACTAAACGAGTTTTACTGTGATTTAAATGTTTTGTGCTTTAACTTTTTTTTCCACAGGAATAAGACAACTACAGAAATTATGCATTGCATATGTGTACTCAGTATATAATTATGTAGTATATGTATCATTAATTTTATGTTTTTGTTTTTATATAGTATTAGAAAGTCAAAATAAGAATATATTGTTGGATATTACTTGGGGGGGGGGATAAAAAACACAGTGGCAGGGTTTTTCTGAAATGTACGTGTACATGACGTACATGATGAATTAAAAAAAAAGCGAAACTACCTTGATTTTATCTATTCGTCCTCAAACTAGTTCACTAGTTGACTAGTTCAAATTTCCCAACAAACGGGATAACCCTTTTTGTTAGTTCACCAATACTGCTCTGAAATTTAAAAAAAAAAAAGAACTTTTATGACATATTTATTTACAACAATTTTTTTCAATAAAAGCAATTGATCAGTAGTAGTATTGATTTGAACAGTAGAATTATTGGATTTAATCCAAAAGTGCTTTCAATGCCCTAGCTCTCCCTAACCTGTATAATACCAGTGTTGCAAAATACTCACAGTATCGGTTTTACGAGGGCTGTACAATAAATAATGTCCTCGGTGCTCGGAAAGAAGCAAAAGACGTTTTTAAATGATTTTGTCTTCATGATTTTACTTATTAATTTCTTTTAAGTAAAATGCATGTCTATAACATTTTTTTATCCATTTCTGATTGTTTTGAGAACTCATTTTTGGGTATGACCCTTACTATACTGGAAAATGGCGGATACCTATGATTTCTAGGACTTGTTTCTTCTTTGTGAAAGGTGTTTTTTGGAAATAGAAACAAGTCAAAAGGTCAAAGATCTGGCGAATATTGTTAATGTGAAAAAACATTAACTTTCTGTTTATCCCGAAAATCCCTTCACTCTTCAGGGCATGCGGGTTGGACGCTGTCATGAAGAAATTTAATATAGGGGATCCTTCCTCTAATAAACCTTTCGATTTTTTTGCAAAAAAATTGTTTTCTAGATTCCTCCAGAAATTCATCCGTCTCCTCGAGTACGAATTTGAACAACAATAACACTAACATTGAAGAAAATTGCATATAAATATGTCCTTGTGCTCTTGCATATCATTACTCTTGTCAAAACTTTGCTGTTTTTATCAAGTACATCTGATGGTAAATTTTGTTTTGAGGGTTTTAAGCAATGTTTTCATGTTCAATTATCTGTTTGAATATCAAACAAACGTGGATAACTACAATTATTGATATTTTAAAACATCCGTACACGCTGTCGTTTTCACTTATTTTTCAAAATATACGGTGACCTTTGAGTACCAAGATTTTTTTTTACCGCCAAACGTTTCTTAAAAACAGTGTAAACTACTCCCGATATGATGTCTTCCAAATTTGCTATGTGTCTTAAAGTCAATAATACATCATCAAATATTGTTTGTTAAATTTGTCAAACAGTACATAAGTTGTTATAAGTTTTGTTGGAAAGGACGGTACCCATTTTTGATGCCCATTATATAATTTTTTAATCATTGAAATCCACCTGCTCATTTGTCTACAAAACAGGCATTGGTTGCTGTAAATGTCACACATCTCAGGGAATATTTCTATGGGATTTTTGACAATTTTTAAAGCAGCTTTTCAAACGAACTTATATTATCAATTGATTATCAATTCATTGTGTATTATTTCTGAATTTTATCGTACTAATAACTATCTTTTGCATTGTTTCTCTGAACTTAAACTTTTATATCAAATATAGTAGCTGCATATTGAGACATTTAATGCTTATAATCAAGAAATACACGTATATCATCTGTTACTTAATGACATGAATAGCTTTTCTTCTGTAAAAATACGTATAACAAACGTTTCCTTTGTTATTTTGCGATGGATCACTTTAGCATGTAATTCACAAATGAGTGAACGTTTGGAAACAAATAAAGATAAAATTCTTTTTATATAAGTTGTGATTTCTAACATTTCAATTTATGGAAATAATATATCATGACAGTCAAAATCAATACATATACTCATATTACATTTTAATGACCTTAAATGTATTTACATACATGTATATAAATAGTACCTGAAATTTGATTAGATACTTAATCTTTTAAGACCTTTAGGAGAAATCCTTTTGAGAAGCAATGTACACGTGAGTCGCACTTTCTTACATTTAAAATATTGCCATTGAATATGCACATTTTTCTATGATTTTAATAGAATTTGAAGTTGATAACCTGATTTGTATTTTTTTCGCATATTAAATTAAACAAGTTTATTGAACCACTGATAGGTTTAGCATTTTTGGGTACATACATCAATATTTTAACAGGGTTCATTTTTTGCCGCTTATTCTTGTAAGTTTCCTGCTATCTGGAGTGAATGCAGGAGCATTTCCTGCTATCTGGAGTGAATGCAGGAGCAGGGACAAAAGATTTTCTCCAGAAATTCAATACGTATAATGAAGTGTGTCGTGGAATGGGCCTCAAGGGAGATAACTGTAAAGGACGTGAAAGAGGTAACATGTTTGTCAAATACAATAGCCGAAATGATGAGCAGGAACGTAGCATCAGGGAGGGGAGGGTCACTTATTTTCCAAACATTACTTTTTACAATTGAAAATGTTCCCTGAAGTCTGCTCCCTCCTTCCCATTCGCCTTTAAAGTAAAGTCTTTCAGAGCAATGTGGAAATAATGGTATTTTTAAAAAAATAGACACCTCCCTTAACACGAAACTTAAACGATTTTCTTTCTTTTCTTGTTTTCTGTAATTTTTTTTTTAGGTAAGATACATGTATATTTTTTTCCGGTGTCCACTCTTTCACAAACGATACTACTGTCTGATGTATGAATTAAAAGTAATTATATTCATAATCTAATTAAAAATTAAATAAATAGAGAATCAAAGATGTTACATTAAAGTTTTGCAATTTAAGAAATTCAAAACTGTCTATAACAATCTAGATTGTTATAGATAGTTTTGAATTTCTTAAAATGCAAAACTTTAATGCAACAAAAACAAAAACTCAAATTGATCGTCTGAAAAAGATAAACCTTTAGTTTCAGATTGTCTGAAAAAAAATAGTTAACCTGTAAATAAACTGACATAAACAATCACAATGTCCCATTTTTCTTCCTATAGAAGTAATCTCCTTCATGCTCGAATGGCAAGTGATCTGCAGAACCTCGGAAATAACGCCGTAGTTGTATTTGGAAAAGTTACAGAAAATTCTGGATCCGCCTATAATGGTAAGACAGGGAGATTCACGGCGCCTCAGGATGGAATATACTCATTTGCATGGACCATTTTAACAACGGCTGGAAAGATGTTCAGAACAAACATTGTTCTGAATGACAATAGTAATGTCGTGGGATACAACCATGTCGACGGAAAGACTGGAAGTAACACGTTTTCATCAGGATCCGCCACAGCCATTATAAAAATGAAGAAGAATGACAATGTCTGGATAAAAACGTATGGAACAGGGGAATATGCTTATGCTTCTTGGTCCTCGTTTTCGGGTTTTAGATTGTCATAATTTTAAAGGAATGGCAATAAATAAATCTATATGCTTGGGTTTTTTATTGAACATGTTTTAAAAAAATTTCCAAGCAACACATTTCTTAAAAACTGAGCTAAATACAATTAACATTGAGAAAAGTGAGGCCAAGGTTAAAGGAAAGGTCAAGACTTATAAATGTCCATTAAGTTGAAATACTTTTATTTTATGCATTAGCAAATCATTCAGGTTTGATAAAATATCTACAATACATGTAATATTTTAGAAACTCAGCTCTAAGAGTCATTTAATTGCGCTAAGGGAAGTCAAGGTAAAAGAAAACAAATGATAAAATCCTGATGAGGTTGAATAGCTCATACCAGTACGTTTTTGCATAAAAAGTATAAGGTTTGATGGAAACATTTTGGATTTTTTTTTTGAAACTGATATAAACACCTATTGATGAAAAGTGACATCAAGGTCAAAAGAAAATTTAAAATCAAACTCTGTTGATGCAGTTAAAAGTTCATATAAAAATGTATCGGCATATGAAGTTCTTGAATAGAAATACATATATATTATTTAAGTATTTTCATTCAAATTCGAATTTATAAATCTTGAATAGTTTTTATAAAACAAAACTAAAACACTTAAGTTTGACAGAAGATATTAGGACAGAACATATATGATACGAGAAGAATTAGCAGCACAGAAAACACTGGAAGCATGATTTTTATTTAAGGTTCGATGTTCTTAGATTTCTCTGTTAGTAATGAACAATATTAGCATTTTTCAGGGTTAGCCAATAGTGCACAGTAATTATCTCTCATGGCGAATAAAAACTCTTTTCAGTAAAGTTCCTAGAAATATGTAACTTCTTAAAATTCATAAACAGAACCCCGATGACTCATATGATTCCACAATTTTATGCAAGGCCAAATACTAGTAATAACTGTACGTCATGGCATATGTGTACGAGTTAAATGAATGTTTCAAATATTGCTTTACACAAATTCATCCTTAAAGTTGAACACGATTCTCATAAAGATTTTGACCGCCATATTTGTTCGAGCTCTCGCTATATCTGCAGTCCCCATTACATTAACAGAGCTGGTCACTTAGTCATTGTACAGTGTATTGAATTTTAACCGGTGTACACGGAAGTATACTATACAATACTCAGAAGAGACAAAATTAACTGTGTACGTCTCCCAATGCAGGAAAGTAAGATATCAAAGACACTTACAACAGTTGCACAGTTCAGTGTAGTATACAAACACAAAAACATTCGTAACAGCAATAAAATGTAAACAAAGGTAATGCAAGATAACCATCAAGAACACAGTCGCCATTCCACGCCGATACCCGTGACAATAAAGCAGTCAGATGTTACGAATGCAACAAGTAGACCATAATGGTTTTTTTTCCTTTTTTCTTTTATGTAGACCATAATGTGTAATAAATTGTCAATTGATGAGTCAGGTTTAAAGTTTAAAATTTATTTTAAGTCCAAAAATATGAATTTCATAAATGCAATTTAAAACAACTGAATTAACAAAGAATTTTTCTCAAATTTCACATACTGATTTTAACAAAGAATTGTCTAAAATTGACTTACATGCAAACTCACTCACATCTAATTTTTGACAACTCCGCCCTCTTTTGTACTGTCCAACCAATTAAATTAAGGATAGAAAGTTGCATGAATAGGGGGAATCCGTCTGACATTAATGTACAACACTGAAATTAGGTAGAACTAAGCATAACAAATTCAAAGAACACGATCCTAAGATCTAACCTTAAAGTTCATAACAACTATGAGTAAATGAAATCGATATCGTGAGGCAAGAAAGAGATGTCAGGAATTAGATATTGGTAACATGTGCAAAAATGTCTTTCCTAAACATCAAATGAAAACAATTAACTTTCAACTACAGATGGTAAACAAGACCGAAGAGTAATAAACAATTATCTAAAAAAAAACTTTATTCATAATTAATAATTTTATCATAAAAAATATTGCACTAAAATAAGATAGAAACACGTTTTTGAGTATTTTACACTCTTCGGCAGAGAAAGATAACGCGGGCTCTGAAGACCTGAAAATAAACATATAGATGCTGTCCTCTAGGGTGACCTTTTAACCTGATCGAACGATTCCCAGAATAACGATTCATTACAATGCGGTTGTTTTCTTGTTTAATTGTTTATCGGAAGATGTATTTGGTTAGGAGGAAGAAGCAACCAATGAGATTAGAGTGACCAGAGTTCATGTGTTTGGATAATTTAACTACGGAAAACAATATTTCAAAATTATGCAAAAGATTGATAATTATTTTAAAAGTGCATTAGAAGTTAAAAAAGTACTCAAGGCCAGACTAATAGTAATTAAAATTCAAAACATAATAAAAAGTAATTATTGCAAATTTCGAAGGAGTTACAAATATGGAGATGCAAATCTACAAACGTTAAACTAGTATGAAATGAACGGCCGGGATAGACAGGATTTCAATGGAAAGCTGAATCTTGACTGTCTTGGTTGCATTTCATACAGGTGAGATAATTTTCTAGACTTTCGTGGTTTTTGTCAAATTAATAAAATTTTTATATGGCTTAATTTATTTACAGGTTACATTTTTTTTATATGAGAACTAATAATGTTTAGCATAATGTTTTGTATATTGTAAGAAATTATTTATTGTAATCATAAAGATTACAAATAGATTGTTTAATTTGATAAAAAGTGGAAAGCCGAATCTTGACTGTCTTGGTTGCATTTCAAAGAGGTTGGGTAACTTCTCCACTCCCCAACCATGTCAGTCGCTCAGGTCCGTCAGATCTAAAGCGAAATTGAAATGAAGCCACATGAAAAATATATAACGAGATAAATTGCGAAACTGAGCCATCCCGGTACCCCCACAAGCCAAGCGAGAATTTAGAAGGAGTTATAGAATACATGAAATGAGATCCACGAGTTTCATGCAGTCAATGACCTAATCTGCATATAAAAAAAACAAACAAGGAGAATTTTCCTTTTTTTTTTTTTTATGAAAAATTGTCATTTAGAAACCCTTATAACACATAATCATACCATCCCCCACAGAAAATAAAATTGTAAAACAATTTTACTTAGGGTTAATAAATGCAAATTAATATATAAAAAGCATAAATTAAAAATGAAGATTACACAGAAAAAAAAATAAACAAGTGTCACATACAATTTACAAATGCGTAAAAACGCAAAACAATGTTTACGTACTTGCGCTTTTCATTAAGCTGTACATCAGAAACATATTAAATTGTAATTGTAAAAATAGGTATAACCCGTAATGACACAAATGATTGAAAAATAACCAACTTCTTAAAATTCACAAACAGAACCCCAATGACGCATATATGATTCCAAAATTATATGCAAAACCAAATAGTAATTGCAGTACGAGTTAAAAGAATGTTTCTAAAATTGTTTTCCACAAATTATCCTCTCTACGATATAACAAATGGAAACAAAGAAAACCTCGAACCAACACTGTAAGATGCAAAAGATTTTTATATTTGGATAACAAACCGCATTTAATAGGATGTTTACTTTAAGTTAAAATGAAAGATATAATCAGAAATTAATGAAAAGTATTCAAGCTCAAAAACTCCAATAAGCAAAACAAAATAGGAGCAGAACAAACACGGACCTCCAAAACATCAGAAGGGGGATCAGGTGCCATGGAGGAGTGAGCATCCCCTGCCGACCGGTCACACCCGCCGTGTGCTCCTTGTCATGATCGGGATATATCGGAAAATCCGTCACTACAAATTTTGTGTTTTCCTTTTGCTGATTAAAAGACATCAACATGTTTATAGATAATAATCTTGCGATAGACTTGCAAATAGACTGCGATAGACTTCCTTTTCAGATAAACATCTGGCTCAATCCGTAAATCGAAGTGCGTTTGATGGATAAATGTTTCAATTCTCTAAATAAACCAGATCAATCTGAACTTACATGCATCATTGTTTTGTCAAAAATACCAAATTCCTTCTCACGATCTTGTATTTACAAGTGTACTGAGTATATTATATCTGGATTTAATCACACAAGTACCCTTATGTTGCCTTGTTTCCCTGACTATGAGATGTGTGGATTATACACTTGAATATTTTAAATTGAAGACAGAAGCTGTATATTGATGAACATAATACATATAATATGTATATTTAGTACGCTTACATTAAAACATAGAGTTTCTTCAGAAAAAAATTAAGAAACGTTTCGAATGATTCGCTTTATCATGTTATTTACTATGATTGACTGAACATTTTGTAACAATAAATAAACAGATTCATATAACTTGATGAGATTTATAACATTTTTAAATTATTAGAATTATATATCATGACAGTCGAAATCAATACATAACAGTATACTTCAACTAATATTACATTTTAATGACCTTAAATGTTTGTACATACATACAAATAGTACTTTAAATCTGATTAAATACGTTTTCTTGTGCGATCTTTAGGGGGAATCTATTTGAGAAGCAATGTACACGTGAGTGTTACTTTATTGTCAATTAATAAAATAAAAATCCCACTTTTTTCTTTGATTAAAAATGACAGGTATTTTATGTTCATACCTTAACATTTTTGATATATGTTTATTAAATCACTGATGAGTTTGAGTACATTTAACGATGTATATATATCATATAAAATTAATTAAACAGATTTCAGTTTTCGAAGCTGCTTCTTGTAAGTTTCCTGCTATCTGGAGCGATTGCAGAATCAGGCACAAAAGATTTCCTCCAGAAATTCAATACATATAATGAAGTATGTCGTGGAATGGGCCTCAAGGGAGATAACTGTAAAGGACGTGAAAGAGGTAACATGCTTGTTTTTTTGCTTACATGTTCATTCAGTAGGGACGCAAGTTCGATACATCTTTCGTGATGTATTCTACAATTAGTTTTTAATAAATAAAAAAAAAAAATTCAGTGGATATAAATTTCGTCCTTTTTTCCAATAGATATAATCTCATTTTATGCCCGAATGCCAAGTGATCAGCAGAACCTCGGAAATAATGCCGTAGTGGTATTTGGAAAAGTTACCGAAAATTCTGGATCCGCCTATAATGGTAAGGCAGGGAAATTCACGGCGCCTCGAGATGGGATCTACTCATTTACATGGACAATTCTGACAAAACCTGGAAAGATATTTGTCACTAATATTGTTCTCAATGATACAAAGAATATAGTGGGATACAACTATGTCGACGGAAGGGGAGGGAGTCAAAACTATTCATCAGGATCCGCCACAGCCATTATAAAAATGAAGAAAAATGAAAAAGTATGGATAAAAACGGATGCAAAACAAGGGGAACACGCTTATGCTCATTGGTCCTCGTTTTCTGGTTTTAAATTGTCGTGATTTTGAACGAAATGATAAAATAAAAAATAAATGCTTTGATTTTGTAGCAGTTTTCTTTTCTGGATGACGAATGCAGTAATGAATCTTCTGTTTCCTGGACTCTCTGTTCCAAGGGTTGTGGAATTTCTGCATTGTTAAAATTATTTTAAATTAAAGAGAAGTTAATGGTCCAGAGATCGACACCTTGATGGATTTATCAAACAATTCTAAAAAGTAAAAAGATACGCAGATAAATAAGGTTATGAATTACGATGTACATTATTAACTTTTTTCAAAACACACCTACAAGTTTCATTTACAGAACAAATAGAATAGAGATATTTATTAACAACACTACATGCTGAAATCATGATACTTCCTGAAGATTCAATTTTCTTTAATTTCTATGTTAGGAATAAATAAGCTTTGCATTGACACATATTCCATGTACAGTAATTATGTTTCATGGTGAGAGAAAACTCCCGACTTCAAATTTAAGTTTTTAGACGCATGTACAGTTTTAGCAATTCACAAATTGACCCCCTCCAAGATTCAAATGATTCAACAATTTCATTCATTTGTAGCCAAATGCTGTAAAATCACATATATTCGAGGAGGTTAATTTTCGTGGTTTGAGGATAAACACATTGGTTCATTTGGGATTCGATTTCGTGGTTGAAGAATTGTTCAGTAGTAACATATGTTGGATAATTGCATTTCGTAGTGGATATGAATTCGTGGGTCTCTTCATACCTTGAAAACCACAAAATTACCCCCCCCCCCGGAATATGTGATTTTACAGTAGTAACTGTCTGTATATGTCTATGAGTTATATCAACGATTCAAACATTGTTATGCACAAATTCTTTTTTTTTACAATATAAAAATTAAAAAAGAAAAAAAAAAGAAAGCCTCGATACCACTGAACAAGTTGTAACGTCGAAAATATCAAAGATTTTTGTGTGGATAACAAAATGTATTCAATAGAATATGTGGCTAAACTTCTAAACTTTTAAGTCATAAAACAGATCATAACAAGTGTTGTATCATAATTTTAGCATACTTTATTTCATTTACGATGAGACGGTTGAAAATTGTCAGATATGTTACAACGGATTTAAATTACTGACATCAATTTCTTCGCATTCGTTAGACATGTAACGAATTTAATTGTTACAAAAGATTTCTTGATGTCATTATAATTCAACTCGCTTTAACGATCTTTAAAGTCTGTTTTAAGAAATACATAACACATCGAATTTTTCAGAACAAAATGGACAATTCCCCGTATGAAATACATATATGTTTATTTCTGTAGACTTGGATACATAATAACGAATACAACTTTAATTCGTTTTTATGAATTAAATTTCTTTTCTTCAATTCGAAAATTTGTTGACGTTTTTTTTTTTAAATAAATGAGCTTCCGTATTCTTATAATCAAAAGTATTTCTATATTTTTTTCAATCAAAGGAGGTGTTGTAGTTAAATTTCAAAGAATTTTTTTATTACTGTAACAGTAATTTATGGTCGAAGGGCGTATGACAAAATCGTAAATATTCTCTAGTCTTAATTAATTTTAAATCGAATCAGTCTGAACACGGCTTCTTGTCAAAGCTACACATGTAAAACTAAACTTCAACAAATTCCTTCCAGCAATCTTGTATTTACAAGTGTAGATTATATCTGAATTTTATCGTACTAGTACCTGTCTTTTACATTATGTCTCTGACGATGTGAAAGGTGCATAATACAGTAATAAATTTTGTATAAAAAAGTAGTTGCATACTAGTATTTAAACATGTAATACTGTGAGATATAATCAACAAATACATGAACATGAGTTCATGTCACATTATGATTTCAAACATTTCAAATTATATATTGAAATAATATATCATGACAGTCAAATTCAATACATATTCTTTTACTTACATTACATTTAAATGACCCTAAATGT
Organism: Saccostrea glomerata; assembly: GCA_003671525.1. NCBI lineage: Eukaryota > Metazoa > Mollusca > Bivalvia > Ostreida > Ostreidae > Saccostrea > Saccostrea glomerata. The sequence continues at coordinate 339,318 of PRKT01000430.1, read as the reverse complement.
ATAAACATACATATAAATAGCACTTGAAATCTGTTTAAATACATTATCTGTTACCAACTGTAGGGGGAAACCCATTTGAGAAGATATGGGCACGTGAGTCTTACTTTCTTATAATTAAACCAATGCCAATTATAGCACTTTTTTAATTTAATAATAGATATTGGAATCTCCTTAATTTATTTGTATTAATTAATCATTTCAATATTGATCAGTTATCATAGATCACTGATGAATTTGAGTACATATGTCTGATACATATTTGGACAGCTTCCAGTTTTTGAAACTAATTATTGCAAGTTTCCTGGTATCTGGAGTGAATGCAGAATCGGTCACAAAAGACTTCCTCCAGAAATTCAATACGTATAATGAAGTATGCCGTGGAATGGGTTTCAAGGGAGATGACTGTAAAGGACGTGAAAGAGGTAACAAATGTTTGTCAATAAAAATGTGATGTACAGACACGTAGCATTAGAGGGGGGGGGCTTTTTTCCAAGCATTACATTTTACTGTTGTAACTGTTCATTGAAGGCTCCCTCTTTTTTTGTTTAAAAAAGGTTTTTTGTCCGTTTATTTAGGTAAGATAAAAAAAATCTCTGCCTCCAATACTTTTAAAAACGATACTACGTACCCGAATTATGATCAATTATATTTACATAATCTAATTAAAAACTAAATAAATTAAGAATCAAAGACCTAGACTAAGTGCACATTTTGAAGTCTCTCTCTCTCTCTCTCAATCGATGAAAAATAAGCTAGCCTGTAAATAAACTGACATAAACATTCAAAATAGCTATTCTTCTTTCAATAGCAATAATATCATTTCATGCCCGAATGGCAAATGACCAGCAAAATCTTGGAAATAATGCCGTAGTTCTATTTGGAAAAGTTACAGAAAATTCAGGATCCGCCTATAATGGTAACACAGGGAAATTCACGTCACCTCGGGATGGAATCTATTCATTTACATACACAATTCTGACAAAGCCTGGAAAGACATTTGTCACAAATATTGCTCTCAATGATACAAGGAATGTCGTGGGATACAACAGCGTGGACGGAAGGACAGGGAGTCAAAATTACCCATCAGGATCCGCCACAGCAATCATAAAAATGTTAAAGAATGACAAGGTCTGGATAAAAACGCACGGGAAAGCAGGGGAATTTGCTTATGCTCATTGGTCTTCGTTTTCTGGTTTTAAATTGTCATATTTTTTAACAGAATGATAATAAAAAAAAATATGCTTGGATTTTGTTTTTTTTTCTAGATGACAAATGCTGTTACTTATCTATAGTTCCTGATGCTGGTTAATTAAACCATTCAATCCATCAGGATGCAGAAATCAAAACCTTGATAGATTTATTGAACATGCTTAGAAATTCATCAATATTATATTTCTTTAAAACTGAGCTCAGCACAACAATGGGAAAAGTGAGGTTAAGGTCAAAGGAAAGGTGAGGTTTAATAAATTTTGAATAAGTAAAAAAAAATACGCAGTTAAATAGCTCTCATCAATATGTACCAGCATATGAATTTGAAAAGTTTCTTTGAAACTTAACAAAACACAATCACAAAAAACACAAAAGACAGATGGAAAGAACATGGGAAACACTATTTGCCCAGGCCATATCCATGGAAGAAAAATGTAGCGGTGCAGATTTATAACTTTGTCTTATTAATCAATGTAATATAAGCTACATGTACACAGAAAAATAAATGGCGAGTCAATAGTTTCATTGATAAGAAATTTACAAAAAATCACTCAAAAAAGTATAATATTACATTAAACAACTACATGTAATAACAAATTTTAGAATTTATTTAAACGAATTTGCTGTGTTATTGAAAATATTAAAATTCGTTTAAAGGAATTTAATCTGATCATTCTAACAAAGTCCACAATTCATTATATATATATATATTTTTTGACAGGTACTAAATGGGCTTCCGCAGGCATCCGTATTCTTAAAGAACGAGTACATTTTCATTTTGTTTTATAATCAAACATGTGCCATTGATGACTGTTGAATTTTCAATTAAATTCTTTTGTACTATCTTATATTGTTAAGATCAGACGACACGTTCCTCAAAAATATATAATTTTCCCAAGAATTTGTCATTAAGGTTTAGGTACGTAAACAAGCTTCCTGACAAAAAATTTCGATACCTTACCAAGCATTTGGACAAGATACCAGAAGGTGATATTTCTCATATAAACCTTATGGGCAATCTTTTGAATGGTCTCTGTCACAATTTTGGTATAGTTATACATGTATTTAAAAACATGTTAAAACAATTTAAAAGCACAAGAGAATACTAATCATCATAAATTCTTGATATGATATTAAGAGATACAAATTATAGTTGAGGAATGCGTCGTCTGACTTTAATTACAGAAATCAAAGGGCGAATGCCAGATAATTGTTTAGTTCTCTAAATAAATCGGGTGCATTTAAACTTACGCAGTTGTTTGTTGTCAAAAATACCCTATATAGAAAACTAAATTTCAACAAACTCCTTCATACGATCTCATTTTTACAAGCGTAAATTATATAATAATATATCGTATTAGCACCTATATATTGTTTCATTGAAATAAATAGTAATAGATAGCTGCATATCAAACTACAGTTAATGTGAGCCCTGACCTCACTAAATGATACTCCCCGCTTTCAATATGATTATACATGTAGTGGCAAAGTCTTTAATGAAAGGTGCACAATGGCATTCTGTAATTACGGATCTGTAACAGTGTCAATAGATTTTATTCAGTGGTATAGGAGGAGTTGTGGATAAGAGATGGATACCCTTCAATATTATAGAATGAATGGCAGTGTTCATGTTTTGATATGGGAAACACAACACATGTGTCCGATCAAAAAGTCAATTATAAGGTGCACATTTGCACTATGTAAAAACAATTCCGTAAATACCTTGGTATTTCATAAAATTACATCAGTGGAATAAAAGGAGTTGCGGATAACATATTTGTACCCCCATAGAGTAACAGACAGACGTACAGACGGATGGACATCCCGATCATTATATACCCTTCCTCTTTATATAAATATTAAGTACATGTATTAAATATATAATACATATAATCAATACATGTACATATATACGCAGTTACTTTAAGACATGAATAGAGTTTCTTGAATTCTTAATGATTCACTTGATCATGTTATTAACAATAACTGAGCGAACACTTTCAAACAAATAAACATAAAATTATTTTTATATAAGTTGATGTGATTTCTAACATTTCAAATTATTGAAAAATATATCAGGACAAACATGATCAATATATATATACTTCCACTCAAATTACATTTTAATGACTTTAAGTAAATTTACATACATACAAATAATACTCAAATCTGATTAAATACGTTATTTTTTACGATCTATAGGAGAAATTCGTTTGAGAAGCAATGTTTAAGTGAGTTTTAATTTGTTACGTTTAAAACATTCTCAATTATATGCCTTCTTGTTTAGTTTCAAAAGTTTTTGAAGCTTTTTAATTAAAAATTTAATCAATTTTTTTTTATCATTGATCAATTGCAATAGACCACTGATGGATTTAAGTACATATTTCTAATATAAATTTGAACAGCTTCCAGTTTTTGAAACTTATTCTTGTAAGTTTCCTGCTATCTGGAGCGAATGCAGGAGCAGGCGCAAAAGATTTTCTCCAGAAATTCAATACGTATAATGAAGTGTGTCGAGGAATGGGCTTCAAGGGAAATAACTGTAAAGGACGTGAAAGAGGTAACATGTTTGTCATAAAAATGATGTACAGGCATCAGAGATGGGGAATTCTCACTTTTTCCAAGCAATACTTTTCATTGTTGAAAATGTTTATTGAAGGTCCCCCTTTATCGTTGAAATAAAGGATGTTTGTCAGTTTTTCAGGTTAGATTAAAAAATATCTGACACCTACATTTTCAAAAAGATACTAGATTTACCTCATGTATGAAGGAAGAGTGATTATATTCATAATCTTATTAAAAATTAATAAACTGAGAATCAGAGACCTATATAGTTTACAATTTCTCTCTCTCTCTCTCTCTCTCTCTCTCTCTCTCTCTCTCTCTCTCTCTCTCTCTCTCTCTCTCTCTCTCTCTCTCTCTCTCTCTCTCTCTCTCTCTCTCTTTTAAATCGAATATTTTGAACAGATCTGAGCCTTACTAAGACCATTGAAGAAGATAACTTTTAGTTTAAGATTGTCTGAAAAAATTGGTTAACCTGTGAATAATATAACAAAAACATTCACAATATCCCATTTTTCTTCAAATAGAAATAATCTCATTTCATGCCCGGATTGCAAGTGATCTGTAGAACCTCGGAAATAATGCCGTAGTGGTATTTGGAAAAGTTACGGAAAATTCTGGATCTGCCTAAAATGGTCAGACAGGGAAATTCACGGCGCCTCGGGATGGAATCTATTCATTTACATGGACCATTCTAACAATAGCTGGGAAGACGTTTCATACAAATATTGTTTTGAATAATAAAAGTAATGTCGTTATTTACAACCATGTCGACGGAATGAGTGGAAGTCAGACTTTCTCATCAGGATCCGCCACAACAATTATAAAAATGCAGAGGAATGACAATGTCTGGATAAAAACGTATAAAAAGGTTTGAAAAAAGTATCTTCAATAATTTATTCGAACATGAACTATAAAACTCATTTAATTATCAAAAGGGAGATCAAGGTAAAAAAAAATTAGAAAATGCTGAAAATGTTGAATAGCTCTTTCCAAAATATATTTACATATGAATTATTCGAGACTGAAATAGATAGTATTAAATACACATTGGAGAAAAGTGAGATCAAGGTCAAAGGAAAGGTCAAAGTAAAAATATTGATGTAGTTAATAGCTTTCATCAATAATTAACGATTAAGTTTGATGGAAATATCTTAAAACAGTTTCTTTAAAATCGAACTAAACACAATGTATGAAGGAAGGACAGAAGGAGGTAGGGAGAAAACGTTCCAAACACTGGCCATATGCACGTAAATTCACAAAAAAAAAAATCATTTCTAGAATTATAGACTTATTACTTTGTCTTCCCAATCAATGAAATAAGCTGCACATAAACATAAAAGACAAATCAATACTTTTTAAAATAATTAAGGACGTAAGTCATTGTGACGTAAGCAAACCAGATTATACAATTTAGATTAATTTTTTATCCAATCAAATGATGCATTACAACCAAAATTTAATTATTTAAACATACATGTATTTTATTAAAACATGATCAATGGGATTGGGCACATGCAATTCCAACTTAGATTGTCCTCTCCAACACAATAAAATAACAAAAATAGATACACATGATGTACAACCAACAAATTAACAAGTACTGGAATTCTTCAACCCAGGGTTAATTTTATAGAGAATATACTTCAATTTACATTGCGTAAGACCTTAAATGAACCAGAAAGTTTAGAAAATACGGAAAATTTTAATCCGTAAATAATTTTATAAAATTATATAATTAGTTTAAACGAATTCGGTTTTTATCGCAAATTTAAAAAATCGATTAAACGAATTTGATATTTTGTAATGAAATTTTAAAGTCATTATTTCGAATCTAACATATTTAATTCGTACAATTATAGCGAATTGATAAATTGGTTTTACCCAATTCGACAATTCTTTTGCTCTAACTTTTTTTTTATTACAGAAATCAATCGTCGTTTGATGGATAATTGTCTCAACTCACTAAATAAATTAAATCAGTCTGAATTTACCTGCAACAACTACATGTCAAAAATATCCAGAATGTAAAACAATTTCAACCAATTCTTTCTTGCGATCATATATTTACAAGTGTGCATTATGATTGAATTTTATTGTATATACTTCATGTAGTTCCTATCCTTTGTATTGATTCTCTGACGATCTGGAGAATGTGGGATGGGTGGAAAATGAGGTTAAATTTTTATTTTGATGATACATATAGAAGCTGCATATTTAAATATATATAATACATACATGTATAATCAATACATATACATGTATGTATGTATTTCAATACGAAGAACTACATGCATTTTAAAAATGAATGGAATTTCTTAATATAGGATATAACAAGAGGCCCAGGGGCCACATTGCTCACCTGAGAAAATTGGCTAGGAAAAAACAAGGATCAGATCAGAACTGAAAGTAAATTTGGGGTGGGGGGCTTGAATTTTACACACCCCAGGGGGTCATGATTTGAACAAACTTGAATCTACACTACCTGAGGATGATTCCCTATAAATATAACGAAGCCTGGCTTTGAAGTACTTGAAAAGAAGATTTTAAAAGGTTTTCCTATATGTTCCTATGTAAAACTTTGATCCGCCATTTTGGCCCCACCCTACCCCCGGGGATCATGATTTGAACAAACTTGAATCTACACTACCTGAAAATGATTCCACATGAGTTTAATCTTTCCTCGCCCAGTGGTACTTGAGCATAAGATTTTAAAAGATTTTTCCTATATATTCCTATGTAAAACTTTGATCGGCCATTTTGGCCCAACCCTACCCCCGGGGTCATGATTTTTTTCACAAACTTGAATCTACACTACCTGAGGATGATTCCACACGAGTTTCATCTTTCCTGGCCCAGTGGTACTTGAGAAGAAGGTTTTTAAAGATTGTTCCTATATATTCCTTTGTAAAACTTTGATCGGCCATTTAGGCCCAACCCTTCCCCCGGGGTCATGATTTGAACAAACTTGAATCTACACTACCTGAGGATGATTCCACATGAGTTTCATCTTTCCTGGCCCAGTGTACTTGAGAAGAAGATTTTTAAAGATTTTTTCCTATATATTCCTATGTAAAAATTTAATCGGCCATTTTGGCCCCACCCTTCCCCCGGGGGTCATGATCTGAACAAATTTGAATCTACACTACCTGAGGATGATTTCACATGAGTTTCATCTTTCCTGGCCCAGTGGTTCTTGAGAAGAAGATTTTTAAAGATTTTTCCTATATATTCCTATGTAAAACTTTGATCGGCCATTTTGGCCCCACCCTACCCCCAGGGGTCATGATTTGAACAAAATTGCATCTACACTACCTGAGGATGATCACAAATGAGTTTCATCTTTCCTGGCCCAGTGGTTCTTGAGAAGAAGATTTTTAAAAAAATTTTCTATATATTCCTATGTAAAATTTTGATCGGCCATTTTGGCCCCACCCTACCCCCGGGGGTCATGATTTGAACAAACTTGAATCTACACTACCTGAGGATGATTCCACATGAGTTTCATTTTTCCTGGCTCAGTGATTCTTGAGTAGAAGATTTTTTGAAAATGCCATTAATTTTTATCTTATTCATAATTATCTCCCCTTGGAAAAGGGCCTTGCCCTTCATTTGAAAAACATTGAGTCCCCTTCACCCAAGGATACTTTTCACTAAGTTTGGTTGAAATTGGCCCAGTGGTTCTTGAGAAGAAGATGAAAATGTGAAAAGTTTGCGAAGACAACAACGACAACGACAACAACGACAACGACAGACAACGGTCACACTTTGATCAGAAAAGCTCACTTGAGCCTTCGGCTCAGGTGAGCTAACAAGCGTTTCATTTCTTTCTTTTTAATGATTCATTTATCATATTATCACAATTACAGAGTGAGCACTTTTAAGCAAATATACAGATAATTCTTTCTATAGAAGTTATTTCTCACATTTCAAATAACTGGAAAAAATATCATGACAGTCAAAATCAATATATATATTTTCACTCAGATTACATTTTAATGTATGTTCGTAGATATAAATAGTACTTGAAATCTCATAGAATATGTTATTCCGTAAAATCCTTAGGGGAAAACTATTTTGAGAAGAAATGCACAAGTGAGTATTACTTTCGTAAATCTAAAACATCATGAACATTGTCAATTAATCGTGTATACATGTACTTATCTTTTTTTATATATAGTATTTGAAATTCATCACTTGTTGTGTAATTTTTTTTAATATTGAAGAATTTTAATAGATCACTAATGAATTTGAATACATATATCTATATTTAAACAGATTGCAGTTTTTGAAGCTGGTTCTTGTAAGTTTCCTGCTATCTGGAGTGAATGCAGGAGCAGGCACAAATGATTTCCTCAAGAAATACAAAAGGTATAATGAAGTTTGTCTTGGGATGGGCTTCAAGGGAGATACTAGTGACTGTAAAGGACACGAAAGAGGTAACATAATTATATACTTGACAATAAAGATATTAATGTTCAGGCACATAGTATTGGGGGTCTCACTTTTTCCTCTGGCTTTACTTTTAATTTTTACGTATGAAAGTGATCATTTATAAGGTGTTGGCACTTCTTGTTTAAAAAAGGTCTATCAGAGCAATGCATGAAAAAAATGTGGATAGGATAAAGTTAGGACCCATCCTCCTCCCCAACACAAAGTTTAACCGATTTGTTTTCTAATTTTAAGTCAATTTTTTTCTCAGGTAAGATAATTTCCCCATCCTCTTTTTTTTTTTTTAAATACTACATACATTATGTCATCTTCTGAAGCCACGGTCCGGAGACCCCATACAGTTTTTAGCTCACTTGAGCCAAAGGCTCAAGTGAGCTTTTCTGATCTAAATATGTCCGTTCTGTCGTCGTCGTCGTTGTCCTCGTCACATTTTCATCTTTTTCTCAAGAAAGACCCCCAGGAGTAGGATGGGGCCAAAATTGCCGTTCAAAGTTTTACACAGGAATATATAAGAAGGATATGGAGATAACGAACAGTATTCAATCTCAACGTCCATTAAACAATATACAAAATAAGAGTAGAGCAAACACGGACCTCTGAAACATCAGAGGTGGGATCAGGTGCCATGGAGGAGTGAGCATCCCCTGCAAAATCTTTAAAAATCCTCTTCTTAAGAACCATTGAGACAGGAAAGATGAAACTCATGTGGAATCATCTTCAGGTAGTGTAGATTCAAATTTGATTAAATCATGACCCCGGGGCTAGGTTGGGGCCAAAATGGCCGACCAAATTTTTACATAGGAATATACAGGGAAACCTTTTAAAATCTTCTTTTCAAGTACTTCAAAGCAACGATTAGTGATATTTATATGGAATCATCCTCAGGTAGTGTAGATTCAAGTTTGTTCAAATCATGACCCCCTGGGGGGGGGGTTGAATTTCAAGCCCCTCCCCCCAAACCTCTAAACTTTCAGTTCTGATCTGATATGTACTTTTTCCTAGCCGATGTGCTCAGGTGAGCGCTGTGGCCCCTGGGCCTCTTGTTTCCATTCTCCAGATTGGAAGAGGATCGTACATTTTGTGACGATGACCTTACGTATTGATATTGAATACTCTTTCCGTGCAAAAAATTTCATTTCATGTATCCCAGTATCATTCGAGGTTCTTTGAAGTCTTAGAAATGGCCTTGTAAAAGTTGACATTTGTATTTGTACCCCTATAAAATTACAAAAACTAATAGCCATTCTCTGTAACCACTGAAACTTCTTTGCCACACAAAATCACCGTTTTTCATGTAACATTGACCATTATTAGTACTTGACAAAACATATTTCAAGTAAAATTTGGTTGATGTCTTTTTTGACTTGGTAACAGCCGGAAAAGTTTGAAAATATTTGATATTGTTAGCTACTTTAAACCATTAAAACTGGGAAAAACAACCATTCTCACAAACCAAGATACATTTTTGCAACTTATGCTATAAAGAAACTGTGTGGAATATGAATGTAAGTAATTTGTAACTATGGGTACATTTGGAATACATTTTAAATGCTGAAAATGCTAAAAAGCGCTCAGTATTCACTAATGGTAGGTGTTACATGATTAAACTCAATCAACAACTTTAGGAAAACAATAAAAATATTTGACTTTTAGTAACATATTAGCAATATTCTGTAAATAACTTTTATATTTGCCCTGACAATACAGAGTTACTAACCAAAGGATGACTGCACTTAAGGACAGATGATACAAACAATTTTTTTCTTTGGAGGAGACTTAATGTCATTTCACAAATTTAGAAAAGTGGATAATTCTTAAAATTCTTTCTCCTAAGAACTGGAAAATGAAAACGACTTGGAAAATTTTAGTAATATTTCAATAAAAAAACAAATATAGATAAATCCCACACAGTCAAGGTTTACAGGTGAAAACATTATAGAATATTTTACCTTGGTGCTAAAAGTGTAAAATAAACTAAATAAAATATTCCAAGCCAGGTGAATTTTATGAGGAAAAACTAAATGACAAAAAACAGCAATATCATATATGCTGATTTTTACCATTTTCCTTTTTCTAATTAAATTCAAGGAATTTAAACCATTTCTAATTTTTGACGTATCAAATGTGTCTTTTGTGTTCATGTGATAAATAAGTTAAGTACAAAAAATCATTTTCATTGGATTCGATGGTTATATACATTAAGGAACATGATAAAAACAGCTTTAGAATATAACAGAGCTTAACGGGACTAAAAATTAACACACTTGTATTTACAATTTACCAAGTACCCGAGTACTTGATCGAAAAAACGTCCGAGTAACCTATTATCAAAAATTTGCGATTTGACATTCCTTAAAAAACATTTGAATTTTTAGAAAGATGTAAATTAGGACCACACCAATTGTTGAAGAGTTACATTAAAATGTGTCTTTCAAACTTGATATCAGATTAAAATATACAGAGAGTGAATTGGAAGCCCTTTGTTGTATTAAAATTATGGCAACCATTGTCAACCAGTTAGAATTATCTTATTTCGTTCTTGATATACATGTATGTAACATGGCTCTTTTTTATGGTATTTTGTTGCACTTTAACCTATAATTGATTTATATATCGGTATTTAAGCGTATGACTTTATGAAATCAAATGAATAAAATTATCACTTTTGACTACTTTATTTTCATATCAATATGTAATATTTCTGGAAACAGCATTCACATCAATTAAAAATATAATGCATTTTCTAGTTTTTTATCTCGTTTTGAAAATCGAACTTTTTAATAAGTAATTCCTAAGCTTAATTCAAATCGACTGAAAAATCAGAATGTTAGTTTAAGATTGCCATGACAAAATTGTAGTAAACTTTAAAAGTAAACTATCACAAACATTCACAAAGGATTTTTATTTTTCTTCCGACAGCAATAATCTCATTTCATGCCCGAATGACAGGTCATCTGGACGATCCCGGAAACAATGTCGTAGTTGTCTTTGGAAAAGTTACAGAAAATTCTGGATCCGCCTATAATGGTAAGACAGGGAAATTCACAGCACCTCATGATGGAATCTACTCATTTTCATGGACCATTCTAACAGCACCTGGGAAGTTGTTTAATACAAATATAGTTCTGAATGATAATAGTAATGTCATTGGATACAACCATGTCGATGGAAAGAATAAGAGTCAGACATACGCATCAGGTTCCGCAAGAGCAATTATCAAAATGAGGAAGAATGACAAGGTCTGGATAAAAACGTATGGAGGAACAGGGGAATACGCTTATGGTACTTGGTCTTCGTTTTCTGGTTTTAAATTGTCATGATTTTTAAAGGAATGCTAATAAAAAAAACTATAGGCATAGTTTTTGTAGATTCCTGTTCTTTTATGCTGTATGATGTTTCTTATAATGGTTAATTAAATCTATCAGGATGCACAAAAATCAAAACCTTGATAGATTTATTGAATATATTTAGAAATTTCTCAGCAAAATTGTTCTTCAAAACTGAGCTAGATATCAAAGGAAAATTAAGTTAAGGTAAAAGGAAGGACAAGGTTAATAAATGTTGATGAAGTTGAAAAGATTTTATCTTTCTATATGTCAGCAAATAAGGTTTGATAAAAATATCTTCTATAATTATGAAAAGTGCAGATTTATGTGTCTTATTAATTACTAAGTTATATAATAAGCTGAACAGATAAAAAAAAAGGCAATACAGTAGTAAATGAGTAATTTACTAGAACTCATACTTATAATACATGTATATCTAATTTTCATGAAAAAAGACAACTAATTATTTGAAAATTCACCCTGCAATACCGCATACTCTATATAATATATAGAACTAAAACGTAAAATTGTTCAAGGTGATTGCTAAAGTCATTGCTTAAACAAACGTTCAAACAATGAAACAGTTGTAGCAAACAAGGTCTGGACTCTGGAGAATTTGATATTGATGACGATTAATATCTGTGGGGGCATCGTGAAGTCCTTTGGTGTAGCTACCATTTACTTTCCACCAGAAAATACATGTAGCTGATTGGTCACAAGTAGTCAAAACAGTTCTTCCGTTATCCTTGATATCTTATCTGATCAATGGGAACAACAGAGAACAGCCTTTCAGAGGTGGAATCAAGTGACAAGGAGGAGTAAGCATCAGATAGTCACACCCCTTGTGTCCCCGGGATTACAAGACTGAGATGGAAACCTCATGAGTTCTTCTTTAACAAAACATATAAAATGCACCTTTCATGATATCTACTTTTGATAGGTGAATGGATAGGGTACTAAACTCAGCTATTTTCGAAAATAAATTTGATATAACTTTTAACTAGAACCACTATGTTCATTGACGAAAACTTGGCTGTTCCTCAAATAGGGATATGGAGATAACGAACAGTATTGAATCTCGAAAGGATTTTCCGTTATCCTGTAAATTCTAAGAAAATTCATGCCACATACTGTGGACCTTAAAATAGGCCAAAAGAGTCATGACATATGAATCAACACGACATTCAGATGCTTTGATATGACTAATACAACCTTTCTATTTTGGAGAACTTTCTTAAAAGATTTATTTCTGTATAGTAATACATATAGTATGTAAAATGTGATCCCCAATTTACGTCTTTGTTTTGGCCCAGTGACAAGAATTTGTTTATCTACACAGTTTGTACACAATCCAAAAACAGTGAATTAAAATTTTGAATCCACACAACTTGTGAATGTTTGCATTTTAGCATAAAACATTATATTGGTTTTTGCTGTGTTCCGCGATACATGTACAATATAACTATACCAGAAATAATCACCTTACCCATAGGTTAGGCTTGGTACTCATGCCTTCTATTCTAGTTTCATTCCATCTAAATCTACAAAAACGAGACACCTAGGTCTACGGCATTTCCCGTGCTGATAAATCAGTTTCATCCTCTGAGCATTTAAATTACTTATGACATCCTTTTCGGATACAAATGACGCATTCATATACCAATCTTTATGGTACTCGGCATAGGATTAATTATTTTAACAATTTTTAACGAAGCGCATGGACATTTTATGTAACGCAGGGACATCAGAAAAATGACGACATCGCCGTTTATCTAGCTATATTTTTACGGATAAAAACGTCTAAAATATATTTTAAGTATGATATTGTCATTATTAAAATATTTTCCGTGCCATTGATATATAACACTTGATATCTTCTTGCAAAACCATCTCTGCACAACCATAGAAAAGCATTTTCCAATGCTCTGTGTGAAAGAAACACCAGTATCGTGCGCGACGTCTATATTAATCCCTGGTCAAGCTACCGCCTATCTTCTAACAGTGGAAAGCTGATAGGTTACTAGTAAGCAAATCAGTTCTTTCGGCCCCCTTCATATATGCAATCTTATCTGATCAATGTGAACAACAGAAAACACCCTTTTGGAATTAAATGACACCGTAAAATTCTTTCTATCTTGTTTTACATACGCTTAGGGTGTTATGATGTGTCACTAACATAAGCAGGTATCTATATAATCAGTGTTTGATGGATAATTGTTTCATCTCGGTAAATAAATTAAATCAGTCTGAATTTACGTGCATCAATTATATGTCAAAAATACCCAGAATGTAAAACTAAATTACAACTAATTCTTTCTTTCGATCATATATTTAGAAGTGTACAATTATGATTGAATTTTTATCGTACTACATGTAGTTCCTATCCTTTGTATTGTTTCTCTGACGATTTGGAGAATGTGAGATGGGTGGAAAATGAATTAAATTTTTTATTTTGATGATACGTAGTAGCTGCATATTGAAATATATATAATTCATATAATCAATACATATATATACGCAGTTACATGTATTTTAAAAAAAAATGAATAGAATTCATTAATAAACGATATAACAAGTGTTTCTTTGGTTACTTTTCAATGATTCACGTTATCATATCATAACAATAGGAGAGTGAATACTTTTAAGCAAATAAATAGATGATTCATTTATATATATTTATTTCTCACATTTCAAATGAATGGAAAAATATATCATGACAGTCAAAATCAATACATATTATTTCACTCAGATTACATTTTAATTTATGTACTTGTATAAATAGTACTTGAAATCACATAGAATACGTTATCTCATAAATCCTTTGGGGTAAAGTTAACCATTTTGAGAAGAAATGCAAAAGTGAGCTTTATTTTCGTAAATCAAAAATATTGTCAATTAATATACATCGTGAATACGTGTAATAATCTTTTTTAATATATATATAGTACTTGAAATTCATCACTTGATTTGTATTTTTTATATTGAAGAATTTTAATAGATCACAAATGAACTTGAGTACACCTATCTCTATTTAAACAGACTGCAGTTTTTGAAGTTGATTCTTGTAAATGTCCTGCTAACTGGAGTGAATGCAGGAGCAGGCACAAAAGATTTCCTCCAGAAATTCAATACGTATAACGAAGTGTGTCATGGAATGGGCTTCAAGGGAGATAACTGTAAAGGACGTGAGAGAGGTAATTGTATTTATGCTTGTCAAAAAAAAAAAAATGATGTGCAGATACGTATAGAGCATTGAATAGGGGGATTCTCACTTTTTTTCCAAGCATTAATTTTTACTGTTGAAAATGTGTTCTTTGAAGGCTGATCCCCCTCTTTGTTGAAGTAAAGGGTTTTTTTGGTCATTTCTTTTTCAGGTAAAATCTCTGTCTCTCATACGTTCAAAAACGATACTACGTAGCCGATGTATGAGATTTAAAATGAAAAATATTTGCATATAGGTTAATAAGGATGGATTCAGAAGCGTAGACTTTTGAACATCATAGAAGGTTTACAATTTCTTTAGATTCAAAAAATTTATTATTTGTATCATTTGCAATGACATTAGGTCAAAAAATATATACCAATCAAGGCATCCATTTTTTTTGTTTGCATCATCTGACCTTAAAAACTGAATGAACATATAATAATAATCGAAGACCTTGTGTAAATTTCTAGCTTTTATATATATATCTCTCTCTCTCTCTCTCTCTCTTTCTCTCTCTCTCTCTCTCTCTCTCTAAAACGAATATTTTGAAAAGTTCTTGGCCTAGCTAATTTTGACCGTTAAAAAGATTTTAGTCTAAGAATTTCTGATTAACCTGTAAACAAACTGACATAAACATGTACAATGACCTATTTTTCTTCCAATAGAAGTAATCTCATTTCATGCCCGAATTGCAAGTAATCTGAAGAACCTCGGAAATAATGCCGTCGTTGTATTTGGAACAGTTACAGAAAATTCTGGATCCGCCTATGATGGTAAGACAGGGAAATTCACGGCGCCTCAGGATGGAATCTATTTATTTACGTGGACCATTCTAACAACAACTGGGAAGATGTTTAATACAAATATTGTTCTGAATGATAATAGTAATGTCGTGGGTTCCAATAATGTCGACGGAAGGCATGGAAGTCAAACTTTATCATCAGGATCCGCCACAACAATCATACAAATGAAGAAGAATGACAAAGTCTGGATAAAAACGCGTGGAAAAGAAGGGGAACTCGCTCATTCTGATTGGTCGTCGTTTTCGGGTTTTAAATTGTAATGATTTTAAAGAAATGATAATAATAAAAACTAAATGCTTGGGTTCTGTAGTTTTTCTCAATGACAAATGCTGTGATGAGAAAAGTTTGACAGAAGACACTAAGGACAGAACAATTAAAACTCTTTAAATCAAAACCATCAGGATCAAAACCTTGATAGATTTATTGAACATGTTTAAAAAAAATCCCAACCAACACATTTCTTAACAATTGAACTAAATACAACATTGAGAAAAGTGAGGTCAAGGCTAAAAGGAAAGGTCAAGGCTTATAAATGTCCATTTAGTTGAAATACTTTTATTTTTATGTATTAGCAAATTATTCAGCTTTGATAAAATATCTACAATACATGTAATATATTAGAAACTCAGCTCTAAGAGTCATTTAATTGCGAAAAGGGAAGTCGAGGTTAAAGAAAAAAAACGATAAAATCCTGATGAGGTTGAATAGCTCATACCAGTTCGTTTTTGCATGAAAAGTAAAAGGTTTAATGAAAACATTTTGAATTGTTTCTTTTAGACTGATATAAACACCTATTTGTTAGAAGTGGCATCAAGGTCAAAAGAAAATTCAAAATCAAACACTGTTGATTCAATTTAAAAGCTCTTATAAAAATGAATCAGCATATGAAGATCTTGAATAGAAATACATATATATATTATTTAAGTATTCTCATTCAAATTCGAATTTAAATAAATAAAACTGAACTAAAAACACTTAAGTTTGACAGAAGACATAAGGACGGAACACATTCATGGCACGAGAAGAATTAGCAGTACAGAAAATACTGGAATCATGATTTTTATTCAAGGTTCGATGTTCTTGGATTTCTCTGTTAGTAATAAACAATATTAGCATTTTTCAGGGTTAGCCAATAATGCACAGTAATTATCTCTCATGGCGAATAAAGACTCTTTCAGTAAAGTTCCTAGAAATATGTAACTTCTTAAAATTCACAAACAGAACCCCGCTGACTCATATGATTCCACAATTTTATGCAAGGCCAAATACTAGTATAAACTGTACGTCATGGCATATGTCTACGAGTTAAATGAATTTTTCAAAAATTGCTTTACACAAATTGATCCTTAAAGTTGAACACGATTCTCAAAAAGATTTTGTCCGCCATGTTTCTTCGAGCTCTCGCTATATCTGCAGGCCCCTATAATTAATAAAGCTGGTCATTTAATGAATGAATTGTCACCGGCGTACACGGACGTATACTATACAATACTCAGTAGAGACAAAATTAACTGTGTACTTCTCCCAATGCAGGAAAGTAAGAAATCAAAGACACTTACAACAGTTGCACAGTTCAGTGTAGTATACAAACACAAAAATATTCGTAACTGTAATAAAATGTATACAAATGTAAGGCAAGAAAACCAGCAAGAACACGGGTCGCCATTCCACACCGATACCCGTGACAATAAAGCAGTCAGATGTAACGACTGCAACAAGTAGACCATGATGTTTTTTTCTTCTTTTTTTTAAGTAGACCATAATGTGTAATAAATTGTCAATTGATGAGTCAGGATTAAAGTTTAGAATTCATTTTAAGTCAAAAGATATGAATTTCATAAATGCAATTTAGAACAACTGAATTTAACAAAGAATTGTCCAAAATTGACTCACATACAAACTCACTCACATTCTAATCTTTGAAAACTCCGCCCTCTTTCGTACTGTCCAGCCAATTAAATTAAGGATAGAAAATTGCAAGAACAGTGGGAATCCGTATGACATTAATTTACAACACTGATATTGGGTAGAGCTAAGCATAACAAATTCAAAGAACACGATCCTAAGATCTAACCATAAAGTTGATAACAACTATGATAAATGACATTGATATCGTGAGGCAAGAAAGAGATGTCAAGAATTAGTAACATGTGCAAAAATGCCTTTCCTAAACATCAAATGAAAACAATTAACTTTCAACTACAGGACCGAAGGGTAATAAACAATTATGTAAAACTATATTCATAATTATTAATTTGTCATTTAGAAACCCCTATAACACATAATCATACCATCCCCCACAGAAAATAAAATTGTAAAACAATTTTACAGGGTTAATAAATGCAAATTAATATTATATAATATTAAAAAAAAATAATAAAAATGAGGAACACAACAGTGATTACACTTCCTAAATTATCCTTTTTTCAGACAAAAATGAATCATTAGCATGTATCCCTAAAATATAATTTTCCTTTTAAAAAAAGCACAATAACGTCATATTCGAAGACTTTTGATAAGTTTTAACTAGCTGGCCTTCTATAGGGGGGGGATAACAAGCATAATATGGCTTGATAGAGGATTGATTTTTTTTATTTTCATTTTACTTTAAACCAGCTAATTCGTATTGCTTTCTAGAAAGGGGATGGAGGTACAGTGTAACAAACCTTACAATATCTTTATTTTTTCGCAAGCTGGTTTTTTCCTTCATTTTTCGTAAGATTTATCTCAGAATGAGGTAATATTTATACTATGTATATAATACTACTTATGAATGAATACTTACGACAAAAACGATCTTGCATCTGATAAGATTCAATAATTTAAATGAGCAAAGTTAAAATTAAAAATTAAAGTGACAATACGGCGCATCTCTTTAAAAACAGACTTGTTTAAATTTTCTATAGGATTTGGAATTTTTTTTTCATACTCATACTCATAAATGTATAAACTTCAGAAAATTACAAATTTCATAAGTGAAAAATTCTTATTATTTCGTTGAAATAAATAATTATTTATGGTCCATAAATATATACATTGCAACGTGCTCGAGGTTCCACATTCCATGCTATTCACGCATGCGTATAGTTTTCATAAACAAAACAACAGGGTAAGAGAGGGAAGCCCGGTAGGCCTGCTACATTGACAAAGTCGACCAAAACGAAAACAAAACCAAAATTAGGGCTTGAAATTAAAAAGCAACTTTCCTGACAAAAATTTAGCGGGTTATAATTGATAAATTCTGACTTTGGCGATGTAAATAAAACGAAGAATGAGAATAAATTTACAAGGTTTTTTTTTTTTTCCATTTTTCTTTTTTTTTTACAGATTATGTAACAAGGGGTTGCATCTCTCTCTCATTCACGACATTGTTCTTATACAAGAAAAGAATAACCTAATAAGATAAAGAATAACTTAGGCGTCGGAACCGGGGGGCCACTTTTTTTACCGTCCACAAAGCGTATCGTTCCGTGCACAAAGCGTACTATACCGTTCACAAAGCGAACCGTTCCGTGCACAAAGCGTACCGTACCGTCCACAAAACGAACCGTTCCGTTCACAAAGCGTATCGTTCCGTGCACAAAGCGTACCGAACCGTACTGTTCAAGTGGTGTAGTAGCACGGGTTAGGGTCTGTATAATCAGAATATAATGAACAGTATTCAAGCTCAAAAACTCCAATAAGCAAAACAAAATTGGAGGAGAGCAAACACGAACATCCAAAACATCAGGGGGGTGGGGTGGTGGGGGGTCAGGTTCCATGGAGGAGTGAGCATCCCCTGCCGACATGTCACGCTCGCCGTGTGCTCCTTGTAATGATCGGGATACATCGGAAAATCCTTCGACTATAAATTTTATGTTTTCCTTTTGATGGTTAAAAGACATCAACATGTTTAGATAATAATCTTGCGATGGACTTGCAAATAGACTGTGATAGACTTCCTTTTCAGATAAACATTTGGCTCAATCCGTAAATCGAAGTGCTTATGATGAATAAATGTTTCAAATCTCTAAATAAACCAGATCAATCTGAACTTACATGTATCAATGTTTCGTTAAAAATACCCAATTCCTTCTCGCGATCTTGTATTTACAAGTGTATATTATATCTGGATGTTATCATTTTATCACACTAGTACCCGTATTTTGCCTTGTTTCCCTGACTATGAGATGTGCACATATGGATCATACACTTGAATATTTCAAATCGAAGACAGAAGCTGCATATTGATGAACATAATACATTTAATATATGTATATATCATTAATAATATGCATATATTTCAGTACGCTTACATTAAAACATTAATAGAGATTCTAACTAAAAAAAAAGAAAGAAACGTTTCGAAGTGATTCGCTTTATCATGTTATTTACAATAATTGAGTGAACATTTTGAAACAAATCAACAAATTTATATAAGTTGATGAGATTTCTAACATTTCAAATTATTAGAATAATATATCATGACAATCGAAATCAATGCAAAACAGTATGCTTCAACTAATATTACATTTTAATCACCTTAAATGTATGTACATACATATAAATAGTACTTGAAATCTGATTAAATACGTTTTCTTATACGATCTTTAGGGGAAATCTGCTTGAGAAGCAATGTCCACGTGAGTCTTACTTTATTGTCAATTAATAAAAAAATCTAGCTTTTTTTCTTTGATTAAAAAGGACATGTATTTTACGTTCATACCTTGATTAAATTTGTAAAATTAACTTATTTGACATATGTTTATTAAATTACTGCTGAGTTTGAGTACATTTTTCGATATATTAATATCGTATAAAATCAATTAAACAGATTTCAGTTTTCGAAGCTGTTTCTTGTAAGTTTCCTGGTATCTGGAGCGAATGCAGGAGCAGACACAAAAGATTTCCTCCAGAAATTCAATACGTATAATGAAGTATGACGTGGAATGGGTTTCAAGGGAGATAACTGTGTTCCTTCAGTATGGATGCAAATTCGATACATTTTTCATGATGTATTCTACAATTACTTTTTAAGAAATAAAGGAAACAAAATTCAGTGGATATAAATTGCATACTTCTTCCAATAGATATAATTTCATTTCATGCCCGAATGCCAAGTGATCAGCAGAACCTCGGAAATAACGCCGTAGTTGTATTTGGAACAGTTACTGAAAATTCTGGATCCGCCTATAATGGTAAGACAGGGAAATTCACGGCGCCTCGAGATGGGATCTACTCATTTACATGGACCATTCTGACAGCACCTGGAAAGTTGTTTAAAACAAATATTGTTCTCAATGACACTAGCAATGTCGAGGGATACAACTATGTCGACGTAAGCGGTGGGAGTCAAAACTTTTCATCAGGGTCCGCCACAACAATTATAAAAATGAAGAAGAATGACAAAGTCTGGATAAAAACGGATGCAAAACAAGGGGAACACGCTTATGCTCATTGGTCCTCGTTTTCTGGTTTTAAATTATCGTGATTTTGAACGAAATTATAAAATAAAATTATTTCCTTTGATTTTGTAGAAGTGTTCTTTTCTGGATGACGAATGCAGTAATGAATCTTTTGTTTCCTGGACTCCCTGTTCCAAGGGTTGTGGAATTTCTGCATTGCTAAAATTATTTTAAATTAAAGAGAAGTTAATGGTCCAGAGATCGACACCTTGATGGATTTATCAAACATTTCTAAAAAGTAAAAAGCTACATAGATAAATAAGGTTATGAATTACATTATTAACTCTTTTCAAAGCAGACCTACAAGTTTCATTTACAGAACAAATAAAATACAGATATAAAATACAGATATTTGTTAACAACACTAACATGCTGAAATCATGATACTTCATGGAGATTCAATTTTCTTTAATTTCTATGTTAGGATTGATTGATTATATACTGTTTAACGTCCCTCTTCAGAATATTTCACTGATATGGAGACGTCACCATTGCCGGTGAAGGGCTGCAAATTTAGGCCTATGCTCGGCACTCATGGCCATTAAACAGGAAAGGATCTTTATCGTGCCACACCTGCTGTGACACGGGGCCTCGGTTTATACGGTCTTATCCGAAGGACCGCCCCATTTAGTCGCCTTTTACGACAAGCAAGGGGTACTGAAGACCTATTCTAACCCGGATCCCCACGGAGCTCTATGTTAGGAATAAATAAGCTTAGCATTGACACATATTCCATGTACGGTAATTATGTTTCATGGTAAGAGAAAACTCCCAACTTCAAATTTAAGTTTTTAGACACATGTACAGTTTTAGCAATTCACAAATTGACCCCCTCCAAGATTCAAATGATTCAACAATTTCATTCATTTGTAGCTAAATTCTGTAAAATCACATATATTCGAGGGGTTAATTTTCGTGGTTTGAGGAAAAACACATTGGTTCATTTGGAATTCGATTTCGTGGTTGAAGAATTGTTCAGTAGTACATTGTAACATATGTTGGATAATTGCATTTCGTGGTGGATATAAATTCGTGGGTCTCTTCATACCTTGAAAGTCACGAAAATTAAACCCCCAGGAATATGTGATTTTACAGTAGTAACTGTATATTCTATGAGTTAAATTACGATTCAGACATTGTTATGCACAAATTCTTTTTTTTTACAATATAAGAATAAAAAAAAAACAAAGAAAGCCTCGATACCACTGAACAAGTTGTAACGTCGAAAAAATCAAAGATTTTTGTGTGGATAACAAAATGTATTCAATAGGATCTGTGGCTAAACTTGTAAACTTATAAGTCATAAAACAGACCATTACAAGTGTTGTATAAAAATTTTAGCATACTTTTTTTCTCTTACGATGAGACGGTTGAAAATTGTCAGATATGTTACAACGGATTTAAATTACTGACATCAATTTCTTGGCATTCGTTAGACATGTAACGCATTTATTCGTTACAAAAGATTTCTTGAGGTCATTATAATTCAACTCGCATTTTCGAACTTTAAAATACATAACACAGCGAATTTTTCAGAACAAAATGGACAATTCCCCGTATGAAATACATATATGTTTATTTCTGTAGACTTGGATACATAATAACGAATACAACTTTAATTCGTTTTTAAGAATTAAATTTCTTTTATTCAATTCGAACATTTGTTAACGTATTTTTTTTTTGATAAATGAGTCACAGGTGTATCTTGCTCCGTTACGGATTTACAGGCATTCAAAGTATGCATCATTTATACGGCTGAAGTCATATTTTATAAAATGTCTATTGTAGCGACTTCGACGTTATAGCGACGTAATAAAACCAGAAGTCTCTGTCGAGACTGAAGCTCTACTGGTTTGTACTTATAGCAAAGGAAGAGAAAAGTACTTAAGCAATTGGGAATTGAAACTTTACACCAGCAATAAATAGAATAATGATCCTTGATAAAGTCTCTTTATGTTCTTAGTGTAGTCTACTTGTGTGCCAAGTTGTATTGAAATCAGACCAAAACTGTAGGAGGAGTAGCATTTTGAAACCATTTTACAGAAATTTCTATTTTTAGTAACCACAACAACACCAATCATGGAAATCAAAAAACGATAAATCTAATTATGTATCTTAGTGCAGTCTACTTGTGTGCCAAGTTATATTGAAATCAAACCAAAACTGTAGGAGGAGTAGCATTTTGAAAGAATTTCACAGAAATTTCTATTTTTAGTTACCACGGCAACACCGTTTATCGAAATCAAAAACAGATACACAGAATTATGTATCTTAGTATAATCTACCTGTGTACTAAGTTATATTAAAATCAGACCAAAACTGTAGGAGGAGTAGCATTTTGAAAGAAATTTCAGACAGACAGACGGACGGACGACGGACGCATTACTATCGCATAAGCTCTTCTGGTCTCTGACCAGTAGAGCTAAACATGAATTACTTATACGCAATAACTTGGTATTGTATTGCCGTTCTGATTAATTTATATATAAATATATAGGCTTAATTTGTTGTGAACATTTTTTTTCTTTTTTATGAAAAAGTCAAGTTCATTCTTTTCTGATATTAATTAGAAATATGTAAATGGAGTTCAAATAGCCCTATGATTTGCTGACTTAGAGAAAACATCACAAATAATTGATAGGTCTTTTTTGAAGTAAAATTCGCTTTTGATTTTACCGCTTAAGGTCAGCCCAAATCTTTCAAAACCAGCAACAGCAAAAAATATTTTAGTTCCCATTAATTTATTTTTGATAATTGATTTTACTTGTGCAACCTTTGCCTTCAAAACACTGACCAAGAACCAACTTTAAGGGGCAGGGGCTTGCGCTTTTATTAATGAACACGTCATAAGAATTTTGTAAACCATTGTATATCACTCCTCATTTGTTAAAAAATATTAGAAGGAAAGGGGGAGCGGTGCAATGAAATAATAAATATATAAGTACTAGTATAAAGGCAATTAAGACTAGATATATACATGGTAAATTTGTTATTTATGAATAGTTAAAGTGTACCTTTCAGATTTCAAATTATGAAATGACTAATAAAAACATGACCTGAAAAACTCAGAAAATGGGCAAGGCATTTGATTGTATATTTTCGACAGTACAACCACGTACATGTAATTAATATATAGAAGATTGCTAAACATACAGTCCCATCTATATCTAACAACAAAATTATGCGAGTTGATCCTCTTGTGCTTTACGCATAGATCTATGAAAGTGAAAGTTAGACTTATACTTCCTCAATATTTAAGTCAGTTATGCGATCCGATATGAAGTTCAAAACAACAAACATGTCACAGTCCTTTGAAAATGTACCAGTTAGTCAAAAGCAAAAAAAAAAATATTTTAGAAATATTTCTTCATAGAAAAAAAAACACAAAAAGAAATTTTATAGAAAAGAGAACATGTTTTACGTGCGAAATCTGCACATTGGACTGTCTTAAGGAATCACTGTCTAGTTTTGAGAGTATGCCAGGGCATCAACAATAGTGGGAAACATGGGATAATGTGCATAACGGGCGAAGCCCGTTATGCTAAAATTATCCCATGTTTCCCACTATTGTTGATGTCCCTGGCATACTCTTATAACTAGACAGTGATTCCTTATATTTCCATTTCATTGTGAAATAAAATTGTAGACTTAGACAATAAAAATGTAGACTAATAGATTAAAATTACACGAGGATTTCCATGCCAATTTCAATAGTCCTCGCACACAAACGTCAAACACAAAGGCATCCGCACGAGATTTACATGTATGTTTGGCCTCCTTAGCGTCAGATACAGAGATAGATGCGCACGAGATTTGCATGCGTATTAGGCCGCCTTAGCTGCTGACCTATCGACCTGTCTAATTTACATTCCGGCAGAATTATCAAGAAATAATTTCCCCCAACTTTCAAACAGTTATCACAGAGAAAAAAATTAGAAATGGAAATATTTTCGACTAAACTGCTTCTCATATATTAGTAAAATATATTCTATCCCAGTCTACCCAACATTTTACACACATACAAAAAAGTTCCACTGTGTGTAGAAGAGAAAGGAATGCTGGCCATTCTCGGTCACTTCATTAACATTAAATATTCGAACATCGGACCATCCTCACCAACTTACAAGGAGTCCATATGTTCTGAAAGTGGGGGTGGGGAGGAGTTGAGTAAGTTACTTTCGTGTTAGTCTTCTAGTTAAATTTACATGGAGACCGGTCCTTTGGATGAGTCTGTATAAACCGTGGTCCCGTGTCGCATTAAGTGCTTGCACGAAAATGATCCCTCACTGCTCAAAGGCCCTGAGTGCCGGTTTATGGGTCAATATTTGCAGCTCTCCACCGGCAGGTGGTGGCGTCTCCAAGTAAGTTAAAAATTCTCGAGATGGACGTTTAACAACATACAAACAATCAATCTATTTAAATTTCAACATTGAGAAAGGGTCATCTCCTGAAGTTTCACAAGTTATCTAGAACCTTTGTTTATACAAGATATTTCCGAAGTTATCTAGAAACCTTTTTTATACAAGATATATCCGACTTTTGTGTTTGACACCTGTAGCGGACAGTATATATGGAACTTATACTGCCATATATAGTGAGCAGCTTTTCTAGTGATACAGTAGAGTCTCTCTATTTCAGGAAAGTTAAGCAACGGCGATCCCGTTTAACCATAGGATGGGTGACCGCTCAAAAACTTGGAAAGCCATGGAAAGTAACGAGATATAAGCCTAAGTAAATGACATAAAAAAAATTTAGGAGCTTTTCAGACAAACAATTTGAACAGCAAATTAAAAATTGCATTTCATACAACGATTTCCATCACTGTATTGTCTCCTGATGGAATCTCAGTATATTGATAAAATAAACTTCACTATTATTTCTATTTTCTTGCACATTTGCATCTACAATGTCAAAGAGTTGTCTTGGTACAGATCCACTAAATTGATAACGCTTAAAATATTTTCCCGTGCACATGCGTTCAAAAAAACATGTCAAAACGTTTTTCAAATCATTCGACAAAATTGTTTATAATATGATAAATACTCCTAGCTCTCTGATTTTCCAAGATTTAGCCTTGTGGAGAAAAAAAAATCAGGTTATGTTCACCTGCATGTGATCTTCCTGGTGAAAATTACGAACATTTATTTCTTGCTACGTTGGACGAAAAGTAGATCGGAAAATCGAAACTGATTAAAATATTTTGGAAATGTTTTTTTTTTTTTGTAAACGATTTACTCTCAGGTGAACAATATTGTGCTTACATCCTTGCACATAAAAACAAATCCAGGGGGTTGCATGGGGGCCCCTCTCCGCATTTTTTTTAATGTAAATTTTCGCTGTTAATATTAGCATGCAATTATGCTAGGGGGTGTTAGCTGTTAGAATAACTTGACAACTAATTAGATAAATAATGTAGGTGTGCATGTCAAATACGGTACTTTTGGGAACTTCCAAAATTTTGTAAAAAGATAAACATTGATGTATTTAATATATGCTTTATTACATATATTCTTATAGTTTTTGGTGGTGGTGGGAGGATGGGGGGGTTACAACAGTATTAACAAGTTATCGATCTTTTCAACACATAACGAAAAAGGAGAAAAGGAATGTCGGATATACGTCTTTTCAATTAATGTAGCTTTGTTAGCTGAACTCATGTCACTTTTCTTCCTAGAGGTTATGGGTCTACAATAAATGAAAAGATACCCCGGATTTAGACCTGGCATTCACGTGGTTTAACAATTCTGTCATTTAGTTTTGATTGGTGTTAATTCCTGTGCATTGTTGTTGACATGTGATAATGTCCAATCAATTTTCGCCAAGACTTCGGATTAAAAAAACACATTTCAGACTACCTTCTTCCTTCCTTTTTAAAAATATTTTAACACTCAATATCATATTGTACATGTATGTAATTATTTTCTGCTGTTGCTGAATATGAAGGAGTCGTTAATCTGAATTTTAAACAAAATTTGCATGTTTTATTTAGTTTAACTGAAAACTTATATTGTACATGGAACAGAATAATTGTCAAAGTGTTGACAAATTTTATGTATTTAATCAGAACACTCTTAGGTCGCTTTACTGTGTAATGCACATGTAGTCTGACAACAGTCAGAGTCAGATATGTTATGAAATAGACAAAAATCATGAAAGAAAATATGCAGAAAGCACAACGGAGAAAATTCTGTGACGTAAAACAAAGCATGTAGTTGGAACGCAGTCAGTGCGCGATAGATTTTGATTGCAGTTTTTGTCTCAAAACAATGACGTCGCTTTTTCTATTGTGGCGTAAAATTCTGTCAGATTACATAAGGGGTTTTTTTGCTTGGAACGGCTCATATGATGTCCTTTTTTATGATTTTCATATGAAACCAATCATATGATATACATACATGTATGTGGATCATATGTGGCGAAGTAGCTAGGACTTGATGTAGTTCCATTTTCAAACTTCGTGTCTGTGGATTGCAGTGTTGCCGTTACTGAAGAGGCTCCGATCTGCTTCAGGAATCTTAAAGGCTAGGATTTTGTGTCCATGTACGGGCTTCGTATCCGGGGACGGTATTGGTTGAACAGGTTCAGACACTCAGGGAGAACTCTTGCTAAGCTTCGGATCGAAGCTTCCCTGAGTGGGGGAAGTGGAGCGGATAGTATATAGGGAACTTACACTGCCGCATTAGTGAGCTAGCTTTTCTAGTGATGCGGTAGAGTCTCCCTATATTTCAGGCAAGTTAAACAACAGCGAGCATGTTTAATCCCTGGATGGGTGACCGCTTCACGTAACATTAACAAAGTCTGTACAATTTGAAATTGATATTGATGACAATTTACCTCTGTGCAGTCATCTTAAAACCCTGTATTAATCCCTGGTCAAGCTACCGCCTTCTTGCTAACAGAGGAAAGGTGGTTGGTCACTAGTAACCAAAACACATTTTTGTCACCCTTGATATATACAATCTTAGGTGTATGTATCTAATTAATGGGAACAACAGAGAACACCCTTTTTGAATTAAACTTTGGTTTCGTTCTACCTTGTTTACATATGCTTAGGGTGTTATGATGTGTCGTCAAGATTAGCAGGTATCTTTAAGAACAGATTGCAAGGACATGAAAATGATTGAAGCTGCAGACGTAGAACATAGGCCAAAATACACAACAATCTAATATTGTTCAATATGGGAATTGAATCTACACTACTTAATGAGGTAAACATATTCTTAAGAATTCATTATCTTAAACTGTCTGTTGGGTATGCCAGGGGGAAGCATGTTATGCATAAATTACCGCACGTTTTCAGCTATCGTTGATGTCTCTAGCATACCCCTTAAACTAGACAGTAATTCCTTACATTTCCGTTTCATTGTGAAATAAAATTGTTAATTATGATTAATGATTTAAAATGATTGATTATAATTAAAAATATTTTCTACTACTTATAGATTTAAATGAATTCACAAAAGTATATACACATGATGTACAACCAACAAATTAACAAGTATTGGAATTCTTCAACCCTGGGTAAATTTTATAGAGAATATACTTCAATTTACATTGCATATGTCCTTAAATGAACCAGAAATTTTAGAAATACGGGAAATTTTAATCCGTCAGAAAAAAAATATAATCAGTTTAAACGAATTTGGTACATTATCGCAAATTTCAGAAATCGATTAAACGAATTTGATATTTTGTTAGGAATGTTTAAAGTCAATATCACGAATCTAACACATTTAATTCGAAAAATGATTATGCGAATTGATAAATTGGTTTTACCCAGTTAGATAATTCTTTCGATCTAAATTTTTTATTACAGAAATCAAATGGCGTTTGATGGATAATTGTTTCATCTCACTAAATAAATTAAATCAGTCTGAATTTACGTACATCAATTACATGTCAAAAATACCCAGTATGTAAAACTAAATTTTAACAAATTCTTTCTTGCGATCATATATTTACAGGTGTATATTATGATTGCATTTTATCGTACTACATGTAGTTCCTCTCCTTTGTATTGTTTCTCTGACGATCTGGGGAATGTGAGATGGGTGGATAATGAACTTAAATTTTTATTTTGATGATACGTATAGAAGCTACACATTGAAATACATATAATACATATAATCAATACATATATGTATGTATTTCAATACGAAGAACTACATGTATTTTAAAAAATGAATATAATTTCTTAATAAAAGATATAACAAGCGGTTCTTTTGTTTCTTTTCCATGATTCACTTTATCATATTATCACAACAGAGTGAACACTTTTAAGCAAATATACAGATAATTCTGTTTATAGAAGTTATTTCTCACATCTCAAATAAATGGAAAAATGTATCGTGACAGTCAAAATCAATACATATATTTTCACTCAGATTACATTTTAATGTATGTACATAGATATAAATAGTACTTTAAATCTCATACGTTATCCCGTAAAATCCTTAGGGGAAAACTATTTTGAGAAGAAATGCACAAGTGAGCATTGCTTTCGTAAATCTAAAACATGATGAACATTGTCAATTAATATGCATCGTGTATACATGTACTTATCTTTTTTTATACATAGTATTTGAAATTCATCACTTGATGTGTAATTTAATTTTTTTTAATATTGTTGAATTTTAATAGACCACTAATGAGTTTGAGTACATATATCTATATTTTAACAGACTGCAGTTTTTGAAGTTGATTCTTGTAAGTGTCCTAACTGGAGTGAATGCAGGAGCAGGTACAAAAGATTTCCTCCAGAAATTCAATACATATAATGAAGTATGTAGAGGAATGGGCTTCAAGGGAAATAACTGTAAAGGACATGAGAGAGGTAAATGTATTTATGCTTGTCAATAAACAAAATGATGTGCAGATACGTGTAGAGCATTGGATAGGGGGATTCTCAGTTTTTTCCAAGCATTAATTTTTTACTGTTGAAAATGTGTTCTTTGAAGGCTGATCCCCCTCTTTGTTGAAGTAAAGGTTTTTTGTCAATTTTTTTCAGGTAAAATCTATGTCTTCCATAGTTTCAAAAACGATACTACGTAGCTGATGTATGAAATTTTAAGAGTGATTATATTCGTTATCTAATGAAAGAAAGATAATATAAACAAACTTTTATTTAAAAAATTTTGAAAATAACAACTTGGGTCGTCCTTAAATGAGTAAAATGAATAAGTTTCACGGCGTAGTTTTTAATTTTTTTTATTCAAAGTGTCACAAAAATGAGATTTCAAATGAAAATTATTTGTACCTAGGTTAATAAGGATAGTTTCAGAAGGATATTTTGAAAAGTTCTAAACCTAATTTAAACGATTGAAAAAGATAAACTTTTAGTTTAAGATTTTCTGATTAACTTGTAAACAAACTGACATAAACATTCACAATGACCTATTTTACTTCTAATAGAAGTAATCTCATTTCATGCCCGGACTGCAAGTGATCTAAGCAACCTCGGAAATAATGCCGTAGTGGTATTTGGAAAAGTTACGGAAAATTCTGGATCCGCCTATGATGGCAAGACAGGAAAATTCACTGCGCCTCGGGATGGAATCTACTCATTTACGTGGACCATTCTAACACAACCTGGGAAGAGGTTTAATACAAATATTGTTCTGAATGATAATAGTAATACCATTGGATACAACTATGCCGACGGAAAGAATGGGAGTAACACGTATTCATCAGGATCCGCCACAGCCATTATTAAAATGAAGAAGAATGACCAGGTCTGGATAAAAACATATGGAAAAGACGGGGAATTCGCTTAAACTTATTGGTCCTCATTTTCTGGTTTTAAATTGTCATGATTTTTAACGGAATGACAAAATAAAAACTATATGCTTGGACTTTGTAAAAGTTTTTCTGGATGATAAATGATAAATCTAATACCGTTTCTGATGCAGTAATTCCTAACTTTGTCAGATTCGTAGAACTTGTTTAAAATTCCACAGCAGAATGTTTCTTTAAAACTGAGCTTGACACGGCATTGATAAAAGTGAGATCATCAATGAGATCAAGAATAAAAAAAGGCCAACATTAATACATGTTGATAACGTTAAAATACTATTTTATTTTTATGTATCAGCAATTAAGGTATGATAAACTATATTAAACACATGCTATAAATTTGAAACTCAGATATAATATTCATTATGGAAAGTGTTGTCAAGGTAAAGAAAAAAAATATATATATATATGTATTTGATTGATTGATTGATTGTATATTGTTTAACGTCCCTCTTGAGAATTTTTTCACTCATATGGAGACGTCACCGATGCCGGTGAAGGGCTTCAAATTTAGACCTATACTCGGCACTCAGGGCCATTGAGCAGTGAGGGTTCTTTATCGTGCCAACGCCTACCGTGACACGGGACCTACGTTTTTAAGGTCATATCCGAAAGACCCGTGCCGAGCGCTTGGCGAAGGAACAGTCACTACCTATGTTAACGTCTCAGGTATGACGCGGCGCCGCGATCGAGAATCGAACCCGGGCCTCCCGATCACGAAGCGAACGCTCTACCACTAGGCTACCGTGACCGGTATATATGTATTTGCATACAAGGTTTGATGAAAACATTTTGAACAAAAAAAAAATATTCAGTTAAGAAAAATGACGTCAAAGTCAAAAAACTATGATGCAGTTAAATAGCTCTCGTTGAAATGTATTACCATATAAGTTTTGAAAAAAGTTTAGTTTCTTTGAAACTGAACTTAATGCAAAGTGTGTTTGAAAACAGAGAAACACTATTTGCCCTGGCTTTAATCATGGCAAGGAACACAAAATTTAAGTGCAGATTTATTGTTTTGTCTTACTTATCAATATGATAAGCTGCATTGATAAAAAATGACAAATTAATGGTTTTTATGTGAAGAATTTACAAAAAATCACTCATAGTCAATGGTATATCAAATTTTCATGTAAAAATTTTTGAACATGCAATTATATGAAAATACATATCACATGTTTACCATTTTTGTAAATAAACACAGTAAAATTTAAATTATATAAATATGTGCTTACCACATATCTTGGTTAGATAAGAAAAAAACCATGATAAACTATGCACACATATCATCTGATAATTTGTAGGGATTTGATATCCATTATATTGCACAGAAATCATTTCAGATTAAGATATTTGTTCGTTTGTTTTTTTTTCATAAAAACACAGATAGATCTATATCACAGTAGGCATGAACATGTTCTGCAGTATACAGATGAGTGTACAAAGCATTCTGGTCTCCTCCAATTCTGAAGGTCAATTAAAAGAATAGTTGAACTGGTATCTAAATCTGTCCCGAATTCTCTTGTAAGCAAGATTGTCCATCACGTTATTCACCCTTTTCAAAGCAAACCTGAAATATCACTTACAGAAAAAATAAAATACAAATAAAATAAATTAAACAAAATACAGATATTTATAACAAACAGCAACACACTAGAATCCTCATATTTCATGAGGGTTCATAATGTACGTGGATTTCTATATTAGGAACTATCAGCATTGATAAACATTCCTTGAAATTCTTTCACAGTGAGAAACACCCTTGTCATGTAAATTTAGTCCCCAGAAAATGTCTATTATTCATAATTTGAAACCCCCATGAATCAAATGATTCTACAATTTTAAGCAATGTAAATGTTTCTCACACTGTTTTGTACAAATTTTTCCTTTCCACAATATAAGAATTTTTAAAACAAAGAGAAACTGGAAACCAGGCCTGAGGGCCATAAAACTATGACAATCTCAGTCTCACTTTCCCACTATTTATTCCTTTGGAACATGTGAGACCTAGATTTAAAGCAAGTTCATCTCAATTTTATGGCTCCCAGGCCTGTTTTTATATCTTTAAATATAAATTTAAATATAACTATTAAATATAACTTAGCTAATTGCTTGAAATATTAAACAAAACACCATAACAATCTGTAAACTGTACTCACTTATTGAGGACTCTTTTGTCTAGTCGCGTCCTGGACGTGTTTTCCACGATGTTGATGTCCGTTAGGTTGGGATATTTCGGTTCTTTTTTTTTTCTTTCCCTTCCCTTTACCTTTTTTAGACCCCAGGTTTACCCCTAGAGCGGCCTCAATGTCAGCCTGTAGTTCTGGTTCCTGCCAGTCACTTATTCTTTCTACAGGTAAAAAATGAATATATAAACTTAAACCCCAGGTCAACCCCTAGTGCAGCCTCAATATCAGCCTGTAGTTCTGGATCCTGCCAGTCACTCACTTCTACAGGTAAAGTAAAGAATTTATATATAAACCTTAACCCAGGTTTACCCCTAGAGTGGCCTCAATATCAGCCTGTAGTTCTGGTTCCTGCCAGTCACTCACTTCTACAGGTAAAGTAAAGAATTTATATATAAACCTAAACCCAGGTTTACCCCTAGAGTGGCCTCAATATTAGCCTGTAGTTCTGGATCCTGCCAGTCACTCACTTCTGCAGGTAAAGCAGAGGTATTTATGAATAAATTTTAATATTTTAGAGACAAGTAGTACAGAAAAAACAAGCTTATCATGTAGCAAACACGCTAAATGATAAATTCAGCTGCTGCTTATAATTCAAAGATTTTTTCGCTTTAGCTTTTAATTACATTGTGAACTTAATGGATACACATGTATGTTGAGGTATGTTTATAACAAAGCCATATCATCCATCCCCGGCGCTTCAATATAAGTGTGTTTAACTATTATCTTTAATAATTTATTGGTATGAAGAATGAATACTATCATTATATCAAAAATTATAAACTCTTAATAATCTACGAAGGAGGGTATTTTAAAGTAACCCTTTATTATAGTAACATCTAAAATTCTTTTTTCTGGAAATACATTTAAATGGCCTAAAAAACATCACAATACAGTCATACAAATAACTGAAACGTAAGACTTTCACAAAATTACCCTCTAGTAAAGAGGGTTGGTAGATGGTTTGTCTTCATCTTCTGTATTAGCTGCCACACCATACTCGTCTCTGGCAATAATTTTACCATGGAAAGGACACTGTAGGTTACAAGAGATTTATGGGTATTTGGTATTAAATAATGAACAACTGTTGCTACATAGGAATGGAACTAAATTAATCGTAGAAAATTTTGTTATTATACGTATATCTATTCCGGTCTGACATTTTTAAATTTAATTTCTAAAATATATATAGCAGTCAAGTTTTTGAAATATGCATTCAAAAATATGTATGATTTTGTATCTAATGATGTCTGACGACTAAATCAGAAGCATATACTGAAAAACTCGGTTTTAACGAAGTCACTGGGACCTATGAAAAAACCTCGCTATATCTGTACTTTGTTAAAATCGTATAAGAAATTCAATGTATTTATATACAATGTAGCTGTGGATCCAAGATGACTTCGCTATGTCTCTGAATTCGCAATATCCATGTTCGTACTAAATGAGTTTTACTGTAATTAAAATGTTTTGTGCTTTAACTTTTTTTCCACAGGAATTGGACAACTACAGGAATTATGCACTACATATGTGTACCCAGTATATAATTATGTAGTACATAGGTCATTGATTGTATGTTGTTGTTGTTATTTTGATATAGTATTAGAAAGTCAAAATAAGAATGCATTGTTAGATATTGCTTTGGGGGGAAAATAGAACATAGTGGCAGGACTTTTCTGAAATGTACAACGTGCGAATGATGTACATGATGAATTTAATAAATAGTGAAACTACCTTGATTCTATCCATTCGTTCACACAAACTTCCATTGGGCAGCGGAGCTCTACACTTCCAATTGACGGGCTCAAATTATCCCCACAAACGGAATGGCCCTCTTGGTTAGTTCACCAGTGCTGCTCTGAAATTCCAAAACAAAGTAAGAATTAAACTTTTATGGATTATTTATTTACCTCAATTTTTTTTCAATAAAAGCATTTGAAAAGTAGTAGTATTGAATCCAAAAGTGCATTCAATGCCCTAGCTCTCCATAACCTGCCTAATATCAATGTGACATGTTACTCACAGTATCAGTTTTACACTGTTCAACATCAGAAGCAGTCCAGAATCAGTGAAGTGAATCATACCTATAAAAATGTAGTGTATTATCACAATTTGGTTTTTTTTTATTTTCTGGACATCCTTAATTTTTCACAAATCTAATTTGGATATTGAGTTTGGTATTTTGATCAAACATTTAGTGAGAAACATTGATGGCAACAGTAATGTACCTCCTTGACTATCTCTGAGGCCAAGATCTCATCTTGAAACTGGATTTTCCCTTGATTTTCAGATCCATTTCGATCGGAACCATAGAAGCACTGCTCAGCATCTTGTCCTTACGACTGGAGGTGCCGATTGTGCCTTTAGCAATAGATGTGTCGCCTGTAGCTGGTTTGATGCTGCTGTTAGTGACAATAAAGAAGGGAAAAAAACAGAAAAAGGAAGTTAACATGTTTGGTAGTCACACATAGATAATATTTTTTCAAGAAAAAAAAATTATAGCTGTAATCCTACCACAATTATTTTATTATTTTTGTTCTCTCTTATGATTCAATAGTTAGTTATTTAATTAAAAAAACAAACAAAAGTGAGATGGGGAAAGGGGGCGTTGATAAATTCGTTTCCCTGACTAAATTTATAATTTATTCTTGTGGAAAAAAAAAACTTAAAATGATACATCTTTAAGTAAAACTAAATATGAATATACGTATATGATTTTTTCTTACGATTCATTATACTTTCATTTTTTTTCTTCAGGAAAAGAAGTAGTGATAGAAACAAAATCTTTCTTATTTTTTTAACTATAGAAACCAAAGGACATGTAATGGATATTTCCAAGTTTCTTTTATTCTTAATACTTAAATCAGATCAGTCTGAACACACACATCTATTTCTTGTCGAAAATACCAAATACTTATAAGTAGATTTTAACAAATTCCTAATAACAATCTTATATTTACATTTAATATTATATTATATCTTAATTTTATCGAACTAGTAACTGTCTTTTGCATTGTTTCTCTGAACTTTAACTTTTATATCAAATATAGTAGCTGCATATTGAGATATTTAATGCATATAATCAAGAAATACACGTATATCGTCTGTTACTTAATGAAACGAATAGCGTTCCTTCTTTAAAAATACGTATAACAAACGTTTCTTTTGTTATTTTGCAATGGGTCACTTAACCATGTTATTCACAAATGATTGAACATTGGGAAACGAATAAAGAAAAAAATCTTTTTATATAAGTTGTGATTTCTAACATTTCAAATTATTGAAATAATATATCATGACAGTCAAAATCAATACATATGTTCATATTACATTTTAATGACCTTAAATGTATTTACATAAAAGTGTATAAATAGTACTTGAAATTTGATTAAATACATTATCTTTAAAGACCTTTAGAGAAATCCATTTGAGAATCAATGTACACGTGAGTCGCACTTTCTAACATTAAAAATATTGCCATTGAAAATACACATTCTTGTTTGAATTTAATAGAATTTGACGTTTAGGACTTGATTTGTACTTTTTTTTTAATATTATAGAAGTTTATTAAGGTATACCTTTACTCAGGATGACCAAAAATTCCAATGATAAGAACGAAAAACTACCTATTGCATATTGTACACCTATGATTCTTGTGTTAAATTTCAATTTCCAATAACTAGGTCAATGACCTACTTTTTATGCTTGTGGCCCCTGAGTATTCCTCGGGAAATACCTCATTTTTTCACATTATGACAAATAATTTTCTATACACACAAAATATAACAAGTAACTAAACTCTTAAATAATGAAATATCATAGCAATGGAACAGCGTTGCTTCATATAAAGAAAGGATTGGAGTTTGGGCCATAAATGAGATAATTATTACAGTCCGAATTTCCTCTGTCATATTTATATTTTTTTCCTATTTTATTCATATATAACATAAATCTTACTAATAAGAACTCTAAACTATTGATAGCCTCAGATTACTTTTGTTGCCCTAATTCTCATGGTATTTATATTATATGGGGTCAATGATCAAATTATTGAGATATGTTGTCTCGAATGGTTTTTGTACATATTTTTGAATTTCTTTATTTCACAGCATTCAATTATTTGAAATAATTTTATAAGCTTTAACACATATAATATTTGGAAAATGATGTATAAAAATACATGTAACCTTTAATTTGTGATTGATATTGCAAGAAATAAAAAAAAATAGACAAAAATGAAAAATTAAAAATGTAGTCAGAATTTCCTCTGCAATACCATGCATTGACTTTTGTTTCTGTATATTTTCTTTAAATAATGAAATATTAAATTTTCAAACTGATTTTGATTTAAAACTTGCTTAATTTATCCATTTAGAACAATTTTTGATTTAAAATATTATACTTTATAAAATTTCCTTTCTGTTTTCTGAAACCTGAGTAAACGTCATCCTTAAACCACTGATGAGTTTGTCTAATGGGTACATACATCAATATTTATACAGATTCCTGTTTTTGAAGTTGATCCTTGTAAATTTCCTGCTGTTTGGTTCGAATGCAGAATCAGGCACAAAAGATTTCCTAGGGAAATGCAATACGTATAATGAAGTGTGTCGTGGAATGGGTTTCAAGGGAGATAACTGTAAGGGACACGAAAGAGGTAACTTGTTTGTCAATAAACAAAATGATGTGCAGACACGTTGCATCAGGGAGGGGAGGGTCACTTATTTTCCAAACATTACTTTTCACAATTGAAAATGTTCCTTGAAGTCTGCTCCCTCCTTCCCATTCGCCTTTAAAGTAAAGTCTTTCAGAGTAATGTTGTTATAATGTTATTTTTTAAAAATTAGACATCTCCCTTGTTACGAAACTTTGTTCTCAGTTAACATATTTTTTTCTGGTGTCCACTCTTTAAGAAACGATACTACGTGCCTGATACATGACTTCGAAGTAATAATTCATCATCTAATGAAAAATTAGATAGAGAATCAAAGATCTGGTTCACATTTTAGCTATTGAATCCCATTTTTCAATCGAATATTTTAAAAAGTTCTGAGCTTTACTCAAATTGATCGTTTGAAAAAGATATAAACTTAATTTTAGTTTCAGATTGTGTGGGAAAAAATAGTTAACTTGTAAATAAACTGACATAGACATTCACAATATCTTATTTTTCTTCCAATAGAGGTTATCTCTTTTCATGCCCGAATGGCAAATAATCTGAACAGCCTCGGAAATAATGCCGTAGTGTATTTGGAAAAGTTACTGAAAATTCTGGATCCGCCTACAATAGCAAGACAGGGAAATTCACGGCACCTCGGGATGGGGTCTACTCGTTTACATGGACCATTCTAACAACGGCTGGGAAGATGTTCAATATTTTATTGAAGTTTAAAAAGAACAATAAGACATATTCAATGTTTTCTTAAATTCTTCATTGAGCATTGATATCATTGACAAACAAATAATATCATTCACAATTTTCATTTTTGTTTTAATTTTCAGATGTTGTGAGATATGAATTTGAAGATATATATTCAAAAATTTATGTAAATTTTCTATGTTCCCACAGCAGGGGCATGCACATTTGTGGGCATTACGCCAAAATTAGTTGAATAAAAAAATATCATTCTTTCAGAATCAGTTGTGGATTTTTTGGATGACAACCATGCCTTGCATGAATTTGATTTGACCAGCGAGACCACTCAGCTTGAGCATTTAAATTTAATGTTACCACAAACACAGCCTCTGCCCTCCACATCTACCACTTCATCAACAGAGTTTCCACTGAAAGTAACGCCAGAAATGCTTCTTCAAGAAGAACTCATTAACATCAGAGAAAGATGCCTTTTTTTCAGACGATCAATTTGAGTTAAGCTCAGATCTATTCAAAATATTCGATGGAAAAATGGGATACAATAGCCTTGTCTGCCTTCCAAGTTGTCCAACAACAACTGCTGACTTGCATTCGGTGATGCTGGGTTTTTTCCTCCCCCTGTTTTAGGATTTGGTTACAGACAAATTGTACACGGCATACTAAATCCATCACATGCTGCATTGTAATAATCAGGTAATGCTTGTTGCATATGACTTGTTTCAGTCCACTGTGTTTGTTCAAACTGTTTAGTATCTATGACATATATGTTAAAAGATAAACTTTTAGTTTCAGATTGTCTTAAAAACAAATAGTTAACCTGTAAATAAACTGACATAAACATTCACAAAGACCCATTTTTCTTCCAATAGAAGTAATCTCATTTCATGCTCGGATTGCAAGTGATCTGCAGAACCTCGGAAATAATGCCGTATTGGTCTTTGGAACAGTTACCGAAAATGCTTGACCCGCCTAAAATGATAAGACGGGGAAATTCACAGCGCCTCAGAATAGAATCTACTCATTTACATGGACCATTCTAACAACACCTGGGAAGTGGTTTAATAAAAATATTGTTCTGAATGATAATAGTAATGTCATTGGATACAACCATGTCCACGGAAGGTGTTGGAGTCAGTCTTACTCCACAGGATCCATGACAACAATTATTAAAATGAAGAAGAATGACAAGGTTTGGATAAAAGCGTATGGAAAGGAAGGGGAATTCGCTTTTTTCGTATTGTTCTTCCTTTTCTGGTTTTAAATTGTCATGATTTTTTAATGATACAACAGATGAATCAACATCCATGTGTTTCAAACAAAGAAGTGACACATGCCTTGATTTGGCTTTCTATTATCTATTACTATCTATATCAGTCTCGAATAATTCATATGTATATATATATATTGGAACGAGCTATTCAACTTTTTCAGCATTTTCTTTTTTTTTTTTACCTTGGCCTCCCTTTTTACAATTAAATGAGTTTTATAGCTCATGTTCGAATAAATTATTGAAGATACTTTTCTCAAACCTTATTTGCTTATACGTGAAGAGAAAAACTTTTCAACTTCATTAATAATTACTTGACCTTTCCTTTGACTTTAACCTCACTTTTCTCAATTCAGGTTTGAAGAAACATATGCTGCTGGAGAATTTTCAAATGTATTCAATAAATCTATCAATATTTTGATCTCTGCATCCTGATGGATTACATTTACTAGTGGAAGAAAGAATACATTCATCAAGATATTCGCCATCCAGAAAATATTTCTAAAAGATCCAAGCACATAGTTTTTTTATATTTCTGTTAAAAAATCATGGTTCAAAAATTACTATGTAAAAATTTCCATTCTCATGAAATTATTATAATGATTAATTATCTTACACATTGAACTGTTAATATATATTATGAAAAAAGTTATCACTATAATAATTTTGGTTTTTCATTTATATGAAACCTATTAGTTTGCAAATTTTATCCTTCATAAAGTTGTGCCTTAATTGATTTCAAAACAGGTATATTCTTAAACAGTTTCTAAATGGATGATGAAATTGATAATTCAATGTACAATTTTAACATGCACCAAATGCATTGTTTTATATTTCATATTTCAACTGCATTGTACTATATTACATGGCTTATTGTATAAGACTCACTTTTTCTTTTCATTTAATAGAAGCAAATTTTAAAGAAAATGGTCAAGAAAAACAAAAACATATATGTCATAGATACTAAACAGTTTGAACAAACACAGTGGACTGAAACAAGTCATATGCAACAAGCATTACCTGAATATTACAATGCAGCATGTGATGGATTTAGTATGCCTATTAGAAAAGTGAGATCAAGGTCAAAGGAAAGGTCAAAGTAAAAATGTTGATGTAGTTAATAGCTTTCATCAATAAATAACGATGAAATTTGATGGAAATTTCTTTGAAACTGAACTAAACACAAAGTGTCTAAGTGGAATTTTGATTCTCAATGTTTCTGGGCCCATCAATCAGTCCATCGTGGATTTTTTTCAGCAAAAATAAAAAATTATGTCAGCGGACATGTGTCTTTTAAAATATTTCAGAGTAGGAATAGGGTTAGAAATTCGAAAAAGCAACATTTTTTTGTCACACCGCATCTGGAGAGGGAAAATTACGTACTTTTAAAGACAACTTAAACAATAAAAATAACAATTTGCAAAAAATCCCACCATTCAATATTTGAAAATTTACGTCGAAATGCAAGATCGTCGTGTTATTGATTAGCTGTTAAAATATCGATTGGTGAAGCTGAGTTCAATATTGCACAGGGCATAGTTAAACAATGAGAAAAACGTGTCATGCTTAGTATTGGAAAACCCAACTATGACGTCACACATTTACGAAATAAATGAAATAAGACATATCTAAAAAAAATATTTCCGTCAAGAACCATGTTAAAATATTTTTGTGTTCCCTAATTCACAAAATATGCCATCATGTACTGATCATGATCCATTTTTATGATATTATACCACCACTGTCTTACTGTGTATAATCTAACTGTACTGAGAGATCCACTATGACGTCACCGACTCATTAGACGCGAAGTACTAGTGTAGGGAAAAAAGAGTGGATCAATCAATTCCGTCATTGTGATAATATTTGCTAGAAAGTTTGAATCTTTTTAGATATTTTTATACAAGATGGTGAACTCAAACAAACAGTCAAAAAATTATACAAGTACTATGGTTTCAATCTTGTTTTAAACATATTTTTTCAGGGATTATGACGTAATTAAACTGAGTCATGAGACCATGCATCCTTCGTCCCCTTAAAGTCTCCGGTCCCTGTCTATTAACATCGAAATAGGCCTGAAAACGAAAATTAATCGTTGCCAACTAGTTTGACCCCGGGAAATCGCGAAATAAAGTTGTCGCGAATAAAAAGTTGGCTTACAGTATGTGGATCATATGTGGCGAAGTTGCCTGTATACAAAATTGTGGCAGCGTAGTGACTCTGGTGTCTGGTGTCCTGCTTCAGGAAGTCTCAGATCTAGGACTTAGTGACCATTTTCAGACTTCGTGCCTGTGGATGACAGGGGTTGCCGTTACTGAAGAGGTTCCGATCTGCTTCTGGAATCTCACAGGCTAGGACTCCGTGTCCATGTACGGGCTTCGTGTCCGGGAACGGCATTGGTTGCCGCAACTGAAAAGGTCCAGAAACTCAAAAAAACTCATGCTAAGCTTCGGGTCGAAGCTTTCCTAAGCGGGGGGGGGGGGGGGAGTGTAGCGGACAGTATATAGGGAACTTACACTGCCTCACTTGTGAGCTAGCTTTTCTATTCAGGTGGTAAAGTTTCCCTCTATTTCCGGCAAGTTAAGCAACAGCGAGCCTGTTTAACCCTTGGATGGGTGACTGCTTCACGTAACACTAATAAAGGCTGCACTTACACTTGGATATTGATATTGATGACAATTTACCTCTGTGCGGTCATCATAAAACCCTGCATTAATCACTGGTCAAGCTACCGCCTTTTTGCGAACAGAGGAAATTAAGCTGATGGTCACTAGTAAGCAAAACACATTTTTAACACCTTGATATATACAAACTTAGGTGTATGTATCTGATTAATGCGAACAACAGAGAACACCCCTTTTGAATTAAACTTTTGTTTCTTTATTCCTTGTTTACATAAGCTTAGGGTGTTATGATGTTTCGCTAAGATTAGCACGTATCTATAAGAACAGATTGCCTGACCTGAAGAACCTGAAAATGATGGAAGCTGCAGACGTAGAACATAGGTCAAAATACACAACAGTCTAACATTGTTCAATATGAAAGTTGAATCTGCACTACATAATGGTGTAAACATATTTGTAAGAATTCACTATCTTAAACTGTTTGTTGGGTATGCCAGGGGGAAGCATGTTATGCATAAATTACCGCACTTTTTCAGCTATCGTTGATGTCCCTAGCATACCCCTCAAACTAGACAGTAATTCCATACATTTCCGTTTCATTGTGAAATAAAATCATTAATTATGATTAATGATTAAAAATGATAAATTATAATTAAAAAGTATTTTCTACAAATTTCAATTGTTCCTTCCAACTGATATCTGACAAAAGATTTACATGCGTATTTTCCCTCAAAATGTCATCACAAAACAAATAGAAATGAAAATATATAGCATTAACCAAAACCTTTTTGTTTTCAGAGGAAGATTTTTACCCCCCCCCCTTCAGGCAGATATTCAAATATTCATACAGCACAACTTAAATCCCTTTTTGTAGTCCACCATGTCATCATGGGCCAAGATTTGAACAAACCCTAATCAATACTTCACAAGAAACTTTTTTTTCCAAGTTCTATGACTTTTTAGAAGATTTGTATTGATATAAACGTACATGTATTTTATAGAAACATAATCAGTGGGTTGGACACAAGCAATTCCAACTTAGATTGTCCTCTCCAACACAATAAAATGACAAAAATATATACATATGATGTACAACTAACAAATTAACATGTATTGGAACTCTTCAACCCAGGGTATATTTTTTAGAGAATATACTTCAATTTACATTGCGTATGTCCTTAAATGAACCAGAAATTTTAGAGAATACGAAAGATTTTAATCCGTAATAAAAAGAAATATAAATAGCTTAAACGAATTTGGTTTATTATCAATAATAAGGTTTTTCTTTATGTAACATTGAGCATTAAAATCGTAATATTGTAATCTACATTGATCATAACTAAGGCAATAAAGTACAAAATGGTTTTAATTTTCAATAAAATTTTTTTTACAATAATGACGTACACGTTTTTCTTGAGGAATAGGTGGCTCATTTCAATATGTAGTGTATGAGCACTAATTTTAATTTTCTTAGGATTGTTCTTTCAATGGTAATTGAAGATAGTTTTGTAATTTATATTCATTGAAATCAATTATATTGTAAAAGGTTAATTTCCCAGATATTTAATTAGAAATGTTCTTGATTTGTTCACTGATTTTGTTTCTATAATGTTCCTCTTATTTATATTTTTAAGTTTTATGTGATATGTCCAATGAAGATAAAGACAATTTCTGCTGTAGAGTATAAAGATTCCTTTGCCAAGATATTAAAAGATTATTAAATAAAAAGATATAACAAGTAATTCTTTGGTACTTTTCAATGATTCCCTTTATTATATTATACCAATAACAGAGTGAACATTGTGAAGCAAATAAACAATATAATAAGTTATTCTCACATTTCAAATAAATTGAAAAATATATCATGACAGTCAAAATCAATACATATATTTTAACTCAGATTACATTTTAATGTAAGTACATACATATAAATAGTACTTGAAATCTCATAGAATACGTAATTTTGTAAAATCCTTAGGGGAAAACTATTTTGAGAAGAAATGCACACGTAAGCTTTACTTTCTTAAATCTAAAAAATGTCAATTAATATACATCGTGTATGCATGTACTAATCTTTTTTTTAATAGTATTTGAAATTCATCACTTGGGTTTTTTTATCCACTGATGAAATTGAGTAAATATCTCTATATTTTAACAGACTGCAGTTTTCGACGCTGATTTTTACAAATTTCCTGCTA
Source organism: Saccostrea glomerata (assembly GCA_003671525.1). Taxonomy (NCBI): domain Eukaryota; kingdom Metazoa; phylum Mollusca; class Bivalvia; order Ostreida; family Ostreidae; genus Saccostrea; species Saccostrea glomerata. Next base: position 294,876 of record PRKT01000430.1, on the reverse strand, counting down.
TCTGGAGTGAATGCAGGAGCAGGCAAAAACGATTTCCTAAAAAAATTCAAAACGTATAATGAAATATGTCGAGGAATGGGCTTCAAGGGAGATATTAGTAACTGTCAAGGACGAGAAAAAGGTAACATATATATTCTTGTCAATCAAAATATTAATTTTCCGTGGTAAAAGGATAAAATCAAATCCAAATTCAAATGACAAACTCAAACTTTTATTTAAAGCGCTTTCGCTCATTCAGCCATGCGGGCTCGCATAGGGCGAAAGCGCTTTAGATAAAAGTTTGAGTTTGTCAATTGAATTTGGATTTTATACTTGTCAATGTACATATTGATGTGCAGGCACACTTATGTTATTAAGAAACTGTGTAGTATATATCTGTAATTGGTTATAATCGGTACATTTGGAATACATTTTAAATGCTGAAATGCTAAAAGGCACTGCAGTATTCACTTATGGTAGGTGGTACATGTTCAAACTCAGTGAACAACTTTGAGACCGATGTAACTAAACAAAATTAGACTGTACCACTGCTACTATCTTGAGCTTGTTTTTTTTTTAGCATAACACGAAATAAAGTAATCTATGATGTTTGATAACATGCTAGCACAGGTATATTACACTACGTGTTATATTACAATAAATTGAAGTAAACAGAAGCTGCACTGAACTAAAGTACTGAATAAGAATATAGATAAAAACGCACTTTTCTCCAAATGCCTGGATACCTATAATTTTTTTTATCCTTTATACTAATAGCAATTGTTGATCAATATTCACTTAGAAAATGCACAGCTGGTGCGTTTATTCCTATTTCCGGAAAATATGTTTGAGAACTGATAATTTTCCAAATATAATAAATATATATTTAACTATAATGATGAATCTTTAAGACGGAATAACATGGGTAAATACATGCTACTCACATGTAGAGAGTTCGGAGATATTTTGGGAGCATTTTTAATCATCCAACACCTGATTTTCATTACCGGAGAATCAGACTCCCTTAAAAATAAAGAAAAATGACAGTTTTTCAACCTAGTGCATTTTCTAGCTATTAATCTCGTTTTTAAAATCGAACTTTTTAAAAACTAAGTTCTGAGCTTATCCCATATCGTCTGAAATGGCTAGATTTTACTTTCTTACCTTCTATAAAAATTACGGTACACTTGAAAAACAAACTGATACAATTATTCATAAAACTTTTTTTTCCCAACAGCAACAATCGCATTTCATGCCCGAATGGAAAGTTATCTTAAAAATCTGGGAAACGATGCCGTAGTTGTGTTTGGAAACGTTACTGAAAATTCTGGATCCGCCTATAATGGTAACACAGGGAAATTCACGGCGCCTCAGGATGGAATCTACTCATTTACATGGACCATTTTAACAGCACCTGGAAGGATGTTTAATACAAATATTGTTCTAAATGATAATACTAATATCATTGGATACAACCAAGTCAACGGAAAGGATGGGAGTCAAACTTATGCAGCAGGATCTGCCACAGCAATCATGAAAATGAAGAAGAATGACAAAGTCTGGATAAAAACACATAAAGGAGAAGGCGTCTATGCGTATGGTACATGGTCCTCTTTTTCGGGTTTTAAATTGTAATGATTTTTAACGGAATGGCAATAAAAAAAAATATATGCTTAGACTTTTTTCTCTTATAATGTATGTTGTTTCTGATACTGGTTAATTATATTTATCAGGATGCAAAACATACATTATATGTAATAATTCCGCAGAATCTCAATTTATGTTTAATCCGCTGGTAGAAAATTACTGTGGAATCAATCATTGTTCGTGGGGGACCAATGTTCGTGGCTTTCGTGGGTAACCCTGACCCACGTATTTACATCCCCACAATCGTGTATACAAACATTTATTTTATTATTTGTTAAAGGTAACGATTAAACAGACTATTTTATATCGTTAAATAACCGTTACCCTTGTACCCGTGTGATCGCGCATAAAAAAGACAATCAGTATGTTGTTACTGACATAAAAACAAACAAACAAAAAAATTAAGTATCAAAGGTATTGATAACTATTAACAATAAGTAATAAAATGATAAATACAACTATTAAATTTAAGGAGTGTTTACATTATAGTCCAACACGCTCAAATGCCCCTTTGATGAGGTCAATTTTCAGTGCGATTTTGGAGTGGGTGCTAATTAGCCAATTATCATGAATTGTTTCAGAGTAGACGTTTATAAGGCAATTTTGGCAGTGTCGTCGTCGTTCTCATTTATAGGTTTAAAAACATGTTCCGCGTACCACTGGTGTTCTTTATAAACAAAATCTACTGCGATATCACGGCTGTAATTTTTCTGTGCAAGCCGCCGGTACATTTTTGTGTTCGCAAGAGAGATAACTTAAATAAGCAACATTGACGGAGTAATTCTTCTTAGTTTTAACTTTGGAGAAAAAAAACGAAATAGAACTTGTTACCAACGAAATTACGTCCCCACGAACCATGAAAAGTTTGGCTACCCACGAACATTGACCCCCACGAATAAAAACGATTCCACGATACGCGGACTTTCTAGATTGTCAATATATGCCTTACATTTACATTAAGTGCGCTTTGACAAATTTTCGCGGAAGAATTGTGATCATGTACATAGCGTAAATTTATATCACACGGAAAAAAGTACTTCTAAAGTAATCAAAACCTTGATAGATTTATTGCACATGTTCATAAATTCCTCTGCAATCTTTATTTCTCCAAACTGCGCTAAAGATAAAAGGAAATGAAGCATATGGTGATAACAAACAGTATTCAAGATCAAAAATCCATAAAACAATACAAAATAGGAGTAGAGCAAACACAGACCTCCAAAACATCAGAGGTGGGATCAGGTGCCATGGAGAAGTGAGCATCCGTTGCTGACCGGTCACATCCGCCGTGTGTTCCTTGTCTTGATCGTGAAATAACGGGAAAATCTGTCGTCATTTGGTGTAGAAATAATGGATTAACAATTGGTATGAAAAACGTCAGTCAGCATTTGACTTAATGAGAAATTGTATTTGCTTACAAGGTCATTGTATCGACCATTGTACTTATGAAATGATGACTTTAAAAGAGACTGTTGAAATTCTTGTTTCATCAACATTTTTGTCAATAATTAACCTCGCTTTAGAAATTGTTCATGCGTAGATCGCGCTCTTGTGTATCGAATCAACTGAGATATATGAATTCCGTATGCAGGTGATGAAGGTATATTGCTGCATAAGTCAGGGAAGTTGACGATAGAAAACTTAAAAGTCATCACGTTTATCACAGAGCTTGGTTGTTAGATTTCCATTAACGTCTTTTTCAAATAAATATCAAAATATGAAATAGATGTGTCAGGCTCTGTGGTATCTTTTATCTCAAGCTCACCAGGATATATCGTATCGACATAAGAATGGAAATTACCATTGTAAATTAACAATATGTAGTCGATATATCTAAATATTGAGTTGAAGGCCACAGCAAGAGTTTTTTTTTCTTCTCAAGCAAGATTTTGCACAAAGTCGGCTCCATATGAATACTAAAATAGGTCTGCTAATAACAGGGCACAATTGATACCCATGGGAATTTCAATAGATTGTTGGAATACCTGGTCTCCAAAATCGATATATATATATTGTCAATCAGAAACTCAAGCATCTTTTTGATGTCAACTTCAGAGTACTTGTGTGTACAATCAGAATGTTTTTAGCAAATAATTTTGCAAATGACCAATGACAAGATTCAGAAATTTTCGTTTGAGGTTAATGTCAAAGGAAGGGTCAAGGTTAAAAATTATAAAAGGTGAGGTTCTGAAAAGGGGAAAAGTGAGAAAATATGAAGTTAAAAAATGCCTATTCAAGCTCATGACGATAACTTGGGTGGAAAAATAAGAAATTACTGATGAATTCGAATAGCTCATGTCAAGATGTATTTGTATAATTGAGGTTTGATGAAACCATGTAAATGTTTTTCTTTGAGACTGAAAGTAATACTCATCTAAGAAAAGTGACATTAATGTCAAAAGAAAGCTAAAAATCAAACAATGCAGTTGAATATCTCTCATCAATATGCATCAGCATATGAAATTAATTAAAGATATCTTGCATAATATCTTTGAAACTGAACTAAAAAACAGGAAACACTATTTGCCCCGGCCACATTCATGACATGACACAAAAAATTCTACCAGTGCAGATCTTTTAACTTTGTCTTTTTAATCAATATATTAAGATGCACAGATAAATAAATGACAAATCAATAGTTTCATATAAAGGATTCATTGAAGTTTTCATGTAAAAATTATTTGTATATGTAATTATTTGGAAATACATTCCACAGGTACATCACTTTTATAAATAAACACAGTCACATTTAGATAATATAAATATGAAATAAGTGCTTACCACATATCTTGGTTAAATAAGAAAAACCATGATAAGCTATGCACATATATCATCTGATAATTTATACTACGAGGGTTGTTCGTAAAGTTCATGGACAACATTGATAATTACTGACAAACATTGACAAAATATGTGAAACTATTATTTTCAATAAATTTGTGTTTCATTTTATACATGTGCAGGTTTCAACTTAAACAAAGCACAAAAAGTTACATTTTTATCAGATACAAAAAAAAACAACACACTCATACCCGGATAATAAAACGAAAATTCTTGACGTTACCCGACGTCAAAAGCTAAATACAAGCATATGTAAATTTTATTAACATAGTCACCATATAACTCAATACATGTCTTATGTCGGTTTAACCAGTCATAAAAATGTGCACATAATGTTCATGTTTCATTCGTAAAATAATCTTTAACAATGCCTGTCTCATATCTTGCAATCATCCAACCTCTGTCCGTGTAAAGACGATTTTATTTAAGGAAATACGGCAAAGTCATGATCGATCACGTTAAAAAATTCATTTTTACAGCACCACAATCTCGGAATGATGGTTTTCCTTTACGCATGTCATCCTGTAAATTGTTCATTCCGTCCGAAAGTATTTTATGCCACTTAAATACCAGTGAATGATTTCTTTTACTATGTTTTCCAGATTGTTTACAGAATGTATTGGTCTCTGTAGGTGTTTTTCCAATGTCTACGCAGAATTTTATCACTGTTAACTGCTCCACCTCTTCCGACAACGTCTCTTTTTTTTAACAATTCCGATCCTGTCTCAATATGTTCTAACTTTGATTGTTCAGCCATTCTGAAACATGGAACCTTCAAATTTTGCAGGTTTGACGTGAAAACGTCTATCAACCTCTTAATGTATAATATTCTAGATTTCCTCAGAATTTTTTAAAGTACAAATAAAATTTTTAAAGTGATAAATAATGTTTTTAATCAACATTTTGCGGTGTTCCGGGTCTCCATTCAAAGAAAAATTATGAAGCCATAATTGTAATTAAACATTTGAAATTGAATAAAATCTTCATTTTTCAATTCACATTTAGTAAAGGATTAGAAATATGCCAATAATAAATATGAATGACACAACCTTTATTAAATTTTTAGCTTATCCAAGAACTTTAAGGACAACCCTCGTACGTATCGTCATTAAAAGTCATTTGATATCAATTATATTGTACAGAAATCAGTAAGATCGAGATACTTGTTTTTTCTTTTAAAAAAAACCATATAGATTTAAATCACAGTTAGCATTAACATGTTTTGTAGTATACAGATGAGTGTAAAAACATTTTGGTCTCCATTTCTGAAGAGTTAATTCAAAGAATTCTGTCCAGTATTGTTATCCATTACATTATTCACTCTGTTCAAAGCAGACCTGGAACATTCTAATAGATACATGTACATGTAAAATTGAATACAGATATTAAATTATATACAGATAAAAAAAAATACAGATATTTATTGCAAACACTGGAATAGGCGTATTTCCTGGGGGATCATAATGTACTTGGAATTCTATGTCAGAAGCTAACAATCTCAGGATTGATATACATTCCATGTAATTATATTCCATTGCGACAAAGATCCTTGCCAACAAAGTTCCCGAAACATGTATACTTCTACAATTCAGAAACTGGCCCCCAGAAGACATGTTATTCCACTATTTAAAGCAAAGCTAAATAATATTTGTTCCTTTCTATTTGTTTAGATAATGTTTCAAAATTGTTGTACACATTTTTTCCCTTTTTACTATATAAGAACTAAAAAAAAAACGAAGATGAAATGCGGAAGATTCTTATACCAACCGTACTAAATTTGGCCTGTACCTATAAAGCTTAAGCTGTAAAGTTAAAGATATAAAGAGATAAAGATATATAAAGATTACCAACACCTCGTGAGAATGCATTAGTAGTACTGTGGCATAGACCCTGTAACATTTTGTGCATTTGTGATACCGGCAAAAGCAAAACCTTTGGCACAGATAAAGATACTAAACCATGTTATAAATAAATTGAGACGTTTGGCCATTGCAGAATCAGGCCCTGGCAGCCATAATAGCCATTTTACAAAATGCCCTCCAGAAATTACTGTTATGATTGTCGTTTACAAAAATCTTTCACGGTATCAACTCACGATTCATAATTTAAGACAGTAAACATAATTATTCTCTGAATATCAATAAGAAACGTTTAGTGCTTTAGATTAAAAGATACGCCTGTGTACTAAGTTAATAAATGTTCCCTCTACTTAAATATACTTTGAATAAAATAAAAAGAGAAGACTTAAAACAGGATGCCAAGGTTTCTTTTACAAAAACTCATTAAAGACCTGTCATTTTAAAAAAAATATACATAATGTAACGAATTTGAAATTTCTTTTTATCGAGAATATACATATTTTCCTAGAGGACCTAGATCTGAAATGTAATTTTACGAATTTAATCCGTAAAAGAAATTAATATTTGTTTATACGAATTTATGTATTATTGCCTTTCAGAAATCGCTTAAACGAATTTAATTTGTTGTAAAAGGACATGGTATGGTAACAGCAAAAAGACGGACCCTTATTTGTTTTAAAATTCAGAACACAGTTAAAATTGTGATAGACTATTGTCAAGAACTTAATGTGATGTTTTTTTTTAAAACCAGCACTAATTTTTATTCAAAGCTTTTACTGAGGACATTTCTATTTACAAGTGTAAATTATGACTGAATTTTATCGTATTAGTACCTGTCGTTTGTCTCTCGCATTGTTTTTCCAACGATTTGAAACATGTATAAGATTGGTGGATAGTGAACTTCAGATCAAAGATAGAAGCTGTGTATTGAAATTTGAATAGGTAAAATCAATACAATATATATACAATATATGTACTAGTATATATCTGACATAATCAAGACATGGATATGATATCTTAATTAAAATAAATACATAAGAAAAAACTTTTTTTTTGTTTATTTTGCAATGATTCACTTTAACATACTATTCACATTAACTGAGTGAACATTGCAAATCAAATAAAAAGAAAATTCTTTTTTATATAAGTGGTTGTGATTTCTAACATTTCAAATTAATGAAATAATATATCATGACAGTCCAAATCAATACAAATATTTCAACTAGTATTACAGTTTAATGACCTTTAATATATAAACATACAATATTAAAATGGTACTTGAAATTTGATTGAATACATTACCCCGGTATGTTGCACAATCTACAGAGGAAATCTATTTGAGAAGCAATGTACACGTGAGTCTCACTTTCTTACATTTAAACATTGACAATTAATATATATACTGTCTCCTTTGCGCCTCGAGGCGGTTGACAATGCTTTTCTTGGGGTGAAAGATTTTGATAGTATGGAAATCCATAACTTGATTTGTAATTTTTAAATTATTGAACAATTTTATTCAATCACTGATAAGTTTGAGTACATTTTTTATTTAATATTAACAGATTCCAGCTTTTGAAAATTATTCTTACATGCTTGCTGCTAACTCGAGCGAAAGCAGAATCAGGCACAAAAGATTTCCTGAGGAAATTCAATACGTATAATGAAGTATGTCGTGGAATAGGCTTTAAGGAAGATAACTGCAAGGGACACGAAAGAGGTACCATGTTTGTCAATAAACAACTGATAAGCAATCACGTAGCATCCGTGAGGGGGGTGGGTAACTCATTTTCCAAAAAAAAAAAAATCATTTTACTGTTGAAAATTTCTATTAAATGAAGATTGTCCTTCCCTTCCCCTTCCACCTGCCTTCGAAGTTAAGTCTATTGGAGTAATGTGGTTATAATTTGGTTATGACAAAAGTAAGAACCTCTCACCCCCACCCCACCCCATCCTTTAATACGTAATTTGAACGATTGTTTTCTTTCTTTTTTTATCATTTTTTTTATAGGTAAGATAAAAAAGTTCTATGGTGTCCACATTTTAAAAAACGACACTACATGCCAGATACATGAATTAAGAGTGAATATATCCACAATCTATAAAATAAACTGAGATTCAAAGAGCTAGTGCAATTTTTCCTGTATATTGTCTAATTTTTAATCAAATATTTTGAATAGTTCTGAGCTTAATTAATTTTGATTGTCTGAAAAAGCTTGATTTTAGTTATTGATAAACTGAAAAACGTAGTTAACTTGTTAATAAACTACATAACATACTCATTCACAATAGTATATTTTCTTCTTATAGCAATGATCTCATTTCACGCCAGAACTGCAGGTAATATGCAGGACTTCGGATATAATGCCGCCGTTGTATTTGGAACAGTTACCGAAAATTCTGGATCCGCCTATAATGGTACGACAGGGAAATTCATGGCGCCTCAGAATGGAATTTACTCATTTACATGGACCATTTTAACAGCACCTGGAAAGATGTTTAATACAAATATAGTTCTCAATGACACTAGTAATGTCGTAGGATACAACTATGTTGACGGAAGGAGTCGAAGTAAAACTAAATATTCATCAGGATCCGCCAAAGCAATTATAAAAATGAAGAAGAATGATCAGGTCTGGATCAAAACCCATGGAAAGGACGGGAACTGGGTTTGCGGATATTGGTCTTCTTTTTCTGGGTTTAAATTGTGATGATTTTTAACGGAATTAAACAAATCTATATGCTCTTAAAGAAGAACGTAATCTTTATAGTAAATGAGCAGTGTAGAATATACTCATGGGACAGTAAAATTAATAAATAATAATAATAAAAAATGCAATCTGATTTTCCTAAATGAAATTGAAGAACTTTAAAGAAGTTTTTTTTTCTGGACTAGGAATGCAATGATGAATCTATTGTTTCTGATGCTAGTAAATTAAATCCACGGGGGGGGGGGGGGGGGGGGGGGG
>PRKT01000430.1:275348-278962 GCA_003671525.1 Saccostrea glomerata | reverse complement strand
GGGGTGGTGTTAGATTTCAAAACCTTGATAGATTTATTAAACATGTTTAAAAAATTCACCAGCAAAATAGCTTGCCATTCAATAATTTCAAGAAAAAATAAAGGCCTGTCTGGCTTTATTAAAAAAGAAACAGACAAAGAGATACTGTCCTTGTGTCGAATAAAGATTACAAGTTAGAATTTAATCCCTTCATATTGGAAAATAAATCATTGTACAAAAACTTAGAATCAATCTCAAAATATGAAGTGGAAAAAGTACAGCGACCGAGTATTTGGACTGAAATAGAAAATGTGCTACATGTATGTATTTCCTATAAAGGTCGAACTGTCTTTTATATATGGGCCGATCTGCGTTGAATCTTGGGCAGATTTGTCTGAACCTTGGTGTCACTGGGCCTCAATACCCATAGGCCTATCGGGGTATTGCTGAGTCGGGATTATGACATTTGATTCGGTATATGTTCAAATCCTGAAATTTCAATCGGGAAAAATCGGGAATATTGGTAAATTGAGTACTGAGATACAACTATAACATATAATTTCCTACAATTTGGTCAGAGGTACATAACATTACAATTATTAGAATTTATTTAGTTAAATTCAGTTATATTCCTGTAATTATCACTAATAATGATATAAATATAATATATATTTTTTCTTTTACGAAAACCATGTTTTTAAGAGATTTTATGTAATAAAATACAGTATATAACGAAATCGCCAATTCTTTATGTCTAACTGTCTCTCTAACATATTTTCTATTCATCTATATATGCATTATGAATACTTGATCATACGTATAATGCATAATTTTATTGATAAATATAAAATATGTCAGAAAAACAAAACGTACATATTTATTTTGCTATAGGTCCTAGTTCTAAAATGTGATTTATCGAATTTAATTAAAGCCGTTTTAACCAATTCGATATTTCATTATTATATTTCTACAGGGCTTCCGTAATCTCACAATCTAATGATCTGTATATTAAATTATGTAATAGAATTTATGTCATAGAATCAATACAATACATGCATATGTTTCAACACGCATGAATAAGATTTCTTAATAAAAAAAATATACATAACAAACCTTTCTTTGTTGGTTTTGCAATAATTCACTTTGTGATGTTATTTGTCATTGAGTGAACATTAAAAAACAAAATTAAACAAAAAGTTTTTTCTATAACATGTATCAGTTGTTTTAATTTCTCACTTTTGAAATCATTGAAATAAATACATGATAAGAAAGTCGTAATTACGACTTAAAAGAAAGTTGTAATGACGAGATAAAAAGTCGTTATTTATGCGACTTTATTACGACATATTTTATCTTCCATTTTTTTTTATTTGAGCCTTCTAGGCTTTCGTACCTTTTTAATTTACAAGCTGTATGGTATATCTGAATTATATATTAGCTGGTAACTGTCTCCGTCTTTGTTTCTCTGAGCTTACATGTAAAATTTTTTATCGAGAATAGTACCTGCATATTGAAATAATCGAATCTTCGATTACAGGAGCATAAAAAATAACAAATGTTTCTGTGTTTATTTTGCAATGATTCACTTTACCATGATATTCACAATAACCGATAATTAACATTAAAAAGAATAAAATGAACTGAAAATTCTTTTTATACATGTTGCTGTGATTTCTCACATTTCAACTTATCGAAATAATGATTATCGTGACACTCAAAATCAATATATAACAGTATACATGTACTTCAAATAATATTACATTTTAATGACATTTAATGTTTAAATATACAAATATATAAATAGTACTTAAAATTTGATTGAATAGATTATCTTATACAATCTACAGGGGAAATCTGTTTGAGAAGCAATGTACACGTGAGTCGCACTTTCGTTCATTTTAAACAATGTCAATTAATTTACACTTTCTTCTTCGATTTTAATAACATATTTAAAGTTCAGGACTCGATTTATGAAATTTTTTTTTTAAATGAACAATTACAATAGATCAATGACGAATTTGAGTACATACGTATATCTTTATTTAACAGATTCCAGGTTTTGAAGCTGTTTCTTTTAAGTTTCCTCCTCACTGGAGCGATTGCAGAATCAGGCACAAAAGATTTCCTCCAGAAATTCAATACGTATAATAAAGTATGTCGAGGAATGGGCTTCAAGGGAGATAACTGTAAAGGACGTGAAAGAGGTAATGTGATGTGCAGGCATGTACATGTAACTGGGGGCACACTTTTTTCTCCAAGCATTATTTTTTACTATTAAAAGTGTCCATTGAGTGCTGGTTATCACTCAGTATAACCCTAACCCTAACCCCTAACCCTTAGGGTTAGGGTTAGGGTTAGGTGAAATTTATGAAAAAGTTGGAACTTTTAAAATTACCTCCTACCTCCTCCCCTAATAGAAATAGAATTTTCGAGTTTGGACCTCTCTCTCTCTCTCTCTCTCTCTCTCTCTCTCTCTCTCTCTGTTTCTCTTCTAGGTAAGGTTATTTTCTCTGCCTTTAAAATAGATGATGTGTCTGGTGTGTGAAGATATATAAATGTATTTATAATCAGATTAAAAAACAAATAAACATAAAATCAAACCTATTGCAAAGGAAATGGGTGAACTTAGCATGCAGAAAGTTCACTAGCTTCAGATATATAAAATTTATGCTGAAATTGTTAAATTATGATTTAGAGTAAAGTTCTTATTATTAATAAATAAAAATTCCTGAGGAAATTTTTTCGTTAAAAATAATTCTTTTTATTTAAAAAAAAAATGAAGTATCCATTGGGTTCGAACCCAACAATAAAAATCCTTAGCAGATTTCTCTATTCAGACTAGCAGTAGCATGCTAACCACTATGATACACTAGTCCTGATGAAGAGTGACATTTAGATAAATCATGTTTGTCATATGACCATTTAGTGGACAAAAGATACGAAAATCATGTCATAAAAGTTATGTTTTTAAGGTACAGTATGTCTTTGCTCCATAATTTTGGAAATCAAAATATGTTTATTTGTATGCAAAGTTTTTTGAGTATTAACTTAAAAAAAATGGGGCGAAGACCCACTAACATCGACAAAAAGTGTTATAGTTTTTAAAAGATTACTCGTTTTGTCCTTTTGTCCTCTTTCGTGTGTGTATAATATTTCATTGGCAAATAACTTCAATCTTCATGAGATTTGTGCAAGTTGTAGAGATTTTACCTAAAGTATACTTTAAAAGTTAGATGAAATATTAAGGAAAATTTTGATATTGAGATTTATAATTTTTCACCTTCATGTTTGTTGCTCTATGGGTTTATCTCTCGTCATGTTCACCCATCTCCTTTTATAATTCTCTCTCTCTCTCTCTCTTGAAATTGAATACTAGTGTTTTGAAAAGTAAGTTCTGAGCTAAAGAGACTGAAAAGGCTAAATTTTGGATTAAGATGTATGGGGAAAAGTGTTATACCGGTAACTTGTAAAATAAAATGGCACAGTCATTCACGATACCATATTCTTTTCCCAACAGCAATAATCTCATTTCATGCCCGAATTGAAAGTAATCTGCAGAACCTTGGAAATAATGCTGTAGTTGTATTTGGAAAAGTAACAGAAAATTCTGGATCCGCCTATGATGGTAAGACAGG
>PRKT01000430.1:255348-270348 GCA_003671525.1 Saccostrea glomerata | reverse complement strand
TTGTAAAATATTGCTAATTGTAACCTGTATACTTAAAATTAGATGCTATTCACTGTACCACTATATGTATTCACTATACCAAGTTAGTGTAGTAATTATGTGAACAGATTTAACATCTGATTTTCATACGACTGTTACTTAATGGGGGAAAAATAGATCACAGTAGCAGACCTTTACTAAAATGTATAAATGTGTACAAGTGAATTTTCTAAAACTTGACAAAACTACCTTGATTCTATCCATTCGTTCACACAAACTTCCATTGGGCAGCGGAGCTCTACACTTCCATTTCACGGGCTCAAACTTGCCCACAAAAGGAATAGCCCTCTTGGTCAGTTCACCAATACTGCTCTGAAATTTCAAAACAAAGTCAGAATAAATCTTTCATCATTTACATTGGTAACAATTTTTGAATGAAGGCTTTCATATTTTACATATTTATTACCTATGATAACACTTTCTTGACTTCAGGATCTTGTTTGTTTTTATTTTGTAACTTTTTTTCAGTTCAAGTTCATATTGGTATATCCTAAATGCTTTCAATGCCCTGTCCATAACCTGTGTAATATCAGTTATACTCACAGTATCAGTTTGACAGTGTTCCACATCAGAAGCTGTCCAGAATCGGTGAAGTGAATCATACCTACAGAGATATAGTGGTACATGTATATATATCACAACATTTTAAAATTTCTGTAAACCACTAGATTTTTAATAAATGTACTAAATTCAGGTGTTGACTTTGTAATTTGATCAAACATTCAGTGAGAAACATTGCTGACAGATGTAACATACTTGACGATCTCCGGAGCTTGGATTTTATCTGGATTTTCCCAGTGTTCCAGATCCACTCCAAATGGAACCATTGGAGCACTGCTCAGCAACTTGTCCTTACGACTGGAGGTGTTCTTAATGCCTTTAGCTGTAGATGTGCTACCTGTAGCTGATTCGGTGCTGCTGTTAAGTGAAATTGAAACCAAAAATAAACATCTTCCATGATTAAAAATAGACTGTAATATTTTCAAAAAAAAAATATGGCAATAACCCCCAAACCCGAACTGAAAAGAAGAAAAGAAATAGATTTCCTAGAAAATGAATGTAATATATATTTGGACTTAGATATGAACCAGGAATTTAAGATCTGCTCGTACTGGGTACTTTTATCTAGCTGAAATCATGATTGTACAGTCCAAAAAATTTATTGAAGAAAAAATTGATAACATATTTGAAAATCGCTTCCAAAAAGTACCTCCTTTTTTTGTATAAGTACTGCCCATTTCTAATCTTTTCGAAAGTCCTGATTAACCATGTTATTCATCAACTTACTGAACAAACAGATGAACAAACCCATACATATTATATAGTGATAATGAACAACAGACGATATTTTGAGATTTAATCACTAGATACCAACAGAGCACCTGTTACTCTCTGCGTCAGCTTTGATTTTCTTCAGGTTGGCAATCATGGCTGTTGGATCTTTCTCATCGTGTTCCAGTAACTCATTCTGGATGCTCCAGGAAGCTTTCACAAATGTCCGCTTGGCCCCAATACCTGAGGTGCTGGGTTTGACTGATGCACTGGTGACTGTAGCGGCCGGCTTTTTGGAGGTAGAAGTGGATTTCTTGCTTGTGGAGGCTGAACCAGAGGCTGCGTTAGAATCACATACAGTTACACACAGATATTAATGACATAAAGTTCAGTAAAATGTATTTATAATTTACAGTGTACATTTATATTCAAACATAACATGTCATTTCTGCTAATAATTGTAAATTATTCTGTTATAAAACTTCTTCATTATTTGAGAATTTTACCTGAATCTTTCTTGAGAAGTTCTGGAACATCTGCTTCAAATCCTTCTTTCTCTGGCACATCTTCAAATTCATCATCAGAGTCATCTAAAATAAAATCATTATAATCATCACATCATCACTATCCTCTTTAGTAAATCATTATAATCATTACATCGTAATTATTAGCTTCCTAACTGTTTATGAAAACTGTAAAAATATATAAATTCAATGGTGCACTCAAAATTTAACATTTATTTATCTTCTGCATCATGAATTAGCATACTTGCAGTAAAGCTTCCCTTTGTATTTATTTATGAATATACATTTAGCATTTCTATATAGGGATTACCAATCTGCACAAAAGGTGCTAAAGTATGACTACTGCTGAATATGTATTGATAGATACCAGTACTGTAAACAAGATTTTATTCGTGTGTGATAAAAACCCACAAGTTTCTTTCAATCACAAATATTCAATGCCGCAAATCATTTATTTCACTGAGTACTTAAAGAGAATATTTCCTAAGGTCGTGAAAATTTATTGTTGCTGATTGATTCCAAACTGCCAAATTGTGTATTAAAGTTGGTTTACAGTATATATATCTTACCATCTCCATTTTTTGTTTGCTCCTCTAGAGGTATCACTTTCAGATCATAAAACTGAGTCTTTGTTTTCTGAAGCTGAGATTTCAGGTCGATAACTCTCTTTATGTCCTCCTCTTTACCTCCATGTTTTGACAGTACCTGGATCAATATCATAAGAAAACGCAGTTGAACATTGTTATATCAAATTTTATATACACTGTGTACCAGCCATATCTCAGCAGGATTTGGCTTTCCTTATCAAATCAAATGTCAAGTTTGTTACATGAACATGTGAACTATTAACAGATATTAAATTAACTATATCTACCGTTACATTATGCATAACTTACCTGTAGCCAGCGTGTGACACTAAGCTGGTGTTAAGTACTGATTAGTCGGTAGTGGTCCTTTAGTGTGTTATAACTTACCTGTAGCCACCGTGTGACACTGGGCTGGTGTTTAGTACTGATTAGTCGGTAGTGCTCCTTTAGTGTGTTATAACTTACCTGTAGCCACTGTGTGACACTAGGCTGGTGTTTAGTACTGATTAGTCTGTAATGGTCCTTTAGTGTGTTATAACTTACCTGTAGCCAGCGTGTGACACTAGGCTGGTGTTTAGTACTGATTAGTCTGTAATGGTCCTTTAGTGTGGTATAACTTACCTGTAGCCAGCGTGTGACACTGGGCTGGTGTTTAGTACTGTCAGATTAGTTTGTAGTGGTCCTTTAGTGTGGTATAACTTACCTGTAACCAGCGTGTGACACTAGGCTGGTGTTTAGTACTGATCAGTCGGAAGTGGTCCTTTAGTATGTTATAACTTACCTGTAGTGGTCCTTTAGTGTGTTATAACTTACCTGTAGCCACCGTGTGACACTGGGCTGGTGTTTAGTACTGATTAGTTGGTAGTGGTCCTTTAGTGTGTAATAACTTACCTGTAGCCAGCGTGTGACACTAGGCTGGTGTTTAGTACTGATCAGTCGGTAGTGGTCCTTTAGTGTGGTTAACAGAGGCAGATTGTCTTCGTTCTCCTCCAGTTTTACCGGCCCACTCTGTATGTCTATAGCTATACTGTACTGGTGGTTCCTGAGGCCGTGCTCCTGTACAAACTCTCCCACCTCCTGTAAGTTATCATCGTCTGAATCATCAGAATCCTCATCAGATGAACCTCTCCCAGCTTGATCTTCTGTGTCAGACTTTTCCACTGTTTGAGAATCACTTTCTTCCCCTTTCACACTTGTTTCATCCCTGAGACTATTTTGGACACTTTTTGGTTCATCTTCAATGTTTTCTCCTGAGTCTTGATTTTTGTTGATTTTAGTATTTAACTCTTTTTCTGATTTATCCTTCATCTTACATTTCACCTTTGTATCATTCCCAGGCTGTTTTAAATGTTTGCCTTCAACCACCGTTTCATTGCCTGAATAATTCCTGTTTTTCAAGCATTTTTCACAATTTCCGTAGGTAGATGTCACTTCAGTATTTCCACAATGTCCACACTTCTGTGTCTGTAACTTTTCCTGGTTTTCTGTAGTTGATGAGCAGGCACTGGCTTCCTTATCATTATCACCTGATTCAATCCCCAGGAAGAAGTCTTCTGGGGTAGGGAGAAGTATGGCAAAACAGTTTTCCACTTCTGTGAGACAGGTCTTTATATCGGGTAAAGTTTCTGTGAGAACATTTAAAAAATTTAACAAAAACAGATCATGTGACAGTATAAGTGCTTTTTTTTTATCATAATTATGATAACATGTTTGAGAATTTTTTTAGTTTCTTTTACATCTACATGTTTTTGATAATGAATGTGTCATATACATTGAAAAGGAAATTTAAGAAAAATACTATGGAGTCAAAAAACAGATTTTAGATTTCTAGATTTAAACTTTATTTAGCATTAGAAAGCATGCAGTAAATACCACTGCAAAGTTTTACTGTTTTTCCCTGAAAATTTGTTAGCTCTATCCTGATTGATTCTTTTACCTTCGACTTCCCTGAGGACTTTGTTAACTCTGTCCTGGTTGATTCTTTGCTGTCTTTCTGCTCGCTCTCTCTCTCGTCTTTGTTCTGCCTCACCCCGAGCTCTGATTCCATTGAAATCTACCTGTTATGCACAATATAATGTACCTTAAATCACCAAATTTTCAAGACTCCTTATTTTTTAAAGAAAGTAAAATGAAGAGTTATAAGGAAGATGTAATATCTGATATCGTCATAAACATGTATGACCTTTGTATAATAAAATCTATGGAAAATGAAAATTTGTGAGCTAACAGTTTTGTGTTACAATGTATTATGCACATTTAAATTTCTTGCAAATGAAACAAGAGGCCAACAGGCCTTATAGGTCACCTGAGTATCACGTAACAACTTTCATACTGAATTAAATACCCAGAGCAGAGAAGAAGATTTTCAAAGAAATAATGCTTTTTCACTACATAATCTACATGTATATAGCCCCGCCCTAACACCTATTAGAACCCCTGACCCCAGGGCCATGAATTTCACAATTTTGGTAGAGGACTCAATGCTGATTACAATTATGCAAACAGTTTAACTGCTTGATGTTCAGGAGTAAAGAAGAAGATTTGACCCCACCCCTCAGGCCCCAGGGGGGCAGGGGCCAAGAAATTCACAAACTTGGAAGAGGCAGCATTATTCAACATAATTATGTATTTGTTTTGTTTTTAAATACCCAGGAGCAGAGAAGAAGATTTTCAAAGAAATAATGTTTATTCACTATATAATCTATATAGCCCTGCCCTAGCACCTAAGAACCCCTGACCCCAGGGCCATGAATTTCACAATTTTGGTAGCAGACTCAATACTTATTACAATTATGCAAACAGTTTGACTGCTTGATGTTCAGGAGTAAAGAAGAAGATTTTTAAAGATTGCATTAATTTTAGTGGATTGGCCCCACCCCTCAGGCCCCAGGGGGGCAGGGGACATGAAATTCACAAATTTGGAAGAGGCTGCATTATTCAACATAATTATGTATTTGGTTTGTTTATCAAATACCCAGGAGCAGAGAAGAAGATTTTCAAAGAAATAATGCATATTCACTATATAATCTATAAAGCCCCACCCTAGCACCTAAGAACCCCTGACCCCGGGATCATGAATTTCATAATTTTGGTAGAGGACTCAATGCTGATTACAATCATGCAAACAGTTTGACTGCTTGATGTTCAAGAGTAAAGAAGAAGATTTTTAAAGATTGCATTTAAGTTTAATGATTTTGGCCCCACCCCTCATGCCCCAGGGGGGCAGGGGCCATGAAATTCAAAAATTTGGAAGAGGCAGCATTATTCAACATAACTATGTATTTGGTTTGTTTATTAAATGCCCAGAAGCAGAGAAGAAGATTTTCAAAGAAATAATGCATATTCACTATATAATCTATAAAGCCCCACCCTAGCACCTAAGAACCCCTGACCCCGGGGCCATGAATTTCACAATTTTGGAAAAGGCTGCCTTATTCAACAAAACTATGTACTTGGTTTGTTTATCTAATGCCCAGGAGCAGAGAAGAAGATTTTCAAAGAAATAATGCATTTTCACTACATAATCTATATAGCCCCACCCTAGCACTAGAACCCATGACCCCAGGGCCATGAATTTCACAATTTTGGTAGAGGACTCAATGCTGATTACAATCATGCAAACAGTTTGACTGCTTGATGTCCAGGAGTAAAGAAGAAGATTTTTAAAGATTGCATTAATTTTAGTGATTTTGGCCCCACCCCTCAGGCCCCAGGGGGGCAGGGGACATGAAATTCACAATTTTTGTTCCCCTTCACCCATAGATGCTTTATGCCAAATTTGGTTGAAATTGGTTCAGTGGTTGCAGAGAAGAAGCTGAAAATGTTCAAATGTTAACACACGACGGACGACGACGGACAAAAACGGATAGCAATAGGTCACCTGAGTTGGCCTAAAAAGTGATTTATACATGAAGTATTAAATAAGCTAAATATCTTGAATGGAATTAATTGTTTTAAATTTGGCATCAGAGAAGCATCAACTTGAAAAGTCAGTTTGTTTATAACATGGTTTATTTTAGATAGCTCTTATGAACATAACACACCTTTTTGCACTTCTGTAGAAAGTTAAACCCGAGGGACAATTTCTTGTAAGCCTCTCCAAACTTATCATTCCACTGCTGAATGGCCCTAAGAGCTGAGGTTTTCAGTGTGTTTGCCGCAGCTTTAGGTGGAGGTAGAGGCTGATCAAAGTCAATCTCTACAAACATCATATACATATATATTTTCTTTGAACAGTCATCAAAGACCAATGATTCTTTTACTAATGCATACAATTTGAAATGCTAATTCATGCAAGTTCTGGCACTTTCAATGGTCTTTAAAAAAATAAAATATCTGTTCCTTCATTTTTTTAGCATAATTATAACCATGAATAGCCTGGTACTTTCCAAATTTAGAAATAAATATTCAAAAAATAAACTTTATTACTGGTATGTATCAAAAACAGTTACACAATAGACTTACCGACTGTTAGTTCCAGGTAAGTTTGTAAGTCTGAGAGTAGCAGTTCCCTGAATACATGTGATCTATTAAAGAGTTCGTCTATCATCTGGAATGCAGACAGTCTAATTTCCGAGTGTTCCTTTTCCAGTTGGGTCATCAGCATATGATAAGCCTCTTTGACGTACATATCTGACTTCCTGCAATAAGGTTTCAAGATAAACAATTCTAGAGAGAGTTTTGACTTTCATTAGGTGTCCAGTAGTTAAAATATGCTTGAAAGCATGTTTTAGCTTTGGATAGGTCAGCTATATTTCAGAATATTGAGTAGCAATAAGCATACTCTCTGCTCAAGAACATTGATATTGTTACAGTACTGGAAAGCAAAATAAATTCTTTAAAGGTATGATTTGTATAATCCACTATACTAGTATCTATTTACTCGTACTTAAATTTGATTATCTTACCAGGTACACATCATCTGGATATTGTCTAAATTTAAATTTCTAAGTTATAATGTACTTAATAGGTATTTTAATGAAATGGATAATTTCTTTGCATTTAAAATACTTTGCAACAACAATACCAAAAAATGTTTGATCATAATTCTTTCACATAAACTATAAAAACACTGATATTCTCCATCAATAAAAATGACTGAATACTAACTTGCAGATACTTTTGAATTTTTTCATAGTGTCTGCATTAAGTACTGGTTTGCCGCTTGTTGTCAGTTGTTCTACACATTGCTGCATCTCCTGCCTCAGTTTGTGGTCCAGGCATTCTGAATCTGACGACTCTGCCATGTTCTGTAAGAATTTTGTTGTAAATAGAAAACTTCAGTCCAGTGAATATTGCAAATCCATGCTTTTTATGTCATAACAGAAATTCCATGTAACTCATTATGATGGAAAGTGTGGAAGTATCAAAGTTATGAGGAAGATTTAATTTAATCAACATGAACAAAAGAACTTGTAGTAAACAAACAAACAATGCATCTACTCTACAATGCTGCTGCATTTCATTAAACATACCGGTAATATGTTGACAGTGCAACTGTTAAGGTGAGCACAATTACTTATTCAATTTAGAATTGGCTTGCCAAACCACACAATGCCCTTTGCTAGGCTAGACTCTGATGTCAGTTGACATTGTATGTACATGATGTATGTTGCATTACCAAAATCGAAGTCTGAACAGTGGCCTGGTATTATAATCATTCTTTTTAAGTGCTAATCATTAATAAAATCAAGGAGAGTTTATTTTTTTCTTAAAAAGTTTTCTTGATGCAAGAACATATAAGTTTGTGCCTTTAAGATGCATTTCTCCAAGGGTTATCTGACATGATTATGGAACAAGAGGTAACTGTGGAAAAAATTTGTTTGGATCAACATGCAAAGTCCAAATTTTCGGTTCGTCCAGATGTTGCTTTAAGAGCTCGCAGTGAGAAGTAGCCCTAAAAAATAACACAGCAGGCATATATTAAGATTTCCTCAACAAGCATATTTTCCCTTGGCAGGCGTAGTTTTGTAAGACCGCCCTAAACACTGCTTGCTCTGCTCGTTATTAAAAAGACTGCACTTTTTACTCTGTTTAAGAAATTCAATTAACATATCAAAAATGACATCAAAGAAACACATCCTTAATGTCATAATTGGTTAAATGAGATGGATCATTGTAAAAATGTATAAGTGATGGAAAGGGTTTTGATGGTACATTGTACAATGTTTAATATCCATCAATAAACAGATAAATTTATACAACTGCAATCGCCCCAACTGTAACTGCAAAACATAATATCTAATCTTAATTTTAAAATAAGGAAGAAAAGACCACTCTGATTATGCTTATCATTTTTCAACTATTTATTTCAAATTATTTGAATTTTGATCAAAAGGGAAGACTGTCACTTCAAAGTTCAATAAAAATAATGAGACGTCTACTATTTGATCATCAGGTATTAGATGAAACAAGAGTACAATTGAAATCAGATTTTGATATAAACATGAAACTTTTTCTGTCACATCAGAAGAAAACATTACCGCTTTCTTCTATCTTGCTGCGTTTAAGTGATCGATGTCATCTTGTTATGAAATATGTTTTCCCAAAATCCACAAATCAAGCAGGAAGTAACTATAAGAAGATAGCAGTGAAAACCGAGACGGGACAGCATGAGAGTTCCGAATTTATCCTAGTTTTACTTTTGGCAGTGGTCAGGTGTGTTATCGTATTTATTTTTTTTCTATCGTTATAAGTTATTGAAAATCATTTTATCCTTAATATCCGCGCCGTTTAGTGATGAAAAGGCAGGAATGGAGTTTTATTTATCATAGCCTATATTCTTTTAAATATGGGATGGGTATTTGTTTTCCGAATTTTCTCGTTGCTGCTGTGACAGCAATATTTAATAAACTTAAACATGTATCAGTGACCTATATACTAACTTAGTATATAGGTCCCTGCATGTATGGCCTATAGATTATAGATCATTATTCTAAGCTTTACTGTAGCCATGGATGTCCAAGTGCGTCGATTGTTTTCCATGATTAATTTTTCTGAACTTATTTCTTATTCTCTAAAACTACTATTTTCGACCTATTTTAATTTTGTCTATTAATTTATTGTAGACTTTCGAAAATCTGGAAAAAAATAAGGTCCTAAAAGAAATGTTAAAAGTTTTTGCAGACAGACAGACAGGCAGGCCAAAATCCATGTACACTTATCTTTAATTTGATTACAGGGGGGTTAACATTAAAAAGTTTTGGTACCCAAAGAAAGGTCTTGAATATGAACTATAAGGAAACATGAAAGCAAATTGCATCAACTGTTCTAAAGTAATGGCCGAAGTTTAAGTGATTTTAAAGTACTGGGTATAGCTAGGTCAAAACCAAGGTCAACGGGTCAATTTAAATGGTCATTGGTGCCCATGGGAATATCTTGTCATAAGGATTGCATTTGTGAGACATATATATGAAAGTCTTGAAGCACCATTTAAAGTTTTGGTCTAGGTTAAAGTTTTCAGAAGTGGATCAAACTCCAAGGTCAAGGACTAAAGGTCAAAACTGTTTGGTACCCAAGGAAAGGTCTTGTTACAAGGGAGTACCCTTGGAAATATTCAAGCTCTAGCCTTAAGTATTCCAAAGCAATGTTCAAGGTAAAAGTTTTTAAAAGTAGGTCAAACTGAAAGGTCAAGATCAGAGGATCCAATTGTTGGTACCTAAGGGAAGATCATGTCTTACAGAATACACTTAATATGAGATAAAGAAGCCTACAGCACCAAAACATTTAAAAGTTTATGGCCAAGGTTAAAGTTTGGTAAAATTTTACAAAAGTGCCCATACGGAAAAAAAGGGCAAACAAACTACTATAACAAATTACTAACAAACCACTATGGTTTGAAAGTAGTTTAATAGTATAGCAAATCACATGCAAATGAGCTAACAAACTATACTCTAACAAACTACTATCAAACCACTCTTAACAAACTACTATCAAACCACTCTAACAAACTACTATCAAACCACTCTAACAAACTACTATCAAACCATTCTAACAAACTACTATCAAACCACACAAACAAACTACTATCAAACCACTCTAACAAACTACTAACAAATCACTGGTAACAAATCCATCAGCAAAACACTAGATTTGAAAATTTCCATTACAAATCTACAAGTCTTTGAAAACACCTAAACAGTCACATTTTGAAGTATTCAACATGTTCAACAAGTCTTGTTTCAGAGTATTTTAAATTCCAGGATTCACAAGTTCAGCCAATGCAAGTGCAACATTCCAACATGTTCCCTTTTGTTTAGGAGATGCCATTCCGAGTCAATGTCCATGTACTTATCACATATATTCTCCTTCATATTCTTCTTCATAGTATTTTTCACCAAAAAAAATGTTCTTCAAGCTGACATTTAAATATTCACTGCTTCATCTGGCATGGAAAATGCTGCAATATTTCCTTTTTCTAGCAATTATTGCAACTTTGAAAGACATCTTTTTTTGTCTTATTTTCAAGTATACTTCCCATAATCCAATGCATAACTGATCTAAACTAGTATTAGGAATTGTAGGTCAATCTGAAAATGAATAAAAACCCAAAGTAAAAAGCATACACATCCACATTCACAGAAGGTTACTGTAGTCCAGCCTTTAGGTAAAAAGGAACTTCATGACATGCATTAAATACCTCTTCTGTTTCCAGATCCATCTTTTAATAATGTTAATTGCTGCTTTTTCCAGTCAGGAATCTTATAGAACGAATATTACTAACAATTTGAATCTCCCTTCACCAGTTCCTTTGTTTCTGACCTGCTTGGTGGTTTGAAAATTGGCGCAAATAGCCAACACCGGATGTAAAGATTAAGCTGTTCTTGGAAACTTCAACAATTCTAGATAATTCAACCCTAAACATGTCTGTAAAGTAATTTCCCATGTGGTTAGATGCAAATGCTATACTAATAAAACACTGTTGCAAGATACCAAGTCTAACAAACTATAAAGAAATCACAATCAGCAGAAATGAAAGACTAACAAACCACTATACTTATTTTTAGAAACAGTGGTTTGTTTGTGTTTCATTAAATGCTATACTATCAAACTACTTTAACAAACCACTAAAATATAGTTTGTTGGTAGTTTGTTGATGGTTTGATAGTAGTTTGTTAAAAAACTTTTCCGTATGGGTGTATGGGTCAAACTTCAAGGTCAAGTGATGATATATATTGGTATCCAAAGAAAGGCAAATATAAAGGTAAATATATATGTATGTGCAGTATGAAATTCATAACTATAATAGATTTAAGGCACCTATTTTACATTTCTGTGATTGTGCAACATTGATCCACACAGACACAGTTGACAAATCACATTATAAGGCTGCATAATGAGTATGATCTTTTCATTATTATTTTTAGGCTGGGTTACAGCTGTTGAAGTAAAATGAGTGAGATAGCCCAGTACAATGAAATCTCTAAATCGTATGACAACACAAGGGACGCTGCAGAAGCTCACATTCTCAAAAGTCTGATGGAAAACTTCACTGGAAAAAGTATCAAGGTATAAATTGACCAAGGTCACATGTTATACTGTGAACTTACCTTTTTTGCCCCTGTTATTCTGTACATAAGAATCTAAAAATAGGTATGTCTGATGTCACAGATAGAATTTAGCATCAAATTAAAAGGAATGTTGAATCTTTTTTTATTGTGACCCATAATTAATCTGTTACATGCGTTAGGTGACAGATGAAGATGCCTATATTCAAGGTCATTTTTCATAAGTCAACATAAATGGGTAATGAATTTGAAGATGAACCCTAAAAAATATCCAAAATTTACAACAGGGCTTAAGTGCATCAGGTGAGTATTGTGGACCAGGGACCTCTTCTAATCATCAATTAAATTTGTCATTCTTTTTTTATTAAAACTTAGGACATGGATATAATAGACATTGGATGTGGAACGGGTAACTACTCTAAATACTTCCTCCAATTTGAGCCACGTAGCTTGGTGTTGATGGATGCCAGTGAGGGAATGATCAGTAAAGCCAAGGCCAAACTGTCCCCCGCCCCTCCCAAAACCAGCCTGTCCTTCAAACAAGTAGTTCTGCCAGAGATGCCATACGACGACTATTCTTTTGATGCAGCAATGATTAATCTGGTATGTCACTGTGTGATTGCTAATTGAAAATAAATTATTGATGCACTTTTGTGCACAGGCAATGTTTCATAAACAAGGAATGCCCACTTACTTTTACCACACAAGTAGGGGGAGGGGCTATATGTAAAACAAATGCTGTGACTTTGTGGTTGAGTTAAAACCACATTTTAAGTAACTTATATCTGCTCTGACTCATACAAATCCACATTTAATATACATTTAGATTAAAAATGTTACACAAAGCTGTTCAATGTCCTTTGTAGGTTTTACATCATTTAGAGAAAAATCCGGATGGGAAATCTTTCCCAAAGGTAGCTCAAACTTTGAAGGAGGCGTATCGGATTCTGAGGCCAGGAGGGGTGTTAACCATCATTTCTGTGACCCCCGAACAATTAGACGGAAACTGGTTCTCTAAACTGGTCCCTCAGAACACCGAGCGCTGGCACAAAAGGTTGCTTACTCACAAACAAATGAAGACGATCCTGGAGGAGTCTGGGTTTAAACTTGTGTCGGCTCATTCAACACTGATGGCATCCTATCACCCAGATCATGGTAACATTGAGGGTCCTTTGGACAAATCCTGGAGGGACAGTATATCGTTCTGGGGAACTTGTACGCAGTCAGAAATTCAGGACATGATACGAAATGTCACGCAAATGAAAAATGAAGGAACACTTCGAGAATTTTATGAAAAACATGAGAAAATTCATATTTTTGGGGCATTAGAAATTTTAGCAGCTAAAAAAGAAGTGAAATAGAGAATTTCAGGATTATACAATGAAACTTCTCTAATCCTGATGTTGTGTATTCCAATATGATTTAACCCTTTATCTCTTTTAGTAAATTTCATTGTTTTAAATTTTGTCTAATATGGCCAATTTCTCTAGAACCACTACTGTTCAGAGTAGTTAAGTTTTACTGTACATCGATTTTAATATTGGAATTGCTTCTAGGAAACAAAATTTTTTAAAACTGTAATCAGGGATTGAGTTGTATGGTTGTCTGATCGGCAGGGATACATTCTAAGTGATTAGTAAATGACTTTTTAAAATATATTAATCATACTTCTTGCATGAATTGCAAACTTTACAAAGATCTACCATAATGATTATGAACAGTTTTCAGAGAATGCTGGAGACATTTGTGTTCCGTACGTATACTGTCTACATGTACTTTACTTGAACCAATACTGGTATTTGGAAAGTTTATTCATGTATTAAATCTATATATTACATGTATCTTAATCTCTTTGAAAAATATATGCAGTCAATATATATTAATTTTTAACATGTTGAATGATTAATTTGAATATGGTGCTGTATAATTTTTGTTGTTATTTCTGATTAAAGAAAAAGAAATGTCATGTCAGACTGGTTCATTAGGAATATTAGAGGACCATTATATTGATCACACCTGTGATCGTGACAATCAAGATGGAGGTTTAATATATGACTCTTCTTGGAGAAAAAAAAACAATATTGCAATTTTAAGTGTCCATTTCATTTATTGAATGTACATGGCAACATAACTTCAAAATATTAGGCCAACATGCAACAAAGCCTAAGATGTCCTCATCCCCAAAGTACCCCCACTGTGACCCCCCGAGCCAGTCCCCCTAGTGTCCCCCATAACACAGAGCGGGCCCTCTAGACCCTGGTAGCAGTAGCAGTGAGTATATATATTAATAACCCTTTATCTACATGTCATGTCAAACAATATCATTCATGCACAAAAACAAATCTAACACACATACACATTGTCAATACAGCAGCATTAAATAATTAACATCAGACACTAGAAGATCTGCCCTTCAATGCCTTGTATATTAATTTTATGTCGCAAAAACAATACACAATGCAGTCCATCTATATATAAATTGATTCAATTAATTTTAATTAACACAGTGTCGAGAAAGGAGTGATTGACATAAACAATGCAACATTGTGCTTTGCATAGTCTCATTAAAACAGCGCAATAAAAAAGGGAAAAAATAAATAAAAACAATGGCTTTAACAAATGAGAAACATTCAACAATCTCTAAAAGCCGCGTAGGCTGTGAAATAGACGTATATTTCATTGGAAATATTATTAGATCACTTAACAAGTGCAAGTAAAATAGGAATTTAAGGTCACCACAGTTTAAAACAAGATATCGAGAGGTTCAATCTATGACAGTATCAGAACATTTCATTGATATATCAAGTAATATATTTCAAAGATTTCCCCCAAATTGA
The DNA here is from genome assembly GCA_003671525.1 of Saccostrea glomerata. Classification (NCBI taxonomy): domain Eukaryota; kingdom Metazoa; phylum Mollusca; class Bivalvia; order Ostreida; family Ostreidae; genus Saccostrea; species Saccostrea glomerata. Next base: position 255,583 of record PRKT01000430.1, on the reverse strand, counting down.
CTAATTTTATCTTATTCGTCAAGATTTGAAATGAATGTTACCTTTTGACATTGATAATACATGTCTATAAAATTTCCCAATTTTAACATGACAATTTGAGATTTTTTAGGAGAATAATCTGCTAGAATAATTTATCAAATTTCATTTCGTAAGAGTTTGGTAAAACATTGACAAGCAAACATCAAATATTCAAAGCCCAACACTAAACTGGTCTTGATGCATTGAAGGTGTGTCT
>PRKT01000430.1:182957-237865 GCA_003671525.1 Saccostrea glomerata | reverse complement strand
ACATAAGTAATTTTATATACAAATAAAATGAATGAAATAATGCTGAATAATTTGCTGGATAAATTGAAGGTAACAGGCCATTTTTCAGAATTCTGCAGTTTCATTTAATTAAAAAAGTGACGCTTATTCCTTTGACTTCAGAGGAAGTGAGGGGGGTGGGAGAGTTACAATATTGAGATAATGTTAAGTTTTAACAACTTCCACTGAGTAGCGGGAAATCCTTGTTATACCCTTAAGTCCTTGGTATCAAAGAGTGTACTAGTATATCATTGGTCTATAAAGTATTCATCCTTATTAAAGTCTGGTGTCTTTTTCTACCATCACCAAATATATATCCTTGATCACCCATTCTGCCTGGATAGGTGAGACATATTTAAGAACTCGATCCCCTAAAAATATTTTTGAAAAAAAAAATGTGCTTCGTTCTTCATTGAGTAGTTTGCATACAAGTTTGCACAACATTCAAGATATCAGATGATCAAGATATCAGGGGTAAAATACTAACAGAATGTGTGTCAGGGTTTCCAAATCACTTCAACATGTCCATATACACAGAAATCAATCTTCTAGATATTGAAGTTGCACTTGTTTTCACAGTGAAATACAGTGTGTTTTTATTTCAGTAAGAATTTAGGTATGGATTCTTCTGTCTTTAACAGAATACAAGTGTTTTGGACCACACTGTCCTTTTTTCATCTAGAACAAAAATTAATTGCTGAAATAAACATGGAGTTGTCTTTCTTGTCTCCCTCTGATGAAATAAAAGAAACAATTACATTTACATGTTTGTTGGAACTCATTTAATACTGTTTTTCTTTATGCAACAGAACAAAAGATAATATATTGTTTGTTTCTGACTAAAAGACAGGAAAAAAAAATCATATAGTGTACATACATTTAACACTAACTCCATCAGTACAAACAGAACTCCATGCAATGTCTACCATATAAACTATTATACAGGGCAACTGACTAGGAGAAAAAGATCACTTAACAAGTAAATTGATGCTCTCTCTACAAAAATCTTACCAAAGTTATTAAAAATCATAAACTGGACAATGTTTTGGTTTGAAAAATTCATTTTGGACTTTCTTGATCCCATGGTAATATGAAAGTTAAAAAAATTACCTGGTTTGGTAAAATTTTCATGTCACTTACAAGAAAATCTATAATGTTTACTACATAATTTATTTTATTTTGACTACAGATCTTTTAAATAATTTGACAAAATGCATATCATTGACTCAATTAATAGCCAATGGAAGAAAGAGCAGCTAGATTATTCTTTCAAAACTTTATTTCCCTTTACCAAAGAAAAATCACGAAATCTTTAAATTTATCCTTTTTGTATGTACTATGGAAACTAAAATAAATTTACCATACAGTATTTGAAATACACATACAATGTACCAATGTCCCTCACACAGTTAAACTAAAAATTATACACACAGTGCAAGTATCCCGCATTTATACAAAGCAAGCAATACACTTTAACAACCAGTACACAGGTGTAAAATGATTTGGTCATAATATTCCATACAGTACTAATAATATTCATATACAATTAGTATAATACATGTGTTGTACTCAGCACTAATTATTAAGAGTCAATATTACAAGGAAATATATCTTTCCATCATATCAAATCACATAACAGAGCTGAACTTCTGTCAGCCATACGGGTAAGTAATTCTTTGGAGTTCCTCAGGTAAACACAAGGGCAAGTAAATCAACATCATATTTAAACATTATTAAACAGGACAGAAATCATGTAAATTGTCCCCCAGACAAATAAACAGTAAGTTATTTTTTCCTCAGAAAAACACAGGGATAAGTACCAGTAAATTACCATCTTATAAATAGGATAAAGTAATTGTCCCTCAGACAAACTAACCAGAAAGTAATTCTCCCTAAGATAAACTGAGGAGTAAGTACCTGTAAATTACCATCTTATAAATAGGATACAGTAATTGTCCTCAGACAAATAAACTAGAAAGTAATTCTCTCTAAGATAAACTGAGGAGTAAGTACCTGTAAATTACCATCTTATAAATAGGATACAGTAATTGTCCTCAGACAAATAAACTAGAAAGTAATTCTCCCTAAGATAAACTGAGGTGTAAGTACCTGTAAATTATCATCTTATAAATAGGATACAGTAATTGTCTTCAGACAAATTAACTAGAAAGTAATTCTCTCTAAGATAAACTGAGGAGTAAGTACCAGTAAATTATCATCTTATAAATAGGATAAAGTAATTGTCCCTCAGACAAATAAACTAGAAAGTAATTCTCCCTAAGATAAACTGAGGTGTAAGTACCTGTAAATTATCATCTTATAAATAGGATAAAGTAATTGTCCTCAGACAAATTAACTAGAAAGTAATTCTCCCTAAGATAAACTGAGGGGTAAGTACCAGTAAATTACCATCACATTAACAGGTCAGTTTTTGTTTTTCACATAAACACAGAAGAAAGTACCTGTAAATTACCATCACAAAAACAGGTCAGTAATTGTTCTTCATAGAAACAGAGGATGCACCTGTTTCATGCTCAGCTTTTTTCTGCAGGTTGGACAGAAGCGATGATTGTCGATGGACGCTTTGATGCAGGGCTTACAGAAAACATGGCCACAAACTGTAGCTGCCATCTGTCTTCCACTTTTTATGATCTGTTAAAAAAATGATGCATGTTTAAAGACACTTATATAAAATGATGATACCAAAAATCTTCCTTAAATGTTATAACCCTATGGGGTGGTTACAGGTCATTGATTAAACAAATGCATATCCATTTTAAATGAGTCTTTGCCAAGTTTGACATTTTTTTTTTTGCCAATTGGTACTTTTTCTTAGAATATCCTCCAGTGGAAAAAGATAGGGTCTGGTCCTTTTAGCTACAGGGACATATTAAATATCCTATGATTATTTTTAAGTAAAAAGCCATGGAAATTGATGGAAATGTTGTTAATCTGTTAGCAAGAGGCCCATCTGTGCAACTGGGCTTTCTGTTCTTCACCAGATCATTCCCCTTGTAATATCTATCATGCCCCCCCCCCTTCCCCCCAGGTCATGATCTCAACAATTTAGAATTTACACTACCCCAGTATGCTTTTACAGAAGTTTCAACTTTTCTGGCTCAGTGCTTCTCGAGAAGATTTTTAGAGTGAGGTAAAAATATAAAGTGTGTAAAAAGTACCTGTTTTTTACTGTCCATACATATGGGGCAGCTAATGTCTTGTACTGGTGATAAAATAGAATCATTTGCACTTGTTGATGGGTTATTCCTAATTTTCAAAAAGAAAATATAACTTTAAAATACATTAACAATGTATCATGAAACATTTGGAAAAATAACTTTAAGAATGTTCAGTTTTCAATTTGTAGTATTGAAAATAGTTATTTTATTTTTACTTTGTCAAAACAAACAAACAATAATAGAAATCAACTGAGTTCTCATGCTCATCAGATGAGATAAAAATGTTATGAGAGAAAAAACAGAGAGAGAGAGAGAGAGAGAGAGAGAGAGAGAGAGAGAGAGAGAGAGAGAGAGAGAGAGAATTTTTATTGAAAAACATGTACACTATAAAATAATACTTGCATAAGGCCATAATAAATATATTCCTAGATTCTCATCCCCATCCGCCCCGATTTTCCCCCCGCCTCCATTTTTTAAATTTCTGTTTTTCTTGGTCTTAATTCTGATCAGGATTGGTATTCAACTACCATTCTACTTTCGTTTTAAATCCCCCCAAATGTCAGCAAGATTTTGACAGCTGAAAAGATGGTAATTGCTGTAATATATTAAACAAGGGTCATTCAATGGTTGTGAAAGATTGGTGATGATGTGAAGTAAGAGATAAATGGAGCTCTAGTCTACTAAGACTTTTATTCGGGTACTATAGATAAATCTATATTGATTGACCAGGTCAATAAAAAATCTGCAAAACTGAAAAAAAAATATAAAATAAAAGCCGCCCGCCCGCCTCGAACGTTTTTTTTTTTTAAAATTAGATGAAAATCTAGGAATTTTTTTTATTATGGCCTAAGCTTTAAAAGTATGATTATTGAAACTGTAAAAAGAAACATTAAGTCATAAAATCTTTTTGAATGCTGAGTCAAGTTTTCAATGTTTTATTTAGAAAGCAGTTACTAATCAGTACTTTACACCAGCTTTCTATTGTGTGCGATATGAATCTGTGAATTTTGCAACCTTCCTTATCTCACTAATATTTGTTGCTGCAATCATTTATTTTGCCACATATTTGTAAAGAATTTTTCCTAGGTGTCAAAAATTAACAATCACAAATTGATTTCAAATTGCTTAAAACTTAATCTGATGCAAAAAATAGTTGGTTACCAGTATATAAGGGTGAAATATTTAACCTACTCCATTTCTGGATTTAATCTAGATTCTATATTTGGACCATATTCAACTTACTCCGTTTCTGGATCATCAAAAGACAGAGGCAGAGGTAGTGGATGGTAGGAGTTGGAGATCTCTATCACATCGTTCTCCGATTCGTCTGAGGTCTCACGGTGACGTCTCCCTCTAGTTCTAGGTCCTCTGGATTCTGATTAAAATACATGTATTAACAAGGCTCATCTCAACAAGCGACAAAATATAATCATGTCATTACAGTGTTAAATTCAATAATGTTTGTATGGAAAATAGTGAAACAAGACAATGATAAGACAAGCCAGACAGACTGGTATTATGCATTACATGGTACAATTTCCTTACCTGAGTTTCCTGAAATCTGAAATTTGAAAATACATGTATCACTCTTCACTTTAATTTAAAATGTCAAAGAACATATAAAAATAAATTACTGGTTTTGAAATTTACTATTATTAAACTAGTTTTTAAAAATATACTGGTATTAAAAGTAATTTACTATTTCAGCACTGGTTACTAAACTTACTATAGTAACATTAGTTTAGTGGTTACATAACTTACCATTATCACACGTGTTACGTAACTTACTATTATAACACTGGCATCATTTGAACCAGATGGGCTAGTCAGATCAATGAATTCTTCATCCCCGCTGGTCAGATCAATACAAGAGCTGTTCTGTGTCCCAGAATCTGTCAACAAGTCACGGAAAAAAAAAACATTGAACATGACTTGTTATAGTGATCAATTAAGTATTCATAAATGTCTTTGTTTGCACATGCATCTGAAGAATACTCTTAAATGGTTTCCACAGATTGGAAAACGTTTCGGTTACTTCTATACATTTTTTATTTATATGATATTTAATTTCTCACTGATAAAATGAACAAACCGTCGTCATTGATGACCAGGGGTTGGGTGGTTTCCCTGTGTCTACTCCGGCTCCGTAAATCCTGATCCCTCCTTCTGTGACGGTGTTCGTGATGTCTGTGTGTCCCTCGTTCATGTAACGGTCTCCTGCGTGAGACCTAAAAAGAAACAGTCATACAACAAACAGAGGCCAGACATTTATTATTGTTATTTCACTTTCAAACATTGAAAATGTTGTTTTCCACGAATGCACCTATTATGTTATCAATTAAATAATTATTAAATGTTGTAAATATCAGAATGGTCTCAAACCTTATTTACCATTAGCATGGTGAAATATAATCCGAGATTCCTCTGACTCTAACCCCCGCTTTTATATTATGACTTGTCCCCCGCACAAGTCATAATATAAAAGCGGGAGTTAAAGTCAGAGGAATCTCGGATTAGGTGAAATAGTAACACGTATGAAAATTCCACACAGGAAATACTCGCAGACTTTTTTTGTATTATTTCATTCCGTGTTATGGAATGAACTCTCTACATTATCTGCATAACCATAATTGTCATAATACTTTGTTCAACTATCATGATAAATCATTTCCATCCATAGACATGATATAGGATACAAATTATTTGAAGCAGACGTTTACTATTAACACTATGTTAATTCAACATACTGATTTTTTTGTAAAAATACTTAAAACCTTATCTTAAAGGAAAAAACATTGAATGAACAGTGATGAAAGTTGTTGAATTAAACCTACATGTATGCGAATTCGTCCAATATCCATGGCACTCTTCTGCTTTTAAATTTTGGAACTCTTGTGTGAAAGAAGATAGAAATCAGTCCTCACTTCCTGTAAATAAATTTTGACAGATGGGACAGTCAAAAATAATCTATATCTACTGAATATATGGTTTTTACGTGTTTTTGTTAACACCATTGTGTTTATATATATAGAATACTCTTGTACAAAGTAACTTTTGAATCTCAAATGACGAAGTTGTGAAGAATGCAGTTGTTTCAGTCGGACGATCATTATATTTTGCATGATGGAGATTTTTCATTGTGGTGCAGTCGACATTCTGGCACTCTTGAAGCCAAAAAAGGTTTTGTTAAAATAGCTTCACTTTTTACGGAAATTGTAGCTGTGTAAATCTGATGACCGAAATAATAATGATTCTTCATTTTTTTTCTTCATTTCTTAAAATAAAAATTTGAACGATCATTTTCCACTACATTGGAGTCGCCAATTCCGGGTCGTCTCCAATTCTGGGTCACTCATTGTATTTTATGTCAAGAATTAATGAATACGCTGGTCATGAAGAACTGGTCTTTCTGTATGGAATTAATTAAAATAATTGAATATCAACTTTAAGAGAGCATCCGACAATCAAAATTCTGAAACGCACGCATTTAAGACTTGGATGTTTCTGCTGCCGTGATGGGCTACTTTCGTTTTTGTTCGCTGCAGAAAGGCTGATATAAAAGTTCTAGATAAATAATAAGAGCTTGAAAGTATGGTAAATGCATTTAGTTTTATCTTAGAAATGGATCATAATGATCGCTGATCAAATAAATCTGTAATCATTATTAAATCAAACTGTAGTAGTTTTTCCAATTGTGGGTCATGTAATCTCGTGGCATGAAAATGTCAAAATTCTATGTACAAAACCAATCAACAACCATGTATTTACCTTGATTATCAAAAGTATTCTAACTGGAAAATATTTTTTCTAAAAATTTAAATCGAGTTAACCCTTCAAATGCATTTTTTAAATAAATGAATTTAATTGAATTATTTTTAATCCTAATACATTTTTGTTAATTCAGCATTCCGCATTTTGTTTTGTTGTAATTGTTTTAAAAATAATTTAAATAAACATATTTCTGTGGTTGTTTTACTTTTTTTTTCAAGCTGCATGAATTGTTTTATGTTTCAACATCATAAAAATCGTGTTCCAAAACATTCCATGAATATTACACGACTGTGAAGTCACATGACCCAGAAATGGAGAAAATGATTCGTAACTGAAGAAGCTAGGCCTTGCTGAAATACCCCTGTAAATATTGTTCCTGTGTAGCTATTTTGAAAACGAAAAAATGTTTGGATGACTCACTATTTGTTCTTTCAATATATATATTGCATAGAATATTGATTGAACAGATTTGCAAAATATCAACGAAACACCCTGACGTGATCCGGAATTGGCGACTTCACAGTATTCATTACAAAGTTGTCATTTTAGAATTTTGCTGTTATGTTTAACTAAAGGTACTTATTTAAATTGCAAGACTTAAATTGATCAACATGTTGAATGTGTCAAAATAGGTTGTAAGAGATGGTCAAATCACAGTGCATATAAATCTGGAATTAACACAACCTGTGGGTATCAGTTTTGCTGTACCAGCATATCTCTGCTGATATACATGTACTATACAGTATATCAGTTCAGTATGTTTTAATTCTGTCATAAACAATTTCTGTTTTTCTATGCTAAATAATCTCTATCATAATTCTTTACACAACAATATGCACTTCAAATGCTTATGTAATAGATTGCATGGCACATAAAAAACTTAATTGCAAAGTAAAATTGTTTTGTAAAACTTATATACTTCTTGAATAATATTTAATTACAAAGAATTTTTTTTTTACCTATTTATAAGAAGGGGCTTAGACATTTCCAGTTGTGAAATAATCATTTCTTGTCATAACTGGGAATGTTTTTGGCATTGAAAACATGCTTTGTTGCTGTCCTCTCATTATTAGCAAACAAGATCAAACAAATGTAATCTAGGGTCTAATAATATTCAATTACAAAAAGAACATTGGAGCATTTCTCTAAAGCATGAAAGTTAATATCAGATTTCTAAATAATCTCTGTCAGAAAAGCAGACAATATATATTTATTTACATAAATATTTGGCAATATTTCCATATCCTTTAAAGATGTAAGTTATTTCTAGATGTTAACTTTTTACAAATATTGAAAAGTGCACATTGAATTTAAAAAAAAAAATGAATTAAAGGTTTATGATATAATTTCATTTAAAATGGTTTATATATAAACACAATATGTGTATTGTAGGTGATGATATTTGCTTGGCTTGGAATCCGGTCTGTATAGGACTTGTCTACGGACTGATTGGGAAAATTAAGATTCATCCAGGTAACCATGGCAACCCTAAATTATCAAATAAACTTTTGATGGTGGTCATCAAATATGAGTGTATTTTTGAGAGGGGAAACTCTCTAGAATAATTTATCATACAAAGATAGTTCAGCAAAATGTTTTTTTGTTCAAGATACATGTATGTGGCTTGACTTGCTCTAGATACTATATTTTTTAGTCAGTTGGAAATAGTGCTAGAAATAAAGGATTCTCTCTCAAATTTGCGAAAACTTTTTCATTTAAAAAAATCCACATAGTTCAATGTTATACAAGTGCAAATATAAATTTCATATTAGCCTAGTTATTTAATGAAATATATTGTTTTATATGTTTATATACTAGGAACATATCTCATTATGACAGTTATCTTTCTATAACATTAATGTTATCATTTTGGCTTTTACAGAGGATGATTGGAGATTAATTCTGATAAAACAGAGAACTTCTGTCGGGAGCATACTGGAGGATCAGGAGATATATAAAGTGAACAAGATCGTGATTGTCCCACTCTCAGATGCAGAACCCCAAGAGCTGGATTTAGATGTTAGTCTATAAATAATATTTACAAGCTAGACTATAAAGTATAATTCTTTTTTTACTGGAGAAGCAAGATAAAAGCATTTTGAATAAACAGTTTATTTTGCATGTGTCAGCGTATTAAGAATACATGTAATACAAAAAGAAAAAATATACAGGGACTTAGGAATCATTATAATTCTTATGGACAATTTTTATGGATAAAAAAAATTGAAGGATGCGCATGGATAAAATATGGGGAGGGAATCTAAAATTCATTCCTACATAAATATAATGATTTTACTTTGTATTTGCTGCTAAGATGAAAATATAAAAAAAGAATTTTCATTGAAAATATATAATGAGTATGTTAGATACATAATAATTAAATTCCTTATTCATTCAAAATGAAGACGGAAATCAGATAAGTGTTTTATATAAGGAAATTTCCATCTTTTTTCTAGAATTACCGGGTAGTATTTACAGTCATGCATAATGCATAACATTGATGTTCTTATAAGTAATCCATTTTTCTGTGTAGCTGTGCAGTGTGCATCATTTTGGAATAAGAAAACCAAAAACAATATCTCAGCCATCAGCACAACAGAAACAAATACAGAATGCTTGGAAATCTATAAAATCTGGAATAGACAATGTCAAACCAAGGAAGGTTGGTTGAGGTTGAGAGAGAGAGAGAGAGAGAGAGAGAGAGAGAGAGAGAGAGAGAGAGAGAGGAATAGTTTCATGATAGAGTTACATGTACATGTATTTCATAGACAGTGTTTTAAAAACTAGCAACTTGAAGACATATGAAGTCTGATGTTTACTGTTTCAGTTTAAAAAAACTATAGATTTTAAGATTTATCAAGATTGAAGGAAAAATTGAAAGCATTATGTACATTAAAAAATCTTATCTAGTTAGCACCAGCAAAACAAGGGAAACAATTGTATAAGCATCTACATATTGAAAATAAATATGTAGTATCAAGTCATCAATTTTATATATCATGTTTCAGAGTAAATCATTTTCTATTTCAGAAGGATATCAAAGACAAAGAAAAGTTTGTGAGGAGAATAACAGAGGTAAAATAAAATTATTTAGTTGATGAGGTAGAGAAGAAATTAAGTTGAATTATGTTAGCAATTGAAAAACATTTTGCTTGCATAACATTGTAAATTATTAATTGTATGATATAAGCTCTGTTTTCTTTTTAAATTTTGAAACTGAACTTGAAAAAAACTAGGACATGCAGGTTCTACATTTTTTTTTTCCTTTTTGTGATAACTTTTATGACAAAATATTTTAATGGAATAAAAATGCTGGGAGTTTTTCATTTTTACTTGATGGCTTATTGCCCTTGCTATATCTACCAGGTAGTAATCCAAAATGGTAAGACAAATAATGTTGCTCAAAACCAGGCAAAGATCTGTAGGCTCTCTTGTAGATAGAATGTTGACTTTTTTTCTTTTGTTACTCTTTGGAATACATGTTGCTAGTTTCTTTGTAGTGCTGTGACGTTTAAGATAAAAAATTTTGAGTGTAGAATGATTTCAAGATATTACACAGAATATATTATGAAATCCAGAAATACTTACTATTTTTTAAAGTTTTGTGGTGTACATGCATATGATGAAATAATGTGAAATCACTAATTTTCATGGGGATTTCATTTTGTTGCTTTCGAGTATGCAGAGACTTTTGAATTTATGATCACCATTTAATGTACTTTTTCATATATATTACTATATGCAATAATTCTTCATCCATAAAAACAAATCCCCACAAACCAATATTTTATCCTCAAAACACAAAAATTTAACCCCACAAAAATTTGTGATTTAACATTACATAGTAAGTGAAAAAAAATTGACAGAATATTAAATGTATATTGAATAACACTTTTTAATTACTTTCTGTCTCTTTTTTAAATAGGAACTGCTGAAGATGTTCACGGATTCAGACTCTTTCTACTACAGTGAAACCTTTGATCTGACCACCAGTTTACAGCGACAACACGGAAAGGAGTACCAGTCAAACAAACATCTCCCTCTGTGGCAGCAGGTGGATCCAAGGTTTTTCTGGAACAGGCACATGCTCAGTGATCTAATTAATGTGGAGGGGGATCCAGAGGTGTGTCATTATTGATTTGTCACATGAATATTTTCTGACAAAGAAAATTTAGAGAAATGTATATATTATCTATTTTGTGTGAAAAAGTATCATGATGAAGGCCAGGGTAACAGGCTTTGAACAGGTAAATGGCCCAGAATATCTACAGAGAGTTTTGTAAGCTTTACTGTATTGGAGAAATTTTCATTTTTAGAGAGAAGTAATTTCAGTATTTTTTTTATGCAAGCCAAAGAAAGATGGATATTACCACAGAAAAGGCTTTGAGTTTTAGGGATATTAAATTTTAGTGATCTCAACATCCTCCTTAATAATGCCAATAACATTATGATAACAATTGAACCCACAACAAAATTCTGCTCATCTAGTATTTTATTACTGACAGGTAGAGAAGCTGTACACCCACTGGATCGTCCCAGTAATCCAGGGCTATGTACAGATTGAGAACTGTGTCCTGGATTTTACCCAGTCCTCCACTTCATCTTTAGATCTCAGTCCGGATTACGGAAACTCCAAACATCTGGATCCGCTGGAATATCAACTGGGAATTATCTCCAGGAGGAGCATACATAGGGCCGGTCAGTATTATATTTTGAACAATATCTCCTTATTTTGGAAATACATGTATTAATGAAATTTTACAAGAAGAATAACAAAAACAAGCAAAAACAATGAAAAAGAAAACAAATAATGAAAAAAAAATCAACAAGTAAATAAATTAATCAAAAAACATCCATTTATAATTGATATATTTTAGTCCTGATTATTTTGTTAAAAAAAACATTTCAAAAAATATGAAAATCATGAAATTCTAAAAGCAATCAGTATTACCTTTATTTTATGAAAATAATCTTCAAGTAGGCTAGGTCAGAAAGTATGTTGAGAGTCAAAAGACACTGAAAAAGATTTTGGACAAATTTCTGAAAAATTCAAAATATTTCAAAAACACTTATGCCACTTTGTAAAGCGTGGTGAATATGCACTTGCATGCACTTAAAAAAAAGCAAAGTAATCTGGTGTAGAGTTATAGGTTATTTGAATTTATTGTAGGTACAAGAACAAAGATGAGAGGGTTGGATGAAACAGGAGCATGTGCCAATTATGTGGAGACGGAACAGGTTTTTGTCTAATTTATGAATCTAATTTTTGACAAGATAATTTTACTATACTATAAGTTTTAAATCCAAACCCTTAAAGCGTTTACTATCAGCACACTCTGCAGATTAGAACATTCTTTTTAAAATTTATTTCTCAAATCTTTCATTTAAAAATAATGCATCTTGAATGAGTTGCTTTCTTCAGAGAAAATTTTGCCCTTGTGTGCTTTTATGTTTGACACTATTTCCTCACTCTAATTAAGCATACTGAATTAATTTTTATCTTGCTTTCTTGATCTTATATTGATTATTATGATGAACATACTGAAAAAAGGACTGTACCAAGGACTAGAACAAGGATCGGGTCAAACAAGAGGCCAGTTCAATGGCAGAAATTCATAAAAGAGGGGGAGGGAGAGGGGGAGTGGTTTGGGGCTGCATTTAAGCCCCTTGTTGGTTGTGGGCAAAGCCCTGGTGGTGGTCTGGGGGCTTCAAATTACCACAAATAAGAGGTGTTTCCCCTTGAGTTTAGGAAAGGAGATGTGACCTTATGTTGGAATACACATGGTCACAAATTAATATTTCGGAATGTCTCGTACCGTACACATGTCTGTGTATAACGCTAGTGAAAAAAGTAAAGGACTTAGATGTTACCATTTTATCAATTTATGTACTTAACTGGACTTAACAGAAACAAAATATAAAAATATTCAAATGGGTTAAGGGGGGGGGGGTGTTCACACCTGGCATGCAGGTGCTGGATCTGCCTTTGCAGTTTGTCCTAAAGCTCACTTGGGTCACATCTTCTCAACAAATAAGAATGTAGCTAAATGGAAAACACTTTTTGCAGGTAATAATTTAAAGTTTATGGTTTCAATAATATTAATCTATAGTATTTTAAGGCTTAGGATAGATTTTTTGGTTTTGCACAAGCTTCATATTTTTGTGTAAAACTTTCAATCCCAATTTATGGCTAACCCTAGCCTTGTGGATCAAAGTTTAAATGAATATGAATTTAAAGGTAGGTTTAACAAAGATATATGCAAATTTATATACATAGTTACATTATGTATATATGAGCAACAAGGCTAGAATTTAAATGCTGACAACAACTATTATCATTATTGAAATAATAGACCTCTGAGTTGATTATTACAGTAGTTTCTTCAAATTTAAGCAACAAATAAGCTAATAAGATTTCTTTACATGTTGTAAAAGAGAGAGGTAGCTCAGATGTGCAAAGTTATCTTTTTATTACTTTTGTTTTGTTAAGTTACAGATACCCATATGAAAAAATACTATTAGAATTCAATCAGAGTATTCAGTTGGCTACTATAAATAAAAAAAAGAATATGTTACAAATTTATTGCATAGGTTCACTGTTGTCAGATATCTTATTAAAATGTCAGAATTTATTTTTAAATGCGAGAGAAAGTAGTGATGTACACATCTTGCTACATGGAGAAATGACACTCATGCCCATAAACAGAAAAAAAAACACTTTGCTAAAGAGTTTGAATGCCCGCTGATCAGAATTAAACTGTATATAAAAATCAGAATGGCAATCTGCCCTCTAATCAGAATGATAAAATGCCTTTAGAAAAGAATGACATTCTGCCCACTAGTCACAATAACACTCTGCCCACTAATCTGAATAATCAGAATGACAGTCTGTCCTCTAATCAGAATGATAAAATGCCCATTAACCAGAATGGACCCTGCCCACTGATCAGAATGATAAACTGCCCATTAACCAGAATGAACTCTGCCCACTGATCAGAATGATAAACTGCCCACTGATTAAAATGATAAACTGCCCATTAACCAGAATGAACTCTGCCCACTGATCAGAATGAACCCTGCCCACTGATTAAAATGATAAACTGCCCATTAACCAGAATAAACTCTTCCCACTGATCAGAATGATAAACTGCCCACTGATCAGAATGATAAACTGCCCACTGATCAGAATAATAAACTGCCCACTGATCAGAATGATAAACTGCCCACTGATCAGAATGATAAAATGCCCACTGATCAGAATGATAAACTGCCCATTAACCAGAGTGAACTCTGCCCATTAATCAGAATGACAATCTGCCCACAATTGTAGATTCCTTATTTTTGGCAAGTACTAATTATCGCAAAGGGACTCTTCAATGTCAATGGCCGGAATAAAATTTCATGAATGGACGGTTGATCAACATATTTTACATAGATTTCAGCACCCAAAAAATAAAAATAAGGATTGCTGCTGTTATTCTGTGATACTAAAAAACACCAGTTGATGCTGTTACAGCAGATTAACTTGCACTCTAAACAAATTTGTCACCTGACAAAAACCAGAAATACTCATTTTTCATTTTTGTTGTTGTTGTTGTACCTTGAGTATTTTGTTGTCAAATTATAAAAAAAAAAACAGGATAAAATTGAAAATTTGATAACTTTGGATTGTTTTCCATTTCTGTATTTGCAAGGATTGGTAAAGCTATAGGCAATGTAGTAGATTTATACAGGATTTAAATTTCAGTGATGTATGTAATATGACAATGTTCTTGCTTGTCCTTAAAACTAAAGTAGGTGTGAATTAAGACAGAGCGGAAAGGCTACACATAATTAATCAATAAAGGCTAAATGTAAATAATCAATAAAGGCTAAACATAATTAAACAATATGTATTTGTTTCACTGTTTCACAAAATCTGTTTGCTGTTTCTTAGAAATTTTAATTTAGGTATAAAGATTTTCTTCAACTTCTTTCAAAAAAAAAATTGATTGAATGGTAGTTTTTAATTAATTTTAGTCATTTATTAATGTATTATTGCTTTAAAAAAAAATTAACAACATTAATAAAATTTCCACAAAATAATAAATTGATAATGTTAATTTCAAGCCAGAGTAAATGTACATTATTCTGTAAACAATAAACCAGAAATAAAATTCATTGCTAAAAATCATTAGAAATTCTGAAATGAGAAAAATAACTGTCCCAATAAAGTGATGTATAGGTGTAATTCTCTTGAAATAACACAACTTGACGTCAGAGAATAAAAAAAAAATATAACCCATTTTCATTAAAATTATTATGAAAAAAATCTAATTTTGGAGGAATACTCGGATAAATAATTTGTTTTTTTTTTAGCCTTTTTAGTATCAAAACTGGCCTAATTACCATATTTCATTCCATAATTGACTTGAAAACAAATGTATTGAAATCTGATTTTTTTTCTGAAGGAAAAATTTAGTATCTTCATATAACAATAAGCTATTAAGTAACTTATGTTCAGTTTGACCAATTGCTCCTTTTGTCTTCATATTGAATAAAGTTGAAATACTTAAATACATTTTTTACCATTTATTTTGCAATAAAAAACAGCAATGATCCTTTACAGATTTCTTTTATATTACCTAAGTGAAATAAATTAATGCTTATATGTAGGATGATAAATACAATTTTTCAAAAAATTTTCTTTTAACAGATTATAAGGTTTTCCCACCATGTTGTATCCTTCCTCCAAATTCGTGGATCCATCCCCGTGTTTTGGAGTCAATCAGGGTACAAGTACAGACCCCCTCCACGACTTACGAAAGGTAAGGGGTCAATTTATCAAAACTTAATCGTCAGTCAATCTGGTTCAATCACCAGTAGCCTGAGATAAATTTGTAGCTTACTTAGTGGAGCACCTGACGAGTGATATTTCTCAATTTTCTCCTCTCCTCTGGTTACATTTGATGTTGTGTCATACTCTGAAAGTGACAGGTGAAAGACCTGCCAAGGATGAATCTGGGTTGGTGTCTTTTAGCGCAAAGACCTTTAAGGAGGAAAATGGCAGTCAGAGGCATTTGATTTCTGGTTGCCAGATAGCTCAACTTATAGAGAGCACCTGACTGAAGATTCAGGAGACATATTCTGGTCTGGTCTTGTCTATCAAATATTTTTTCTTGCCTGTAACAATGGCAAATGTTAAATCTCACCAGAGTAGAGGATTGATTACTTAAACAATTGTTCAACAGGATGACCAATGCAAAACACCAAAGTAAGAGAATTATTTACAACAGAAGCTTCTTGAAATATCAGTCAAGCCATTCAAAAGAAGCTTTTGATGATATGACATTTTGACCTTAAAACCTACATACAAAGCAGAAATTTTGATTTTGTACCATTATCATTTAAAAAAAACATTAAATTTCAGTGACTCAATCATGGTGGGTTTCAAAATTGTAGGTGGGCCTGTCTTGTGAAAATTCTTTTTTACCTTTGATAAGGGTTTACAATGTATCTGCATTTCATATTCATTAAAATTAGGTAAAAAAAAACAGAATAGGTACATTAATGTCAGTCTCTATGACTACTTGTAAACATTGACAAGGAAACAGATGCCGCTGTGCTAAGAAAATTGATTAAGAGGTAATAAATCTAAGATCAAAGGTCTATTTTATAAAAGGTCTGCAAAATATTGGAATAATTCTTATGTAATTTTATAGTTTTTGCAGCTTTTCAACATTACTCAAACTAACATTTAAAAATATATCCATTGTGGTTAATATAACTTAGTGTTACAGTTTTTTTTCAGATCTATATAAATAACTAGTCATAACTAAGCACTATATCAATAAAAAAGGGCATTTGAAAATCGAAAAAAATTAACAAAATTTGCAAAATGTTAGAATTTAAACTTAAACTTATTCCATTTCACTGTGTATAATAATTATCTAATGAGTAAATCATTGAAAATTGATACAAACCTTATTATAAAAAATATTTAATAAAAAAATCAAATGTGTAATATTAAAAAAAAAAAATTGAAATTAAAATGGTTTATTCTCTTTTTTTTCTTTAAGTAAGATTGATATAAATTAATATCATTGTATGATAATATTTACAAAGTAAAGTGGTACTCAGCATAGAAGAAACATATACTATTAAGAATTCAACCTTTTTAATTATATAAGATAATTTAAATTGATTTTAAATATAATGATTCTTTAAATCAATTATTATTTTACATACAATGCTTTCTATAAAATTATAATAGAAAAAAATCCAGAGGATCTAAACAATCTTAGTTATAAACAGAGCTTCTTCATCTTAAGTTAGGAATACAAATTTGTTATTTACATGTAAATTAAGATTTAAAATGTAATATCTAATTTAGTAATCTTTGTCACTTCTGTAACCCAAGAAAATAACCTAGAAATAAAATGCCAATGATATAAAGATATAATTGCCTTTTTTCAGTTAAGACTTAAAATTCTACATTCCAAGTCAAGATTAAAATCCCATAACTTACCTTACTAAGTTCTAATAATAATTAAGGTTTACTTTGTCAAAACAAAGAAAAATAAAGTTTCTATCACTTAATTATATATATGTAGGAAGGAAATTTAAAATGAAAATTAAAGTAAAAAAATCTTTAACAAAAGTTAAGAAAATTTTGAGGTAAAAATGTGAAAGAATAAATAATAATAGCATCAACTTCTTTTAAATAAATATCAAATTCTTTCTTTACAAATAAGAAAGTGCTTTGTTTAGAAAAACGGAATTTTTGAGGTAACAAATATTTTTCAAGCCCAATTAATTCAAAAACCAGGAGTTAACAGTGGCCTCTAAAAAGTGGGATCAGGTACAATGGAGGAGTAAGCATCCTGTGCCAACCAGTTACACCTGTAAAGTTTCATCAGTCTAGAGTTCTACACTTCCAATAAATAATAGTCTTTTTCTGTGTGTTAGAGAGTATAGTAAGTTAAATAAACTTTAAATATTTATCTGGAGGAAACACACCAAAATATATTTTTTCATTACATGTTAATGAAAAGAGTAATATATTTTGGTGTGGGATATTTTCTTTAAATAGTGATTTTATTTATTTTATGACATTCATTAACATGTAAAGAAAACTCATTTTAATTGATGCATGAATTTTTATAAAATAAAACCTATGCTGAATACAATATTTGTCCTCAGACCTAATCAAGCCATATTTTCTTGACAAAAAAAATCAATGCTGTCTTTAATGATTGAGAGGAGAGCTGTAAATCCATTTAATTGACAGGTATTTTGTATATACGCAGGTGAGACCTGGTGCCACTAATTACACCAAAGTTGTCTAATACAGGGTGCATTGACCATTTTTAGCCTTTATGATTCGTAGGCTACAATTGATCATCTAATGAGACACACGACAGAAAGATTCTGATATGCTTTATGTTATTTAGAGAAGGAATCTTTCTCTAATTTAATCAGAGCTTGATAATTGTTTCAAGGATAAATAATTATTCTCCATCTACGAAATCCATTCTTTGTAGCAGATCATGATAATCATTACAACCAAGGTTCCATTTTTCAAAAGATGACGCAGATGTAAGTTTGATTTATGCATGGCTGTGAGTTTCCTGGCCAATTATTGGGTTAAGATAATACCTTTAGTATGTTGATTGAGTTTGAATTAAATTATCTGCAGTTGAGTGAATATTTCTAAGTGGACCAGGATTAAGTTGTGGTCCAGCTAGAAATAAATCTTACACTAAATGGAATACAGCCTATTGATACACAGCCTCTATCAATATTTCTCTGTAAGATTCCAGAATAACCCAGACTATCACTAAACGATAAGATAGAAAAAAATGTTACAAAAAAACGTAAGTTCTTTGAGTTATATTTTTTTCTTTTTCCTTGCTTTGTAAAGAAATCTAGAGGATGGTTTTGCATGGAAACAGCATTTAATAATTTTTAAGAGGATTTTTAAGTCGTAAAACTCCCCCCCCCCCCTCCAATAAAAAACTATCTATATATGACTTTCCAAATACATCAAAACCTGTTTATATCAGATTCTGATACAGTAGACATTACAATATTATTACAATGTTGTCAAACTTATTAAGAAACTAATTTTTTTTCCTTACCAACACCAAAGACAATGAATTTTTAATAGGATACACTAATTTCTGTATGACACATGTTCATTCTTGCAAAGGTTTTGGGATTTACACGAAGACAGTATTTTATTTTTGGTACATGATTTATGAATTTTCAATGATTGTAAATTTCAAATGATCTTAAACTTGTTCCAAGTTTGTACATCATCGTATAGTATAGTATCCAATTCATCCATTGACCTAGTGTAAAGGGATGATAGAAAATATCTTTTAATAGTAGGACATTCTAACAAGTTGTTTTGGAAAATGAGAAATCGTGTTTACAGATTTAATAAGCAATAGGTAAAATTTTAACAACACTCTCCACCCCTTGCACCAAGAAACTTCACCCCTTGAACTTTATGACATTCCATTTTGGAGACTCCATCCTCCGCATTTTGAATCAAGATTTTAGATTATGTAGCTTTTAGAATTACCACATCTGTTCAAAGAGCCAAGAAAGCAATTAAATGTCTCTTTTTTTGAATTGGTAAAAAAATAAACTGAAGAACTCTAAAATATCAAGCAAATCATAAATATGTCTAAACCTCCTTTAAATTGAGGTGTAATTTACTTTACACATTTAATTGCTGTCCCCATGCGAACATTGGAAATGTGTCAAGTTGATAAATCATTTTTTCTGAAGACTTGTTGATTGAATTCATAAACTTCACTTTCAAGTGCCAGTCTAAGGCGATTTCACTGATGAAGAATATGGTATCATTCTCTCTGGGGCTTGAGAGGAGGATATAAAGCCATTAAGTTGCTTCAGATACTCTGCAGAAGCCAAGAGCAATGAAGTGGATTCAATTTTGCTACTTGTAGTTTTTGGGGGTAAAAGATATCTTGATGTTAATCACGTGTTTGTCAGAAAAAGTGTCCTTGTAATATCATTGGAGAGGATTTTGTTAGCTTAACTTTATTGGAGATGCTTTTAGCTTAAAGCTCTGTTTGAGATTTTTTGGGGTTTTAATTTTATATAAGTTCCATGGCTTACTTTTTCGTGACCTTTTTGAGGTATATTTTACTTATTTCACAATGATTTGTTTTTTTTTTTAATATTTTAAAGAATTGGAGTCATCAAATTCTTGTGCAATTTGTATACCGGTATATATTTTTGAAGTTAACATTTTTACAAAATGATTATTTACAGCATTGCTAATAATTAGAATGAAGAATCAAATTTTTCAGTTAATGATAAGTTTAAAAAATTATGAAAAACATCCTTACTCCTCTGGCCTTCTTTTGATCAATTTTTTCACGTAACCATTCTGTTTATTGGAAATATGGATGCTATTGATAAAAATATAATTAATAACTAGGCCTCTAAGCATTATTCAAAAAAGTTTGATATAGATAAAATGATATAGATAAAAAAAAAACAACAACCATGTATCATTTAAAAATTAAGGCAAATAAAATATTAAATTGTGTCATCTTTTATTGATATTTGCTAATAAACAAATCCAGATTAGGCCTATATTATATAAAAGAAAATTATCTCCATATTCAAATTACATCACGATAAATTGCAGGAATATTTTAAGTGGATTATATAACTGTACTTTTGAATGACAATGATATTTTAAGTAAAAAAAACTAACATTAACCTTGATCACTATCTTTGATTACATTACCTCCAGACTTTTATTTCGAATGATGACGCAAAGTAAACATTTTTTTCACCATGTTAATAGATGTGAAATTTAGATGACCTGATTGCAATTGCCATACAACATATTTTTTGGCTACTTAAGGCAGCTTGCTATAGAATCTCATTTTTCTCAAACATCATGAAAATGGAAAAGTCAATATTTATATAGGCAAATTGAATTATATTTGACACATTTTCCCCAAAGTTTTCTAAAAAATGACCCCAAAATTGTAAAGAATAATATGAAGGTACTTGAAAAATGAGAAATATCTCTTCGTAATAGAAAATTTACAATTTCTTAATTTTAAGGATTTTAGTTTTTGAATTTAAAGCCAAAAATGGCGAATGATATCAAACTAAGCAATTTTATGTACGTTTATATGTATGTTTGTTGTTTATTGTAATGATAATCAAATTCCCTACTTTGTTTTTTTTTAGACATATAAATTCAAGAAGGTAACAAAAACATGTATTTCTTTTGAAGTAAAACTATTACATGATCAAGTGTATAATTGTATTATGTCAATTATACTTAATTTGTTTGGAGTAAATTGCGTATACGTAAGAATTGTCAATATAAAATGCATTCATATGGTCAGGCCATCTTTAAGAAAATGTTTGTTTGCCATCTACCGACCGACTGCAAAAAAGGCATGTGGCCCAACTAAAAAAGTTCCTCCAGTAAACGATATTTTTTCTTTTTATTCCTGTATTTTATAACCCCTTCAATATGAATATTGAAATTTTAAAGAAAAAAATCCAACTACCTACCGACCAATTTCTTAACCTCGAGTCGGAAGAGGGAGGACAAACAAAAATTACTTTTAACATGTTTAAGATGAACCCAGTGTCTTGAAATATATGTGATATATGGGCGAGGGTAAGAAAATATGCTTGACCCGAGCCCAAATATTTCTTATCTCAAAAATGTTATGTATTTTGTTTATCCTGCAGCCCAGATGCATCACCTGTAAACGAAGTTTATATATCTCTGTTGATTCGCTACGCAATAGCATTGTTGCAACCACTATTGAAATACGACCACTAATGAAATTATTATTTCAACAGCGGTTGAAAGTGCATTTCAATAACAAACATAGGTTGCAATCACTATTGAAATACGACCAATTTGGAAATAATTATTTCAGTAGTGGTTGAGAATGCATTTCAATAACAAACATAGGTTGTAACCACTACTGAAATACGACCACTATTGAAATAAATATTTCAATAGTGGTTGAGAATGCATTTCAATAATAAACATAGGTTGCAACCGCTATTGAAACACGACCACTATTGTAATATTTTTTCAATAGTATTTAAGAGTGCATTTTAATAACAAACATACATGTAGGCTGCAACCACTATTGAAATAATGTTTACTTTTGAAGTAGTTATTTAAATAGTGGACCTTATATTTCAATAGCGGTTTAATTCTTATGACCACTATTGAAAGAACATGCTCTCCGCATGAACAATATCTAAAACGAGGTAAATTATTGACAAACAAGATGCTGAAATAAGAATATCTGCAGTCTCGTTTAAAGTCATCATTTTGTAAGTGATATGGTCGATACAATGACATTGTTAGCAAATACAGTTTATCATTGAGTAAATTGCTGACTGAGGTTTTCATACTAATTGTTAGTCCAATAAACTCCATTATTTATCCACTGAATTGGCGACGGATTTTTCCGTTATTTCCCAATCATGACAAGGAGCACGCAGCGGGTGTGACCGGAGGGCAGGGGATGCTCACTCCTTCATGGCACCTAATCCCACCTAACTATTGGAGGTCCATGTTTGCTTTGCTTCTATTTTGTTTTGTTTGGTGGACTTTTGATCTTGAATACTGTTCGTTATATCTATAATAGAGAGGTTAAGCAGATGACCGTGTACGTCTACGTGTACGTGTACCTAGGGAAATCCCCTTATTTAATGCGAATTACGTCATCAGTTTTGCATACCGCGTAATTCTACAAGTTGTACACAACATGTAGATTCGCAAGTACACGTAGATGAAAACTTGTAGCCTCTTAAACTCAAACTACAGAATATATATTTTTTAGCCGGTGTTTGGTGTGAAGTTGAGAATTTATTACGTACGTCCAATGTATCTTTTTTATTTCAAGTCATAGATTTATTTGATAAAAATGGATTGTCAAGTGCCTTGCTGAAATGACTTTTACACGTACCAGTACACGTGCAGTTTGTTAAACAGAACACGACGATAGTTACGCGTACGTGTAAAATCACTTCTAGGTTTACACGTACAAGTAGACGTACACGGTCACATGCTTAACCTCTCTAATCATATACACTTTACTTCAAAAGCGAGCTATTTCAACAAATCAAAGCTCAACTATATAAATGTATGACACTGTGGAGTGAAAAATGCACAATTTAGATGGCGTTGCAATACTTTTTTTAAAAGACATTAAAACGCACGAGGCTTTATTAGTGCATTGGCCAAATATAGGTTCCAGGTTTATTTTAGGTTACTTCAATTCGGTCAATGTCGTACAAAATAATACAATGCAATTAAAGTAAGTGCATTTGAAATTCGGTTACAAAATCTATTGTATGATTTTAACTTTATCAATCAACTGCCGTGTGGTGAATTATTTGATAGAATTAAAAAAAAATTAGTTCAGTGTGCGTTGTGAAACTTTTTTTCAATGGATCTTCTACTTTGCCTTGCAGTATTGGCATCTTGGAAGCTTCAGTGACCTAGATTAGAGTTTCAAAACACATTTGATTCCATAGGAATACCGTACATTTACTCTGGAGGCGTACTCTCTATTTTGAATTAGTCAAGACTATCCTATCTTTTGATGTTCGTCGGTGACACTCTGTCAAGATATATTTATTGTGTAATGGCTTTCTGAGTTGAAGTTAGGTTCCTTTTTATAGAATTTCTTTTCTTTTTTACTAGAAAATGAGTTGAACTTTAAAAAGGCTTTTTTGCTGATACTTGAAACTATAACGTAAGAGAATTTAATACCTTTAAGGTCAATTTTGAAGAAATGGCATTTGGCATTCAACAATATTTTGTATCTGTATAATAAGAAATGAACTTAATTCATTTTATTTGAAATATCTCTATGTGAATATATTTTAAGCCATCAAAAGATATTTAAATAATCAGCTCATAATTGAAGAAGAAAAAAAACCTGATGATTTTGTACACCAAGTAATTGGGTTCAATCCACCTTTTTCCTGAACTGTCCATATGTCTGTTAAACACAGAGGACTGGGAGGGTATTTGGCTGTCAGTGACCTGTATGTGAAATGGATAGGATAGTCCTCTTTGAGAGTAACTTGATATTCATTTCCTTCTTGGTCCATTCAGAGCGGTGCAGAAGGCAGCCTGTAATTACTGCAATGATTGCTTTATTTTCGCTTAGCCCCTAATGTGTGAAGTTTGTCTGTTGTACTAAGGTAGTTGATCTCCTGAAAGTGACTTGAAAAGTCAACGAATTGTTCTTTCGGGCTGTCATCTCTTCTGGAATAGACCGTGGTCAATATTTGCATTATTTGTAACTGGATCACTTATTGTATTTAGCAACGCAGTTAATATTTGAGATCCCACATTTCTGTTGAAGCATTCTTGCAATCTCCTCTAAAATTACCAAGCAATAAGTATGAAATATTGGAATCTTGTACTGATTTTAATGGTTTTAATATTATATTAACTCTTTACCTTTACCTAGCAAACCAAATATGAAGTTTTTGGAAAGGTTGTCCAATATTAATGTTGAACTTCCTGATTTGTAGGCAGAAGATTGCTATCCTTTACAGTTGCAGAGTTTATTTGATGAAATTACCTGAAATCTTTATTTTTTGTTTCAATAATGGGGTACAGGATCCCCATAAAGAATTTCTTTATATTTTAATAGAAATATAGCCCCTAGCCAAAGTCTGTTTTTTTAATGTTGATTTGTCGATTTTTGCGTCTTAGGTAAAGATGCTCTTTACGTCTATACGGTGTATATGAAGTTTTACACTCTGTATTTTGGAGATATACCTCTGTTTGAAAAGTAATTGGAAAAAAAAATCATGCAAACGAATCTTCACAATACAATTGAGAAACAAGAAAGAATTATTAGAAAAATTAGTAACCGGTCAACAGGGAATGTCTACTCCTCCTAGGCATCTGATTCCATCTTTCCAGAGGTCTGTGTTTATGCCATGTTGACAGAGTTTGTAGATCTTCTTTAGATTGATCCATGTTCGTCATCTTCTCCTTTTTTCATGCAATTGTGATATCGAAATCATCCGGTTTATGAAAGTTTAAAAGAAGATTTAAAATCCAAGTTTTTGGAAAAAAAGAGGTGAATAATCAATGCATGATATAGAAGCGTACCTAAAAAATTAATATATGAGTTTTGTTTTTTTGAGAAGTTTTTTGCAAACACATTGCAAGCATAGAATTGTTAATTGTGACGAGAGAGAGAAAGAGAGAGAGAGAGAGAGAGAGAGAGAGAGAGAGAGAGAGATTTCCAGTGTCTCTTAACTGTGCTGCCGTTTTAAGCAGTGCAACCTCCAAACTCCGATGACAAGGAAAGAATACTCTGTTGAGTGAAATCAATTATAAATCATTACTTTAATAGTCGCTACTTCAAAAACAAAGAAAGGTCCATATCGATAAAACCGGTAATGAATTGTCGCTTTTCTGTGTTTTGTTTTATGTGGAAAATCCCAAAATAGTAGACTTTGACCTTAAACGCTTTCCGAGACAGATAATAAAGTGCAATTATGTCGGGAAAATTTCATTCATGATTTGTTTTCTAAAAACCCGATCAAAATGCCATTGTTTGCAAATTATATATCAGGCGAATCATTAAAATGTTCAACTCACTACTGGAAGATTATTCGAAAAAGTTAATCTTGCAATTGTTCTTCAGGAATATGCACATATTTTGGAATAAAAACCATATACTTTAAGACAGATCTAAAGGATAATTTACTTCTTAATTTGCTTATACATGCACCAATATTGGTAATTATCTATGAAGGGAAAAATCCAGGCATTGGACTAATGAAGAGATTTATGTACATTATTAAAGTTAAAAGCGAATTTATGTCAAAATGATATGCTTTTAGCTTGATGTGGGGAATTTTCTACCTGTTTTATTTTTCGTCACCTTGTCTTGTCACTTTTTGGAGGAGAGATAAATTTTTCTTAAACTGAGCCCTTATTCTTATAAAAAGCTTGATAATAACGGATTTAATTTGACAAATATCTTCGTTTTATCTCGGAGTTTAAGAATGCTTCATTGATATGTCAACATGATTTCATTTTCTATCGTGATGTTTGTTAACCCGTCCAAAGAGCTATAAACTACACGTTCAAAGAAAATCTTTGATAGAACTGCAGCGATCAGCAATATTAATTGCTATTGATGCATAAGTAGGACAAATGATTTTAGAATCACAGTTTCTAAAAGAGACAGCACCAGACAAACAGGATAACTTTTAAGTCTCATTTCTGTATTGAAGCCTTGTCTTAAAATTAAATTCGTCTTGGTTAATGGTTTGGCACCGAAACGTGCAAATTACACAAATACATGTAAAGCAGATTTTCGTGAGGATTAATCATGATGATATTTTTTCTTTGAATTAATTTTATTATCATTAATTTTCCAAGGTTAGAAAAAAATAAGTTTATTATAAAGTTTTATGCAAAATGTCTATGATTTAAAAATATCATGGATATATGTCTTTTCAAAGGTCTCGCAAACATCCTAAATATTCTAATAGAACTCTAAGAGAGAAAGTTTGAAGTTTATGATATGCTACAGGTTTGTCATAAATAAGAAAAAATGCAATAAAACAGATCCCACTGTGAAATTTACTTCTGCTTGGTAAAATGTCTAGTGTGAATAATAAGTAATACATGTAATTTGATTAAAAGGTGTCGGGTGACAATGACAAACAGTGACCAATCGCGATAAAAATTCTGCAAACAATGCAAATTTTGAACAGCACATAGAACACGGACTCCCGGGTATTCGAGAGTACGGATCAGGTGCTTATTTGGACTTCGCATTCCCTTTTTGAAAAGTAGCATCTACCGGAGGCACGTGGTATGAATCAGGTAGACGAAATATTCTCTAGTCAACATTTTTATTTAAGCAAACACCTTAAATCGGCAAGAAACACATAAGTCAAAATACGACCCAGTGACAGTCATCTGTTTAAACAAGGTCTTTATAACAACCAAAAAGTGGGTTTAAACGACATTGTTGATATTCCTGTAACAACAAATTATCTCTCAGTAGCCTGCATAATGCAGTCATTCGTTTGGTACCCACTCGAAGTTCAAGTTTGTTGGAAGAATAAGCCGAGCTAACTATTGATCTGAGTCTCACTTTTACCAAATTAATAGTTGTAAAGTCAGAAAGAGATCAAAAGTGAGCTCATCTATGTTTCATGTCCCCTAGGCCTGGCCCCGGGATCTTGAAACATCATAAACTTAAGTCAAAATTATACTTAAATGTTGTAGAAGTCAAGCGGATGAAAATTAAATATGTTTCAATATTTGTTCATAAAAGTGTTGTTATTTGAAAATTTTGAGTTGAATTCAGTAATTAATAAACATTTAACAGGTGTTTAAATATTTGTCTAAATTCTAAGTCTGTTTCACGATCCGATCCTAGCTCCTGGTCCCAGGATCATGAAACATACTTAGACTTAAGTCAAATTTTCAATCGCATGTAAAATGTTTATTAATTATTGAATTGATCTAAATATTTGCAAATTACAACATTTTTATGAATCAAAATTGAAAGTATAACACATTTCAATTTTGATCTGTTTGCCTTCTTTATAATTTAAGTACAGAATGGAGATTTTGACTTAAGTTTTAGATGCTACATGATCCTGGGGCCTGGTCTCAACCCCCAAAGATGAGTCATGCATACTTTAAATGTAAACTTCAGAGTACTTTGTCTAGTGTTTTAGTTATTTTTAACGAAGTTATTGTGTTGACGACCAGTCATATGATACAAAAAATTTCGAGTTCCTTTTTTATTGAGAAATCATTTATATATGATGTTAAATTTTAAAAAAGGATTTTGAATTATTAGAAATAATTATTTTTAGTTTATCCTCTTCCTTTAACTTCGAACGTCTACATTTCTAACAATTTAATCCAAAGCGAATGTTCACTGACAGATGGGCATACATATGATGCATTCTTTCCATAAGATTAGCTGCTGCTTTAATTTATAGAATATTAACTTAATCCCTGCGCTCCCCCACGGTTTTCTGTTTGGTTCGAGTCCACAGCTGGTACGCAGACTAAAAAAATACTCCGGGAAAATATAGTAAGAAAGTATTCATATACATGTACTGTGTCCAAAGTTTATCACCTCACTTAAATAAGAAGTACACACTACCGTACAGAGGGTTATTTTAGCGGGATGCTAATTTTGACTTATTTTGGCGTTTTGATGGTAGCTCGCTAAAATTTAAATGCTTAACTAATCAATACTCTTCTAAGTGTTCATCTGCAAAGAGCTGAAAAACTGTGTCTGCTAAAATAAATTACACCAAAATTATTGGACAACGTTTGAGCAGGCAAAACGTCAAATTTTACACACGCCAAGAAAACCCGCTATACGGTATTGCATCATTGTTTGAACTGTATTTTGTGCATTTGTATCATCAGTGCATTGAAAAATTAAGAATTTGAAAATAAAAACAGGATAAAAAATGCATTTAGCTCAATTAGCGATTAATGAATGAGAATCATCTTATAAGAAACCAAATTTTTAGAAAAATTACAAATGTGACTCTCCTTTTCTCTCTCTCTCTCTCTCTCGCTTAACATACCTTTTCTTTATTTATTGTTTAAATCATGACGTACTAAGTTTAAATGAATGACATTGATTCTCACAAACATTCTCTATTATAATAAAATTATTATTATAGAGATTTGCATGTAAACAGTTTAATTTTAAGTAACAATAAGCTAAATAAAGAAAAAAAATTATCTTACCAATTATTGAAGCGATTACAGGCATGTCAGTAAACAATAGTCAGACCTTCCCTATGGCATAATGTTTTTATGATGATCCAATATTATTTATCAATCAATCGACTATCTATCTGAGTGTCGTGCAATTTTATGTCCAAATCTATTTCCCATTTTTATGAGTCATGATGCTTTGAATTAGTTTTGAACGCTCAAAATTACTTGGAAGATTATAAATGTGTTCTTTATCCAGTATATTTGTGTAGGATGAAATGTCAAGGATGATACGGTGCCAAAAATTAAGGACTCTTCTACGAAAGAGATTATTTGTTAATTTATATGTTGCGTAATCTTATTGAATCAAAGTGTATTTGTTATTACATAATTGTAGTTGGTCGGCCCCGTTAAGCGAATACAAATATAAATCTTTTTGACAGGTTTAATAATGTTTATACAATAAATGCAATGTTGAAATAATATATATAAAGATATTTGTAGGAAAATCCTATATTCATCATGTAAAGGCCAGTTATTTTGAGCGTTCCATTATTGTTATAAACAGTAATATGACCATAAGATATCTTTAAACCTCATACATATGTATTAATGAATTTCATCCTCTTGCTGAATGCATTGACAAGTACAAAAGAAGATGATTTTTTATGAATATATTTTGGGGGGAAAAGTTCATCACTCCAGTGTTTTTTTAATTGTTTTAAGGTGTTCCAATCAACGAAAATTGTTAAAGTTGTTTTCAAGATGTGTAATTAAGCAATTAATGGCGTTGTTACGTTTAATTATTTTGTTCTTGACCTAAAGGAACTTATTTTCATACGGAATCGGAATATGGCGTTTAAAGTGCCCTTCTTGACGTGTTGATTTGTAAAAAACAGCAAGGCTCTTTTCTAAAGCTATTTGTCTCCCAGCAGGTAAGCGAACAGAACACGAAGGATAAAGCAAATCGAACACGTAACGAGAAAATGAAAGTGAATACATTTGCATTCACAAATGATACCATCTCAATTAAGTAAACGCGGAGAGAAAAAAAAACAATAATTTACTCAATATTTCCCCCTTTTATCACGAAAATGAATAGATAGACAACAATTTTGCTCTGTAATAAAGGCTGGCGTCTGTCTCCTGTGACTAGGTCGGTTGTACTTTTAAAAAAAGAATACAAACCTTGTTGCACTGTTTGATTTATGTTTAGTTTTGGGAAGGTTCCCCCAATGTTCGTGAGTTTGTTCCCAAAGCAGGGAGAAGTCAAAAAGGTGCCAAGAGAAATATGTTTCTTAATGTATCTTCTCCTCCGTAAACAAATATATAAACACTCTTGTTCGGTATGTGAAATTTTCAAGATAGCTGTTGATTGATAGAAAAAAATATTCATTTTAGTTTTGTTCATAATACTCAACACTGTTTTTGTAACTCTTTCTTCCTTTGTACACTAATAAAATATATCATTTGAATATAATTGGAAGTTGTTGTTACCAAAAATATAATATACTGGGGAAGTGGAATCATATAACGGTAATTTTGAAGTTGGCATGAGCCATGCTTTAACTTTCAGGTATATAAATCTATTTTAGAATTTCCGAAGTTGTCTCATTAGAGCTTGTATTTCTAGGCGCTGTCAGGAATTGCCCTCTAATTATCGGGTACAAATCTGTTCCCGATTCTGTCAAGTTTCCCTGTAACACACATTTCTGTCAGAAATCATATTCTTAATATCAGATACAGATATGTTCCTGAACCCGAGAGGCTCGTTCTATTTCTTAAATGTTGAATTGATTTAGACACGATGAAGTTTGAATTTTGCATCACATGAGCCTGTATTCCCGTGACTTTGCGAGGAATCATTGTCATAAAAATACAGCGTGTTACAAATGCATTCTTTTTCAAATGAATGTTGTCCGTTTTGACTCTTTGAAAAAAAAGGAATCATTCTATCATGCCATTGGCTGCCAATGCAAATCCATATCTTTTATGGCCTAACACTTTGTAATTTAATTCCCATAAATTTAGAAGTGGAGTAGTTAAAGCGGCAGAAATGATAATATCTATTCCACATCTTTAAGACTTTAATTTGAATACATGTACAAAAATTATGACTATAACAGACGGGCTTTTCAGCAGCAAATTACTTTAAGAGTAGTCTTCTCTAGATCTTTCAGGCTCACATTTGTAGAAATACTCAACTGTAATCAGAAAACGTTCACACCATCACGTTCCTTCGAACCTTTATTATTTACCTGAAGACAAATCTGAAATCCAAATTACAGAGTATCGAACCTGTTCTGTC
The DNA here is from genome assembly GCA_003671525.1 of Saccostrea glomerata. NCBI lineage: Eukaryota > Metazoa > Mollusca > Bivalvia > Ostreida > Ostreidae > Saccostrea > Saccostrea glomerata. The sequence continues at coordinate 206,829 of PRKT01000430.1, read as the reverse complement.
GTGTTTACAAGCTGCTTTGCATGTGACAAACTAAAAGTAATCACAATTAAAAAATTTTCCTCTTAACAATGCTCTTGAAATGTAAGTCTTTCCTGTTCAATCAGGAATTTGTAAAACATGTTAAATAATACACTGTAGCTACATCAAAGTTCTGACGATGGATATATGCAAAACACTGACATATTCTGTAAATACTCAACGTTATACCTAATCTCAAAATTTACTGAAAGACTGTGGTATTTGTAACCAAGGCTCAATTCCACTATCATTTCATAGCCTATTTCTCTGAGGATGTTCTTTTTCTAAACCTAGAATGATCTTGAATGCCTTCCTAAAATCGTCATTAAATAGTGTGTACAACACTGGGTTTATGCTGGAGTTGACATACCCCAGCCAAATGATGGAGGCTTGGATGTGTACGTTTAAATAACACGTGACACAGAAACTTCGTATAAGGTACATAAAAAGGAAGGGGAACCAGCAAAACAGGAAACACCCCATCACAATCGCCATGCGCTTCGTTGCTCTTTGCTCTCGTAATTCGTATTTGGTCTTTATTCCTTGAATATGTTTAGATTTGGAATTGCGTTTTTTAAATGTTATTGAGATCCTTTTCTTCGATGGTCGTTTAGAAACGTCACTGTCTGTGTTTTTTAATTGTTCTTTCTCTGGAGTTTCCCCTGTTTTCTGGGTACAGTCACATGTTATCCCTTGGATAGTTTTGTTAACATTTACATCAAGTAAACATGGTTGCATTTCGTCTTCTGTCCCCTCCTCCGTTTGACTTTTACAGATGACGTCTGGCAAAATACAATCACTATAATCTCCCTTCTCGTTAGTTTTTCTCCCATTGTCCTCACGGAGGACATTTGGTTTTGACATACTGGAATTGCCGATAGGCAAGCTTGTATATTGCTTCTTTGTTACTGGGCTGATTTGAGTTGCTTTGTCGGACATTTTTACTTGAGTGACTGGAGTGCCGTTAAGGTCAATTTGACTGTTTTCTTCTTGTAATGGGCAGCTGTCATAATCTTGATCTATCATGTTCAAATTGATTTTAAATTTTTCCTTTTTCAATTGCATTGTCTTCATTCGCTTTCGTAAGATAACGAAAATTCTGAAGTACAAAAAGAGCATCAAGATCGCTGGTATCACGAAAGAACCCATTGCGGAATAAACAACATATCCTTCTGTCTCGAACAGCACACATTCGTATCTCTTTGTGTCTATATTGAATTTGTAAAGATTTGGAATCATGTATTATAAATTTATAAGTTGAGCAAAAGTTGCGAAATCAATTAATTGATACACTTACTCGGCATCTCTTATTCACTGTTCATAAAATATATATCAACATGATAAGTGTAAATGAAATTACTTTTATTATTAGTTGTCAAATTTCATAAGACATAAATATAGTTTGAAGTAACACAATGTTTTATAAGTTTCATATGCAAAAATATGAAAGTTAGATGAAACATGCTAAAAATGAATTCTCAGTTGTTATAAATCTACGTTTTATTTTTGGAATACACAGTAGTGTATGTTCTTACGAAGTTACACAGCTATTTATATTAATCTTCAAGTAAAATATGTAGGAGCAGATCATTTTGAGTGCATATGTTCAAGTGGAGCTCTTTTGTGTTGGTGCGTAATATTACGCACCTTAAAAATAAGTGAACAGATTTAGGTCATTAGTTGTACTCAAATGCCAATGTTTCAAATACTTGTCTAATTAGTGAGTTAAACAGAACTTTCTATTGGAATATTAATTAGTATTTTACAATAGTAAAAACAATCCATTCGTAGAAAAAGAATCCCAAAGTTGATTTTTGTGAACGTGTTGAGATACTAGGTATACAATTCTAAAGTCATTGAGTGACATTATTTTGCATGAAAGGATGATGCAGGAATTGTTCCTTTATTCACGACCTTAGTGCAGCCTGTTTTAACCCCTAGTATGCATGCTGACTCTAGTTGTGATTGGGTACAGGATTACTTAGTGACGACATGCACTCAGGATGTGAATTGACTCAAATGAATACATTGTATCCTGAAAATGCATCATTCAGCATGGATCTTAAATACATAATTTGTGCATGTTCGTTATGAATGAGGATCATGTTCATTTGAACAGGGACAGTCTCCTTGAGTATTTTTAAAGATATTTTTGTAATTATTTGATTTGGAGCATCACCATGATCACTGACAGAAGAAGAAATATACATGTGTGTATCTCATCATGCTCATGTTTCTAAATAATTTTTTTTTTCAAAACCTTTTTTAATGATAATACAGATGCAACTTTTCTACTGTCATCTTACTTTAAGAAGAGATTTGCAAGATCGTTTTGTACATTTTTTGTTTTGGACATATGGAAGGGCATTATTTCTGGTCAGGGTGCAGTTAATTTTGCATTTAGCAATTTTGAACAGGGGAGGGGTTTATTAATTATCCTGACACCTTACTTATATCTTCACATGATGATATGGCTGATTTTATATTTCATAACTCACTTGAGGATTTTATAATATATTGCATTTGAGATGAAATTTTTTTCATTACAACTCAAGTTTGATTTATTTTTTGCTTTAACTTGTGTTGTCTTTGGCATGCCTTATTTGAAGTTAATGAAGATTTTCTCAATGACAGTGTAGTGTGAATTTGAAATGCAAATTAGATTAATGGGTAATGTTTTGTCGTTACAGACTTGGTGCAGCATCCAAGGAGTCGTATCACGAAGATACATATCCCAACCTCCTACATCAATATCTGAAGTTTGATGATGAAATGTCTGTGATATCTGTAGTGTGGCGAGACAGCCATCAGTTGATAGAGCAGTATAACGAAGAACAGGTCAGTGTAATAACTCCCAAGAAAATCTGTAGCACTAGGGAGTCAAATACAGAAAATGTACTGTAAATAGCATTTTATCTGTGAGAACTTTATTTTCATGTAAATATGTGCGACAGTGTGCTAGAGAAAATTTCATTTTCATGTACATTATTATTCCGAAAGATTAAATAGAGCAATAATCTTAATTTGTAAAAATGTTGTTTCACGAACAAAGAGTTAAAAATGTCCAAAAATTTAGTTATCTACAGTAGTTCATTCAGGCTTTGTTGAGGAGAATGTTGATGAAAATGGAAAATGACAAGATTTTGTTCCTTGCAGGCAACATTAAAACTGAAACAGAAAATGCTCAAAGAGGATTGGGAGTTCTTTAAGGCACAGCGGAAGATCTTAGAGGAGCAGGTGGCTAAAAGTGCATCCTCGCCAGTAGCTCACAGGTCTGTGTTGAAATCTGTTTATAATGAATTTGAAATACATACATGGATATAGCAACCATGCTTATATTTAACCCTTATCGTGCTAATCGCGGCATTTGCAGCGATCGGCAACTTTACGTTTCAGTGCTGGTCGCGGCATAAGTCGTTTTTGAATATCGGAAATTCCCATTCCTATTTTAAGAATAAAAAACCCTTGTACAAACTATTTTTGTGTTGGTATTTCGTAATATCCGTTTTACACACCGAAACACTGTTTATAAGCCCTGATTTCATTGGTTGAAAGTACAAAAGCTCATCAAAAAGACGCAGGTTGTATTCCTTGTTTACTTCAGTTACAAAAATGGCGGAATGTACTGTATAGGGGATTAATTTCACGGGTTGTAATTTTTTTTCTCTCATCTGACACGATCGCGGTTTCTTGAATTCGCGGAATTTGGTATGAAGCCCAGGAATTAGTCCATAGGTAAAAACCCTGCTCAAGTTGTAATTCCAAGGAATTAGTCCATAGGTAAAAACCCTGCTCAAGTTGTAATTCCAAGGAATTAGTCCATAGGTTAAATCATTGCTCAAGTACATACACACATAGTTCCTTGGAAGGATTTACATTTTTGTGGTGTTTTTAACAATTGGAGATTTGCTTATGTTATTTAGCAACTACTGTTGATAGATGATTTTTGTGTTGGAGGTGTATAACCACATTTTCCAAAGGATTTTGTGCAAAATGATAAGCATGAAACTATTCATGATGAATTGTATTTCTTGTTTATTGGGGCAAGGACCAATATAGGTAACATATAACATTTTCAGTAAATTATTTTAGTGACATCTCTAGATTTACTATATCTATTTTAGGCTCTGTGCGAGAGATCCTCACCAACTCTTTCTAAGGCTGGAGTCTCAGGTCCGAGAATTTGTGATAGAAATGAAAGTGAAACTGCTGAAACAACTCAACTCTGGCTACAAGTCTCCACCCGAGTCCAAGTCCTTCATACAGCTCCTACTGGACGAGTACGGACATCTCTGTAAGGTGTCCACTGAGATGGGCAAAATCCTAGACAAATTAGTAAGTATTGATTTGTTAAGTTAACTATTTGGACATCTCTGTAAGGTATCCGTCGAGATGGGCAAAATCCTAGAAAAATTCGTAATTAGTCGAGATGGGCAAATCCTAGAAAAATTAGTAAGCATGGATTTATTACGATAACTATTTGAAATGACTTTTGTTATTGGTTTGTACGTGCATGAAGATTTCACTGTTCTTAGGAGGGATTAAGTATTGTTTTATAATGTTAAGGTCATGAGATGGCTACATTTACCAGTATTTAAATTTGTGAAACTATTATTTATGAATTATTTCATGCTAACATAGAATTTAAAAAGATAAAGACTGAAATACTTTTATAGTCATTTTGTTTGCAAGTTTTCAATCCCTTAAACATGTTAAAGCTGTCAACAAGTTAAGTATTGAGCCTTACTTTTGAACTAAATAAGAAGTCCGAATAATTAGCTAGCAGGGCTAAACAAATAGCACTGCCGCACGCCATGGACAACCAGTTTTGGTTGGTGGGCAAGTAATTTGATAACAGGTGCCTGTCTGCGGACAAGTTCTTTTCCAATTAACAAAAAAAAATCATGTACCTTATACTCAAATATCTTTTGTGTTATCACTTTAAAAGTATCATGAATCACAGCAAAGCACTTGTTTTCACTGCTGTTGACCACTGCATCGCTGCATATGCGTACATTGAATTGTCGAAACTCTAGAGATTTCTTTTAATTTTGTTAAACGAAGGGTCCTCTTGGGGAATTGGCCCCGAACTCCGTGATGGGTGGTAGCTAGCAGCTAATTTGGTGACATCACAGGTTTTCTAAAAGTATGGAAAAAACAAATTGCATGAAAGATGAATTTATTTTTGAAAAGAAAACATAACTTGAATACCTTGGATACCTTAGCATGAAGTCAAACTTGTTACAATTTCTTATTTTCACTTAAAATAAGACAATTTCTTTGATTTATCTATGTTATATGTATAAGAATACATTCTTCTGTTAGGAAGTGTAGTTTGGGGATAAGAATTGGGTGAAAATTTCATTAACTCGTCTTTCTGGCAATAAGCAATTCACTTAAACTGCCAGAAGTCATAAAATCTAAGAGAAATATTTAACATTTCTTATACTAGAAATTGTACGAGAACTGATCATTGGTTCTGAAGAACTATTCATCTGCTGCCCATAATAAATCAACATATGCAACTTTTATTGCTTCATTTTATTTCACTCATCGTTTATTGAAAGATGTTTATTATAGTTACATAAGAAATCTACATAAGACTGCCAAGAACTAACGAGGGCGTGAAAGCGTCCGTCAAATGGCATTTCAAATACGAAATGAAATCATCAGATGTTGTTACTTTTTTATCGAATGTTTATTCCGTTGATTAGGATGATGTTAGGTGGCGGAAATAGTTCAAAACGAATTGTTTTTCAAATCTACTCTTCAGACATTCGTAAAGAGTAAAAGTGAGAGAGTGATCAAAATGCAAGAGTTGTCTTCGTACAATACTTAATACACTGATTTTGGGATAAGATTTATCAGTGCTGTATCTTTTAACTACAAGTTCTTCAGACGAAAGGAATAAATTTACACTGGTAATACCATAAGTTATCTAAAACTGAAGCCAGTGGAATCGATACATTGATTCAAAAAGTGTCTTCTTCATGTATAGTTAAAAAGTTTTTTTAAAGATATCATTGTTAAGATATAGAGAGAAATAGAGGTTTTTGTGATTGTTTTAAACTTTGAATACAGAACAGAACATCGGCTTTTTTAATTAAGAAATGTTTTATCTTTAGATGACATTAAATCAATTTATGTACGTCTTTGTTTATCTGCCCAACTGGTCGTAATTTCAAAAGTATAATTCTTTTTCAATCAAGGACAGGTGTCAATGTATGTGTTGATAAAAAGAACAAAATCACTTTATCTGGATGCTTTTGTACTTCATACTGCTTGTATTGTGTTTTTATGTTGCTTAGAGAAAATTCGGTCAGGCTAAAAATGTCGACTTCAGTTTTATACACAGATTGAGAACATTACATTCCGGCCTATTCAGACACGCTGAGGGTTTGAGGGAGGAAAATTGTTGTCTTGAAAAAACATTCAGTAATAAAACAGTACTAATGTCACAGTATGGTGTCGTTAGATGAATTTATCTTGCTGGAAACCCGTTTCTTTTTCTGCTCAGATGAGCCGAAATAGAGAATTGATGCTGCCTGCCGTAACTCAAATGAAAAAAAAAACGAATTGCGTTAATAATTAAGACGAATGGATATTTGAAAATAAAATTATAACGTGTTTGTAAATAAATGATTTTGTTTTTTAGATTAATTTTTTTCTATATAAAGCAAAATTTATTAATCAAAAGGTTAAAAGGAAGTATAGTCATGCTTAGCCTTTTTCTGTTTATTCACTTATAAATAAATAATTATTGTTCACATCTAATTCTCAGTTGCCTTACACTTACAAACCCTTACCCTAAAATTTTCCTTGATAAAGACAACTTCTCTTAAGTGTGGGGATATAATCATTATAATGCTTAAATAAAATTTCAAGAAACACTGATATTAACCCTAACCCTTTTAGGGTTAATCATTTGCTCCATACACTTATAGAAGGCGTTATCAATTGAAGTATAATACAAACAACAATCTTGCTGGCATATAAAAATACTTCCATTTCATGTAAGTGAATTGAATTTGAGAATATATTTGCTAATTGGTAGACTGCAATACAAGATATATATTTTGGTAATCCTCCAATCACGTCTACTTGAAGCTACTTAGTTTATAGGTTAGTAGAACTAATAAATTGCGATACAGTAGAAGAATTTAATGATCATACATGCACAGAGAATTACAAAGCAAACATTAATCAAAAGTGCAGAGCAATAGAGACACTTATGACGAAGTTCTAAGCATCAATAGTTCTATAATCGTGGCCTTCATTCTCGGTGAGAAATAAAAGTACTCATTTTAAGAAACCAGGTCTGCATTGACCGAATTCTTCAAAATAATTGCTAAATCTCATGATTTCATTGATGAATATCTCTTATAATGAAATATACAAAGAATTCGTATAGAACATCGAATTCAGTGATGAATATTTCATGTAATGTAATAAAAAGAAATCTTATAAAACCCCCATCTCATTGAGTTCAGTATTGTCTATACATAACTCCTCTTTTTCATTTAATGTGACAAACAAATATAACATTGTTCTATTAAGCACCATGCTTTACTAGTAGTCGAAGAAGAATTTTGGATTTTAATAGAAATATTAGATATTAATTCATACTTACTCACAACAACCCCACCTCGCTGTGTGCGGCCCGAATTTACTACTAAGCCTTATTTTATAAAGGTGTTTCAGATCAATGAAATATTCATTTCGTGTTTAGGCCAGTCTCTCTCATAAAACAATTCATAAAGACAAGAATGATTGCTATGTCATACATTCCTTTGATGAGGGTATCCTTTCCTCTAATCCCTATAAGCCTCTAATGAAGCTTCAAAGCAAACTTTTGGCATAAAAATTATGACACTTAGCTCGAACTGAAGTATATATTCTTTCCTTTCTTGATTTACGAATCTTTGTAAACCAACGTAATGTCTATAATGAGGAATTAGTATATCGAAGCTCGAGATAATTGCTATTTGGTATAAAAATTGAAGATGCGAGATTAATTGATTTGTTTTGATTTTTTTTATTATTACAAAGGAAGAAATTTGTTTGATTAAAATAAAAGATTATATGGAAACAACTTAAAGAAAAAATAAGAACCTGATCCTTTTTAATTATTTTGCCCAGGTGTTTGAGTGCCATGAAAGGGAAAGGTTTCAATAAAATATAAATTTTCATCGTTGAAATTTGCTTGAATACTTAAGATAGCAGTTTGATACAAAGCTGATACAAGCTAAAACTGATGATACAAACCAAATAATGGATGCATGCTTGGATTGGTATATATTTCTGGGTCTCATTTTGTTACAAATAATGCAAATAATACATTTCTAAAATATAAAGAAATTGTAAACGTTCTATGACGTTCAAAATTCTACCTTTTTGCAACCATCCATATGAATCTATACAAACATCTTTCACTTCAAATAAATCTCGTTTTTGTGAAACATCGAATAAACAATGAAAAACTACGCGATGAAACTTGTTTATTTTGCCTCCCAAAACATGACATTTATGGTTCTTTTCAATTTTTATGACAAAAGTTTTTACCATCTGTCCTTAAGACTATAAATTAAGAAGACATTGGTTCCAAATTTCCCCCAATTTTTTCTTTGTGCTTTTTATCCATATCGTCTACGTCTATAAATACATTATTGTTCGCACTCCAGACAAATGCATTACTTAATCTGTAATCTTCTAAATGTTTCTTGCCCATTTAGGAAGAACTCTATAAGTCACAAGCCTATATATGCTGTTCACAGACAACTTGATATAAAATAAATGTTTGCCCTTTTTCTCTTCGTCTTTTTTTTTATGCTGATTGATAAACTTAATCCGTAATTGATATTTTACGATCTGGGTATCCATCTTTATGTATTAGTAGCCCCATTCACTGGGCTGTGTGTTGGAATGATAATGTAATCATATTACTTTCCTTATAGAATTGGTTTTCATTTCTGCCTAACGGAAGGAAAAAATATTAATCTGATCCCAAAACGCTGATTGGGATTTAAAGGACAATTAATGTTTTTTTCTCTACTTAACTGCATGAAAAATGTGCACCTCTTTGAGTTATTCCCCAAATAACTATGATAACTGTATAATAGTGTTCTTCCTCTCAAAAGAAAACCTTTTTCTTATGCATTAATTGCAGATCGATTAATGGATATTTTGAAGTCTAAGTACATGTGCAAGCTTATCTTGTTTGGTCACCGGATACTTTAAAGTAGAGGGCTTTTGGATTATAATCCACTATGATATGTCGCTGGCTTTTATTGAAAGAGGCATTGCTAAAGACTTCGTATCCTCTATAATATTCTTTAATTAAATCTGAAAGCAGATTAGAACATAATACTCCAAGTTAGATCATGGATATAAAATAACGCTGAAAATGATACATATTTGCTACTGGACATAAGTCAAGAAGATTTTCGAGGCTTTCGAATCTCCCTTACTTATATTTTGTTTAATTGATGTGCTTCAGATATATTAAATTATATTAAACTGATTTATCCTCTACTTAAGTAAGAAGGTGATTCTTTTGTGAGCCCAAAATCCCCTGTAGGACATGGAGTCCGAACTTTCGGATGAGACCGTATAAATCAAACTCCAAAGTCTCAGTAGGTGCTGTCAGAAAAAAAGACTCTTCATTCCTCAAAGGCCGTAGATGTGAGTACAGACATTTTGTGGCCCTTTACCGAAAAGTGGTGGCGTCTCATTATGAGAGAATCATTCTTGAAGGGACTCTAAATCAGTAAACAAACAATTTTGTTAGTTTGAAATCATCAGCTTTAGACAAGAAACTCGCACGCCAAATAGCATAAACTGATTAATTTATTTAACTTGAATGTCCTCTGTTTCTCCTATAGTCTATGTAGTATGCTATCAAGAATCTTATGTCATAAACATTAATCTTTTTTTGATATTTGGTAATGCCATCAGTAATAACCAAGATTCAGAAGATATCAACGACAGAAAATGATTTAAGCGATTCGGATTCTTTTTCGTTAGTCGCAATTTTTCAATTTTGTTTCCTATTCCTTGTTTTCTTGCAGATGACCATAAATTATCTGCAAGGTCCCACAGACCTTTTTATACTTAGACAGAGAAATATTTCTCATTTCTCAAATGCTGCGTCCTCTTTTAAGATACAAGTCTTAACTCAATTGTTTTAGATCTGGATCCTGAGTCATAAAAAAGTAGAGGAGCTCAATTTTGATCTCATCTTCCCAATAAATTTTCCTTTTGTAAAAGCGAGACTCAGATCAAAAGTGAGCTCCTCTACTTCTTTATGGGCGTGAGCCTTGATCTTTATTTGAGTTGATGAAATACGTTTACTTTTACAAATGATAAAGAATGTAGCTTGTGCTTTTGCGACACAACAATAAAGTATATTTAGACTTGTGCAGGGTTTGGAATCAAGCCTTCAATGAGAAAGAAGAATAAAGAGACAGGAAGAGAAATATTATTTTAGAGTATTTTATGCTCTTTTTAAGGAAAACTTGAATTGGAAATAAACAGCAGTTTACTCTTTGACATTATTTGAATTACGTTTCCATAAAAAAATAATAATCTGTAATAAGTGAATTTTAAAATATATCATATTCTAGAAGTTTGGAAAATATGACATATTCGATACTGCAATTATTTGCAGATGGAAAAAATTTACTCACAAGTGTTGAAAACTGGATTCTAAAATCGTATTTGTGTCCCTGATGCCAAATGCCATGTCATTGTTTGTTTCTTTAAATCCCTGAATTCTAGTGAAGGGATCATTGCTTTTATAGGGATTGTTTATTTTTTCGCATGTGTTAAATTCGTAATTGTATTTGATTAATGTATGCATCCGATAACTGTTGGAAAAAAGTCGTGATTGCAGTCTCGTAATGTCTCATAGAGCGTATACCTCTGAACCTTAAAAAACTGATATTCCGCATAGAACAGGAGGCTTTGTTTTCACAGTTTAATGGCTATTTATGTCGCTGATGACTATTTACATGTTCATACCACATTGATCAAACCATTACAATAGTACATTTATGTCATTTCAGGTACAAGTATCTATAAGCAGTACCATTTCCTTTTATAAATATCGGTTAGGAAATCGATTGAATAATATCTATTTGGTGTGTTTTATTTCTGGAACTACTTATTTTATGCTGAATACCAAGTATTGTTTGATTTAAGATTTGGATAATGTTTAAATTGCTTAAATAAAAAGCGGACGTTGAAATTAACACTCGGTACTTAATTATATATGATTTTTAGAATTGCAATAATGTCAAGATGAATATGTAGCTTATATCAGGTCCCTTCTCATATAATGCAGCATCTAGTTTTGATGAAGTAGTTTCCATTTTATGAGATTCTTACTTTTAAAACCTTTCTATCGAAAACAGAAGTTTCCAAATAAAAACTTAAGAACAATGAAAACGAAAAAGAAGAGGAAACCATAGTTAATAATTATCACCCACAAAGGAATTGAGAGACCTCGGCATCATTCATGAGAGCCGCGTTAAATTGTAGTCTTTAAAAACAGATTAAGTTTAATTAGCTGCTTCTTGTGTTGGAGGCAAACAACTCCCCCTAAGTGGAACTACAAAACATCCCCCCACAAAAAACGTTGAAGAGTTGTAGTTAAGAGTTAAACAGTGTCTAACCAACACGAAGTTTAAGTACACAAGTGGGTCCACGGGAGGTAGGATCTAACGCTACAGCGGTAGTAATTGCTAGTAAATCATATTTGATGTAGCTTCCGAAAGCATTCTTGAAAAAAATACACGTTGTATTGATTGAATGACAAAACACGTCAAACTCAAATCCAGGTTGATTTCCCAATTTTCCTCAGCTCCTATCCTGCTGAGCACATGAAATTAAATATATTTCACATTTAATATTTCCATTTGTTCAAGTGGTTAGGGAGTATCTGATCTGAATGTGTAATATTATAACACATTTAATATGCATCATCCTAGCAGTTGATTAGAGAAGTGTTTAAAAGTACTTAAAATTCCAAAGTTGGCATGGAAATCGGTTCATTTAATGCATATTTTAGATAATTTGATTAGTTTAAAATATGTATGATAAAAATTTCAAAGAAGCTATTACAAGTACTTATACATTTAAAGATTATATCACGAATCTATATGAATTTATTTCCCTGATTACATAATTAAATTCCAAGATTTCACAATTAAGAGTTCGCAATTATGTTCCCTTTTGATTGATTAAAAAAAAATAATTTAATTAAGGTAATTTACATCGTAGCCCAGATAATTCTAATGATAAATAAAAAATATGAATAAATAAACAATAAAATAACTTACCTTTATCAGATATAAAATAAACAAACAAAATATCCTGCACTTGCACAAGTGAAGTAGTACTCGATTGGTTTATTGGAAGCTGTGTCAGTATACTTATATACGACAGTGTTACGTCACAATTTAACCTTAGATGAACTTCAGTGGTCAGCCACACTTTCCCTGTACGGTGAGAGCCGCAATAAAAGTGTTGACGGCTCTGGATCGCGCCCCCCAGTGGCCGGTCTGGATATTGATCCTCAAAGGTGATGTTTTGTTAATTAACACCTCGTTAACGCCGAGATCGAATATCATCAGATTTTTAAATTTTTGTTGACACAATGTATGGAGATGATAACAGCAATTCGATTTATTCCTTTTAAAAAAATAACAAAAAATCGAAATTTGTTAATTGAGACGTGTTCGATAAATCCGAAATATTAGGAATAAACTCCTTGTCATTTGTTCTTTTTTAAATCCACGAATTTAATATAAATTTAACCAAAAATGTACATCACTGCATGTTTTACAAAAGAATATACAATACTATCATATGAAACAATCCAATTTCTTTAAAAGGACTATCGTATATTGGAATGGTCGATCCTTTTTTACTGCTAGTCATAAACCATAACTTCATCTCGTCTCCTGCACATTTATTATCCCATGGAAAACATATGGTCGGAAGGGGAAAATCCAAGAAATGAGATTCTTTGCCCGAGTTCCGGGGCGGCAGACGTTCCAATATATACCCCCTTAATCCTATCATCAGTTCTTCTCCCCGATTTCATTAACGGTGTCCGGGGAAGCAGTGATTAGCTTCCTCTTTTTACCATGATTGCATATTACGACACACTCCAGAAATCGTCTAATGCTGTGCATCCATCACATACCGAGACTTGGTTTAAAAACCTGTGTCTTCTTCCTCGATATCAATTAAATACCGTATCCTATTATTACCGCTTCTAGGATTAAGTCACAGGTGGGGGAAGTTTCGATATTTTTTAAGCCACAGGTGGTAGAAGCCTCCTTAATTTTCAATCTGTGGCTAATATAATCAGATTTTGATGGGTGAGGACAGAGCGGTAATGAATGTTGCAATTTGGTTACGTTTATTTGAACAAAATAGAGAGAGCCATTCTCATGGATCAATTTGTTCGAAAATGTTATAGATGCAAGATAATTATCGAAGAAATGGATGATTCAATCACAGTAATAAACATCGGAATTAAAATACGGTTAGGCTATTTGGTCACATAAGAGCTAGTCGATTGAGCAAGGGCTGTTCTTTGTCAATTGTTCTGCAGTAGCTATTGAAATACGCTTTTTCAATTCAATTAAAATGTTTTTTTTCTTAATCTCGGCAATTTCGAGACATGCTATTCCGATTGTTAGTTTTCTTTGGCATTCCGATAAATTGTTTATTTGGTTACAGAAGACTGAAAGCTTATTTATTTAATTATTTTTACCTGATCGCCCAGGGAATTGACTCCTTTTAAGTTAACGGTCAGGACGGTGTAAGTCATTAAGATAGCAGAGAGTGCGAGCGATAACACATGTGACCACCCATCATATTAGTGCCTTTTTTTCTTCGTGGAAGCACATCAGAATTTTTTTATATACAAATACGAGTAACATCTTCCTGCATTAGCAAAATGATTTTCGTTGATAAAATGTAGACAGTCGATGAACTTTCATTGCTCTACGGTGAAAGGACTCCGACAAACTTAAAAGTTTATAGCTTGTCAGTACTGAAGTATGTTCGTAAATACAAACAAAACCATGTTAAATTCAAGGTCTTTGAACCTTGCTGATGTGTACATGATGAAACATTAAAACAAATAGCCTCGTTTACATTTTAATTTTTTATCAAAAGATGTTATTTTACATGAATTTCGAAATTTTCTGTAAATAACTGATAGGAAGTACACGTTCGTACCATTAGCTTGGAGCCTCCAGCTCCCAAGATCAAGAGTTCGACAGTTTCCTTTAACCTTTATAATGACCATTTAAACAAACATATTTTTATTTTATGCACTAGAAGTACAAGGGCTGTTCAATAAAATAATGTCCTGAGCTCTATGACATACAAAACAGAAATCCTATGACATTAAGCTTGACTTTCTCTCATGATTGAATCTTTAATGAATTGATTTCAGTTTATATGACAACTTTTCACCACATAGTTTCACTGTGAAAAGCTGGAAAACAAGGGCTATTCGAGACGCTGCATTATAAATGAATGGTAAAGAAACAGTAAACTATAGAGTGATATTGGACGCTTCGTGAAAGTTGCTATTAAACTCGTAAGGAATCCCAAAGAAATATTTACTGAAATGTGTGAAATTTTATTGCAACTAATGTTGGTTTTATTGACAGATGAGCAGGTGGATTTCAATCAGCAAAATTGATATAATTGGCATCAAAAATGGGTACCGTCCTTGGCGACAAAGACTTACAACAACCAATGTACTGTTCGCCAAAATTCAACAAACATCACTGATGTTGTTTGACTGCTTTTTAGACACATAGCAAAATTGATAGGCATCATTTTTGGGATAGTTTACACTGTTTTAAAGAAACATTTTACAGTAAAAAAAGCTTAGTACTTACAGGTCACCCTATATTTTGAAAAAAATGTGTGAAAACGGCAGCGTGTAAGAATATATCTATCCAATTACTTTTAAAAAATCAGAAATTGTAATTATCCACGTTTGTCTAAAATTCATACAGATAATGAAACTTGAATCCATTGCTCTAAACTCTCAAATCAATTTTACAATAATATACACGTGACGAAAACAGCCAAGGTCTGAGAAGAGCAAAGAATTGCAAGAGCACAAAAACAGTATTGTATGCCACTTTCTTAAAATATTACTGGTCAGGCAGTTCAATTTCTGGAGGAGTCTAGAAAGCAAACTTTTTTGACAAAAAACCGAAAGGTTTATGAGAGGAAGGAATCAGAATCAGGAATCCACTACATTTAATTTATGACAGCGTCAAAACCCACACGCCATGTTGAGTAAAGGAGTTTTGAGGATAACCAGGAAGTTAATGTTTTGTCACACCAACCATATTCGCCAGATTATTCACCCTTTGACTTGTTTCACTTTCAAACTTGGAAAGAACACATTTCAGAAAGAAGAAACAAGTCCAGAAAATCATAGGATCTGCCATATTTTAGTATATATACGAAGAGTCATACTCAAACAGTGTTCTAAAAACAATCCGAAATAGGATAAAAATGTTCAAGACAGGTTTAAATTAAATGAGAATATTTAAGTAAAATCATTAAGACTAGATCATAGAAAAGCCTTTTTTGTTTCTTTCCGAGCACTGACGACATTATTCATTGAACAGCCCTCGTACGCTTAATTCGTCCTTCATGAGATATAAAGACGCCTTTAAAGTTCTATCTGTCAATCGGTACTAGGAGGTCAGTCCGACTTAAAGTAATAATTCTAGAAGCCATTGGAACATCAACGATTGTCTGATTACAATATCAGAGGTTATACCAGCAGGGAGATGGAAGATATTACAGAATCAGAACGCGTGATTTGTTTTCTTTTATATGGAGGTTAAGACGAAATTAGGGGTATATGGCATTAAAAAGAATCTAGGACGACACTGCTGGCGCACTCTTGTGGTTTTCAAAGGCAGTCTCATGGCAAGATATATGCCAGAATACAATTATATTAAAAAACAAATTGCATACTACTTTTCTGTATTAAACCAAAATTAAACAATTCTTATGTAATTTGTAGTTCTTTGCCTCAATATCTAAAACCTTAAGTTATAAGGCAAGTATTTGATTAAATTTTATTGCAATTAATTTGAATAAGATATCTATGTTCATTTACCTCTAATGATATGCTTCAATTACATTATTCTGCATTTTAAAAAAAAATGTCACGAAATGTTCTGAAATTTAATGTATGGAGATAACGAATAGCATTCAAGCTCAAAACTCCATTAAGCAATACAATTTTTTAAGCAAAGCAAACACGAACCTCTAAAACATCGATAATGGGATCAGATACCATGAAGGAGTCAGCATTCTCTGCCGACCGTTCACACCCGCCATCGTCGTGAAATGAAGAAAACATTCGTTGACAATTCAGTGTGTAAATAATGGATTAACAAGAATTACTATCAAATGAAAATTTACTAATCGTTTTACATATCTAACAGTTAAAACTATTATCAAACCTACTATATAAATTGTTATTAGGCATTTTGAACTGTTTCACGATTTATTTTATGTTTTTGCATGATCATTAAACATTCGAATGTCACGGAATGAACTGTTGCATGTTTAAAGCGTCATCGTGATATTGAAGCGTTTTGATGATCACGACAACACTATTTACCTGCTATATAATTAACTTAATTGGGATAAAAACACACAAACTATCAATAAATTAGTTTAATAAGCATTAATTTAAATCATCAAATATTGAATTTTCATATTCTGTTTACAACTAAATAATAGACTAGCATGTGAATAAACAATATGTTAAAACTCTTTACTGATTGTTTGTGTGTTTTATTCCAATTTAGTTAATTATATAGTTGGTTAGTTGATAAATCACTTATTCAATACCTCCTCGGTGAAACAGTTAAACTGTTGCCCCTCGGTAGTTGGGAAGACATGGGAAACTGCCTCGGGACAACAGATTGAATGTTTAGCTCGTAGTCATTAAAGAAGTGTATATTTATTTTGAAGTTTTCATAAATCCAGCAACTATGAATTACAAAACTTAATTATTGTTATTTTAAAAATCCTTCTTTCATCGTTTAAATTCATATATTTACATTTGCAAATGTTTTCCTTTATATAACACTACTGAAAGCAAGCGTTTTTATATCTGTGTAAATACAGGTATGGGGTCAAGAGGTCATAGATGTGCGTTTGGATAAACGTTCCACGTAATTTCTCTGTGACGTCATACAGGGTCGACGCGTGTTTAGTGGATTACATACATGCCGTTGGGTTTGAAAAATTAACGCATTTCACGCGTTAAAAGTAACAATCAGGCAAATATAAAGTATGAATAAGTCATAAATGTAAATATAAGTAATAAGGTATCATTTTTTGAGTTTTATTGAGATGTAAAACGGGTTGGCACATGATCAAATCTTCCATAAAGCCCTTCGGGCTTTATGGGATTTGATCACGTGACCAACCCGTTTTACATCTCAATAAAACTCAAAAAATGATACCTTATTTCTTAAGTAAATTCTTTATATTTTTAACTATTTTGCGTGAAGAATCGTGCGTTTGCGTTAGCAATCATATTCGTTCATGTAACGTGTAGAACTGTGTACTTGAAGGATCGTTCGTGAAACGGGTGAAATGGTGCGGAATCGGTCAAAAAACGTGATCATTTGTTTATGTTGTCAACATAAAGTTGCGGCCGCTGTAATATGCTAAACAAAATGCTCTGTGCCTTATTTTTTTCAGTAGGAGGGATGTAAGCCGTGTTGCCTAAAGGCCTCTTCTTTTCGGATACTGTTAATTAGCAATATAAACACAAATTAACCACGTGACTTCTCCCAAAAGATTCATTTCCAACCGTGAATTTTTTTTTTCATATGGGGCACAAGGCATTAAAGTTAATAGATGGGAAATGAAAAGAAAAAAAAGAATTTGTTCTGAAAAAGTTCGAACGACCTTCAGCTGATATGATTACTTTAACAAAGATTTTCATGCCATTTCTTTTTTAAAACTTCAAAATAAAAGACATTAAGATAACATTAAAAACACTGTAAATGTGATAAAAATCCTGAAAATATCGATTTATTTACATAAATAAGTTATGTAAAGTCGTTTAGATTATACTTAGGATACGGTGACTGATTCAACAATTGCTATGCATAAATAGCCATTTAAAAAACAAATGGTTTAGGCGTTCAGATTTTAGAACGCAGTCCGCAGTTCGCAATTCGCAATTTAAAAGTGAATTGCGTTCTAGAATGCAGTTCGCAATTCAAAATTTAAACATAAGCTGTGTGGTCTAAAATTCTGCGGGTGAGGTTCTAGGGGTCAATTACCACTTCTGTGAAAAAAATGGTGATGGTACCATCTCTAGTTTCCGAGATATGGCCCTGCAGTTTTTAGCCCTACTATATAAATCTATACGAATAAACATCGAGCTCGGGGACATCGAAGTCCCCTACCCTGGGATTTTTATTTTGAGGGTGGGGTACTAGGGGTCAATTACCACTTCTGTGAAAAAATGGTGATGGTACCATCTCTAGTTTCCGAGATAGGGTCCTCCAGTTTTATCATATCTCAGAAACTAGAGATGGTGCCATCACCATTTTTACCACAGAAGTGGTATCTGACCCCCTAGTACCCCACTCTCAAAAATTTCGGACCCCAGGGTAGGGGACTTCGATGTTCCCGAGCCTGATGTTTTTTCGTATAGTACTAAAATATAGGGGTAAAAGCTGGAGGACTATATCTCAGAAACTAGAGATGGTAACATCGCCATTTCTTTTCAAAGAAGTGGTATCTGACCCCTAGTACCCCACTCTCAAAGTTTCAAACCCCAGGGTAGGGGACTTCGATGTTCCCGAGCCCGGTGTTTTTTCGTTTAGTACTTTAATATAGCGGTAAAAAGTGGAGGACCATATCTCGGAAACTAGAGATTGTACTATCACTTTTTTTTTATAGAAGTGTTATCTGACCCCTAGTACCCCACACTAAAAAATTTCAAACCCCAGGGTAGGGGACTTCGATGTTCCCGAGCGCGATGTTTTTTCGTATAGTACTACAATATATAGGGGTACTAGCTGAAGGACTATATCTCAGAAACTACAGATGGTACCATCACCATTTTTTCAAAGGAGTGGTATCTGACCCCTAGTACCCCACTCTCAAAGTTTCAAATCCCAGGGTAGGGGACTTCGATGTCCCCGAGCCCGATGTTTATTCGTATAGTATTATATAGTAGGGCTAAAAACTGCAGGGCCATATCTCGGAAACTAGAGATGGTACGATCACCATTTTTTTTTTAACAGAAGTGGTAACTGACCCTTAGTACCCCACCCTCAAAATTTCAGACCACACAGCTTATGTTTAAATTTTGAATTGCGAAATGTGTTCTAGAACGCAGTTTACTTTTGAAATGCGAATTGCGAACTGCGTTCCAAAATCTGATCGCCAATGGGTTAAACATTTTTTACTAAAAACTGAATATAAGTCGTTTTGTTTTTGTTTTTGTTTTTCGAAAAAAGTGTCTAATCACTATGCGATAAATTCCACTAAAAAATGAACATAAAAAATAAAATCAAATGAATACTAATAGATTAATTAAGTTAAATAGTTTCACTGCGATAAATAATTGCATTCGCTTATTTTGTAGAGGTCTCGTATGACCCGCTGGTGTGAAATGAAGACAATCGTTTCAATGTTTTGCTGCATTTAAGGTTCATTATTATCTCACAATAAGTCATTCCTTAAACTGTCTTATGTATTCTCTAGTTATCCAAATTAAAGGAAAAAAGACTTATTAAAAATAGAATAGATTCCGGAGTACATGTACTCTACTAGAATATATTTGAGGTGTGATGTTAAAGATGAAGATACTTAAAACTCCAAGAAACTTCTAGAAAATTTTAAATCACATTTATTCTTCCAAAAATCAATGATTTAAAAATGTACAACTTTTCAATGCTTTATACAACAATTCCCTGCGATAAATTGATGTCAAGCTATTCGACTTTTAGAACAGCTGCTTTTTCAATGCAAATGGAACTAGTAAATTTCCTCACTTTGTCATTGGGTTTTGCAAAATTATAGAAGTATTGTTTAAAGCATTCTTATATTATACATAAGTACTCTGAAGTTGACATTTAAAAGATGTTTGATATTCAGATTCACAATATCCACTAGTATCCATGTTTTTGGAGATCAGGTCTTCCAATTGTTTGTCGAAATTAAAATAAGTACTAGTAATTACATGTCATTATAATCAAATTTTTCTTTTCATTTATCTGAAGCCGATTTCGTTTTAAAGAAACACTTCTACACGAAAAAAGGAAGTCTCTTGCAATGTAGTCTTACTGACATCAATTTTATACAGGGAATTTTTCGCCCCCGTTTTATTTTCGCCCTCTCCTTGATTGGGCGAATTTAAAGCGGGGCGAATTCAAATTACACAGCATTATTTCTTAAGCAGAACTATGACTGGGCGAATTTAAAACGGAGCAAAACTGTTCATAAGTTCTAAAGGGCGAAAATAACACGTGGCGAAAATGTATCAATAAAAATATGCATTATTGATAAATAGAACGTATGACAAAATGACAGTGACCTTCAATTCTACGATATGTCGACGACATTATCAATTGAAATTCTTTGTTGTTTTGATAAACATGTATATATATTCCTTTAATATTGATTTCAAAAAGACACAATCAGGTCTGATAAACGCATTTTTAAATATTTATATATTTTACTAGAAAAAGATTCGATTCTCTCATTAATTGATGTTGGAATCTTTGCATTTTCATGTATATTTGAGTACATTTTTACCAACAATAATTCTTTTGCTTAGTCATTTAAGAGCTATCGACAACTAATATACAGACCAGCCAGTCTCCCTTAACAGACAAGTGTATGCAAATTAAATAGTGTTTTTATCTGTGATCTTGTAATACAGTAATTTTTGTACGCTATCTCTTCGTAAGGTTACCTCGAGATTCTATTTCTAAGTAAACAGAACAAATGTACACATGCATGAACAATGTATATAAAATTTTGCCATGAAAATAAGAAAGTAAAGACAAATGTATTTTATAGCGAACATATTAGTATAAAAACATTTTCCTTGGTTTGAAAGAAGAAAAAAATATAAATAGAATTGAAATGTGATGAAAGCACTGAAATCTTGATTGTAATATCGTCATTATTTATATTTAAATGCCTAATGTCTAGATATTTATAATGTTTTTGTAATTATTTGTCATCCATATAAAATGTAAGCCTATATTTATTCAAATTATTACAACAAAAAGCAACGCCAAACTTCGAAGAATGTCTTTTGTGAAAGATATGCATCCTGTGTAGTACTAAAAAAAATCTGTCAATGCAAATTCAATTTTATTTGGAACAAAGCTTCACCATAGGCACCCGAGGTTAAACATAAATTGGTCATGTAAAGAACGGTGGGTAATTTATTGTGAGGATATATTTCTCAAGGATTTGTCCCTGGAAGGGTCTTTACCGTCAGAAATAGCACAGATTGAGGAACTTGAAAAAATAAACGGATCACCTAAAAACTGTGCCCTTTTCTCCCCAGCGGATATATGTGTATCTTAGAGCGGACAATTTGTCATTGTAAGCAAAACGTTCTTAGAGTCCCGTATAGTAATTATAAAAGGTTCTAGCGTTCTACCATACAAACCCATACTTTTGCCATGTCGTTTCCTATTCTGACTCTCTGTTCTGACAAAACAGTATCTTTCTCTTTTCTCTTTGATAAATATGGAGATAACAAACAGAAATCAAGCTAAAAGTCCATTTATGCAACGAAGATCGGGAGCAGAACAAACACGAACCTTTAAATAACATCAAAGGTTAGATCAAGAGCCATAGAGGATTTTGTGTCCCTTAGTCGTCCGGTGGAGGAAACGGAATAATATGCACGACAATATCGTGTGCTCGTTTGTTTAACCCTTAAAAAAATTACAGTGTACCTATATTTTTCACTTATTTTATGACGCCAGTACTTGCCGATGTAGGGTTGCAAGTTAGATCTATAATTGGCACTTGAGGCCGGATCCTTTTTTCACGCCAGCACCTACTGCGACACGGATCAAAAGTTCATAAGGTCTGCTTTGAAGGACCGGTCTCTACGTCTTGCACTGAGATTCGAACCCGCTTTGCGACTCTAGAGCAACATCCCAAACACTGCGTCACGCAGGCGACAAAACGATTAAGTGAATAAATAATGGTCTAACAATATGTAAGAAAAACGTCAGCATTCGTCTTAATGATGAAAAACATTTGGTGACAAAATTATTTTATCGATCATAGAATTTTCTAAATGTTGACTTTAAACGAAACACTTTATATTCTTGTTTCATTAACTGAATTGTCAATAGCTTGCTGCGGATAAGAAATTCTTCGTACATAGAGCATGCTCTATCTAATTATATCGACTTAGAAAGTTTAACTCCATATAAAGGTGATGAGGGTATATTGCTAGATAAATGAGGGAATAAATATACCCTTGTCGACAGAATGTATGCAGATAAAACTGCTACAAAAGTTAGGGAATTTTACGCTAGAAAAGTTAAAGTCGTCACGTTTATCATTAAATTTTGTTAAATTCCATTAATGCCTTTATCTTGTTAAATATCCAAATATGAAACAGATGTGTCAGAATCATTGGTATCTTTTATTTCAAGTTCACTGAGACATATATCAGTCGACAAAGGAATGGAAGTCACTATACTCCTAAATTGTAATTCGTCGTCGATAAGTATTTCTTCCTTCCTCTCCTATGTTTTTTAAAAGTTCTGCTAATAACGGATTGCAATTGGTACCCATAGCAATTCTGACGGCTTGTTGGAAGATTTGGTCTCCAAAAACTATATAGTTATTGTCAATGAGAAACTCGAACATTGTTTTTATATCAATTTTTTGAACAATGAGAACTATTTTCAGAAAACAATTTTGCAAATAACCAATGAAAAGGTAAGAAAATTTACGAGTTTTTTTTTAATTGAAAAAAGTTGTTTAAGATGTAGGAAGGGTTGTATAAAGTGTTGAAAATTACGTTTCGATGGACGTATTGATATTTGCATAGATAAAGAGATAGAGTGAGAGATGGGTGGATATATAGATAGATGGATGGATGAATATTGGTAGGCAAGCACATGGGTAAGAAACAATTCCAGTTGGGAAGAGGACGTTTCTTGACAAGCCAAAAAATAAAAGAAAAATAGCTATAAATTATTATTATTATTGTATTCAACACTTTATTTCTTGTTCAACCAAGCCTCTTTCGTTACTCCTCACTAAGATACTAACTGTGGTGAAGGAGAAACTTCAAGAGTACTGTGCAACTATATAGTCAAGAAGTGGTGTGAATCAGATGTGGATACTTAAAAATTCTAAAGAACTTTTGGACAATTTGAAATCACAAGACTTTACAAAAATCAACAGCTTAATAACTTACGACTTTTCATCTTTATACACAACAATTCCCCACGACAAATTAATATCCAGGCTTTTTGATATCATTGACAGCTGCTTCTTCAATAAAAATGGAACTCGTAAATTAACTTACCTCGTCATTGGTCATTTGCAAAATTATTTTGTTAAAAACAGATTCTGATTGCACACATAAGTACTCTGAAGTTGACATCAAGAAGATGCTTGAGTTTCTGATTGACAATATCTATGTGGTTTTTGGAGACCAGGTATTCCAACAATCTATTGGAATTCCCATGGGTACAAATTGCGCTCCGTTATTAGCAGACTTATTTTTATATTCATATGAAGCAGAATTTATGCAAAATCTTAT
>PRKT01000430.1:157785-181748 GCA_003671525.1 Saccostrea glomerata | reverse complement strand
GTGATGACTTTAACTTTTCTATCGTCAACTTCCCTTACTTATGCAGCAATATACCTTCTTCACCTGCATACGGAGTATATATATATCTCAGTTGATTCGATACGCAAGAGCATGCTCTACGAATGAACAATTTCTTAAACGAGGTAAATTATTGACAAGCAAGTTGATGAAATAAGAATATCAGCAGTCTCGTTTAAAGTCATCATTTCGTAGGTTCTATGGTCGATACAATGACCTTGTCAGCAAATACAATTTATCATTGAGTCAAATGCTGACTGACGTTTTTCATACCAATTGTAAGTCTATTATTTATACACTGAATTGACGACGGATTTTTCCGTTATTTCCTGATCATGACAACGAGCACACGGCTGGTGTGACCGGTCGGCAGGGGATGCTCACTCCTCCATGGCACCTGATCCCACCTCTTATGTTTCGGAGGTCCGTGTTTGCTCTGCTCTGATTTTGTATATTGTTTGATGGACTTTGAGATTGAATACTGTTCGTTATCTCCATATCCTTCTTACATAAACTGTGAAATCATTAGATTTCGTGGTGGCTCAATATTCGACGAGTTCGTGGGTACGACGAATTGACATCCTCCACGATTTGATATGCAAGGGGGTTCAAAGTCATAATTCTTTAGATGAAATATATGGAGAAAAAGAACAATATTAAGCTCAAAATTCCATCCAACAATACAAAATAGAAGCAAAGCAACTTGAAACATTAGAGTTGGGATCAGGTGCTATGGAGGAGTGAGCATCCCCTGCCTACTGCCGACAAAAAAATGACTAATTTTTACGTTTTCCCTGAAATGTGTTCACAACCTTTATCTTACTTCCATTTTCTAGTATTCGACAGTTGCAAAAAAAATTTTGAATGGCTACGTTTTCAAGCAAAAAACGTTCTGCCGAAACTTTGTACCAAATTCAGCAAAGCCTCAAGAAAACAGTTTGGTTTTCTGATCTGTCAAAAAACATATTGCCTTTGAACCCAGTCAATAAATGTGTATTGAGGCTAGGGCAGTTCACGTTTGAGTTATAGTAGTATTGCCAGGTATGTATAGAAAACTAGTAGTGATTTGAGTAATCAGAATATTTTTCCATAACAGGTTTTTTTCCTATAATAGTATTTTCAAATTATCTTTAATGGTCGAATTCTCAGTCGATGACAGGAGAGTTTCTCGAAACACCCCTTGACAAATTCATGTATGTGCTTAAGTTTTCTGAACCAACTTGTTCCTATATTTAATTTATTCTGGACATTGTGTACAGCATCTGTAAAATTCCCAATAGACCAGCCATATTTCAATGACAATGTGTTGGTCATTGATATCATTTACCAAAATGAGAGAGAGTTCTGTATCCAATGTTGCGTAGGGAATGCGTCAACAGACTTGGG
Organism: Saccostrea glomerata; assembly: GCA_003671525.1. NCBI lineage: Eukaryota > Metazoa > Mollusca > Bivalvia > Ostreida > Ostreidae > Saccostrea > Saccostrea glomerata. Next base: position 180,344 of record PRKT01000430.1, on the reverse strand, counting down.
AACGTTGAGGAGTTAGGAAAACTGTTAGATTTTTTATCATTGTTGAGTTAGTACCTCTTATTTCATGCGATATTTTATTCAGATCAGAGAGGATGACAGATTTTGATTATGTTTTCCTTTGTCACCTTGTGGTCATCGACCAGGCATAAAATACAGTTAAATAGACGCCATTACCTGTTTGGAGATGTATTCTTCCGCGATAACATCTAGATCATCTTAACGTTTGATTGGACATATTATTCTCCTTTTCAAAGACAATAGAAGCCAATTAGGAAATGATTAATATCAAATAGGGGCCGCTAATATAAGAATTAATTGAGACTACAATGCACAATTTTCCGGTCATGTTTTAAAAGAATATTGAATAGATTCATTAAAACTTTACTATCGGACGATTTACGATACATCAATAGGTGAACACATCAGTAATGATACCCACTAGAAAAATGAGAGTATTAACGTTATACTGGCTATTGCAGAGGTGCTGCTGAATAGATGTGTGACTTTGTAACTGTTCTATAATACTTCACAGGATACGAAAGCCAATGTTATTAATCTTTAGTAAATATTTCATTTATTGAATATCGTGTTTCTGTTTTATGTTCGTACAATAAAAGCCATTGTTCGAAAGGTTACCGGCACGTTAAATGAATTTGTTTTGGAAACTATTTACTGTTTTATGCAGATGGCTCAATAAAATGACAAATTAATTTCACTTTTGAGTATTTTAATAGGGCTGATTTAAATGTTTGAATGAATATCGTGCTTAATTCAGAAATTTGTGTTCTTTTTTACCGGCCGCGGTATATATATCGTTGTGACTTCAATCTAATTAGGATGCTTGTAAACGTGTTGTTTTTTTTTTTTACAAAAACATTGAAACAATGATTTTTTTCCCCTTTTCTTTAGGTATGAGGGTTATTTCTAGCTGCAGAATTGTAGCGTTTTGGTTATGGTTATATTTATCAAGTAGTCTTTGATCATAACGCTACAGATCCCGTAATGCAAAAAAGGTGCAATTTACAATGCAAGATTTTTCTGTGCATTATTGGTGTGAATTTTTTTCTCTTTGCAGCATTGGTCAATCAACCACCTTTCACTTCCTAGTTCAAAACCCATCTTACATTTAACCTGTATAATTTATAAAGCTCCCAATTCTTTTTTGTTGTCTATCAAGACCGATAGACTCGCTAGTTTTGAATTTTGTGCCATCCTAATAAAAAAATCAAAATTCATGTAAGCGATTTTTATCGGTCCTTAGAGACGACTATAAAGGATTGGGAAGTAATCAAAATGTTCATGGTAGTAAAAGTATGTGTGTAGAATTAAGAAATGAAAGGACCAATGCTGGAGAGTGGAGACAGCAAATAAACTTGCGCCATAAATTGCAATTGCACTGATCTGTAACGTTAAGACTATAAGAAAATCTGTAAGACTAATACACTATATAATTTTAAAAATCATACTGCTACAGTTCTTCAGCTAGGTTATTCTTAAGATGAAATTAGAGGGATTAGCATATTGGGGGAATTGAAAATGTCCTCATTTAGTAAATTTATAATTTTTCAAACAAAAATTACAACCTCCAAATTTCCGTCCCTTTACTCGTCAATGGTCGGATGTAAACTTCGATCGTCTTCCGTAGCAACGTCGCATTTCGTCTTCGGCTCTAGATGAATGTTCTAATAAATAAATATTGATTATGTAATTTTAAGACAGATGTAATCAATGTTGATATTGGTTAAACTTAATCGTCCGGTGACTGACCTTTGTGTATATTAATAGGAAGTGGGCGACATCATGTACGGCATGTCCATTTCTAAACGTACAGAAGCCGGATATTGAAATATATACGATATCATATTGCATCCAACTGCAGACATGACGAAACAAGAAATGTACATATATTGATTTCAATAGAATAAAATTTTAAAAAACTATTAATAAATAATATTTTGCAGTGTAATTGGTGGAGAACTTCCTTAATTTTAAGAATTTTTTTTTCTAATCAGGTTTATGTTTTTAATACCCCGGTAATCGAGTATTCAGGGTATTTGGTGTTTTCCCTGTCCGTCCATCTGTCTGTTTATTTGTTTTTCTAGGTGGGACTAAAGCTTTCATATTTCATATATGAGATATATTTCTTGAGCAAGGTCTTTCTTTTGAGCCACTTTTTATCAAAAGAAAACTTTAACTTTGGCCATAACTTTTAAACAGTTGGTGCTAGGGTCTTTATTCTTCACATGTGCATTTATTGTGATAAGTATACAGAACTTATGAGTATATGTATTGATAATTTGGACCTTCTGAACATTAACCTTAGATTTTGATCCACTTTGTAATAAACCTTAACCTTGGCCATAATTTTTGAACAGTTGGTATGAGGTCTTTCATATTTCACAGGTTTATTCCTTTTGAAAAGACCTTCCTCTTTATACCAACAATTTCGATTTTTTTTAATCTTGGCGTTTGACTTGCATTTGAGAAACTTCGAACTTCACCATAAGCTGCCATTCCGGGGCATCAATGTTTCGTAAACACTTGTTGTTTCTTTTTGTTTAATTTTTTTAGATATTGCATTTTATAGACAAAAAAAACTTATAATCTGTGTACCGTTTTTGTATAATACGTGTATCTTTCGATTATTACTGACATTTACATGACAGGCGAAACGCATCTGGATCACCGACGAAATGCGAGTGAAATTGTATCATAACTAGATTTGAAAATCAATTATTTCAATTACGATTCCCGTTGTCGCTGTCAGTAACGAAAGCATATATGTGTATTTGCACAAAAGGTTCCATGAAACGATTTCTGATACATATCTACAGAATTATTAAATTAGGGGAAATCTTTACGGCCAGCAGTACAATTGTTTTAGATAAAACAAATGTACGTCGACCTTCGGTTTTTCCTGTCGTCATTATGCTGCGCTTAATTTCGTAAATTTTGTATTTTAGAGAGGTACAGCTGTTTTGGTCCTCGGATTACGAGGATATCTGTAGGTTAAGGACATTACATCGAAATTGTTTTGTAAATCGTTTTTATTCGAAGGATTGCGCACCACAATGATAAAATTACCCCCCACCCCCGACAAAGGTATAAAAAAGATAATTTATTTTATAAACAATTTGATATCATGACCCATTAGATGTCCCTCTTCGAAGAAGGGAGGGATTATTGGTTTCCTGCTGTCGGTGGATCGGTCTTTCGGTCTGTCCAACAACAGTTTCCTTTAATTTTCTTTGCTCGATGTTGAACACTTTGAAATGAAATTTATAGTGTTCAGATTTATCCTAAGAATATATAGATCAAGTTCTGTTTTTGTAATCTTGATGGAAGAGTTGTGCCACTTCCAATTATTTGCAGTGTCCCTTCATTTTCTTTGCAAAGAAATCACATTTATCATAAGAATATATATCTAGGTCAAATTTTTTTTTTGGTACGATCAAACAACTTTTGCACCTTGGACTTATAGAAAATTCAATTATTTGCAGTCATTTCTTTCGCAAACGTGATCTATCAGCAGCAAAGCAACTAATTGTCGAGGATTAAGGGAAAGGTACATGCGTGTCAATTGAAACCCCCGTCCCTTCCAATGTATTCTGACTTTGTGTCGTCAAAATATCCCCACCCCTGGACAATCGTTGATAAGCCTTTGGCAACACTTTTATTGACGAATAGAGAACTTTGCACTACAGATCGGTGTCGACTGGGCATTTCATCATGAATATTTGATTCAAACCATTGGGAGCTGTAAAGTGAACCGACGGATCAATGTTTCTGTGTTTCTAACTTTTATGCCCCGTAATCGAATCTATTCTTTGCCCTGTTGTCCGTCTGTCTAGCTGTCTGTCTATATTTGCGGCATTTCCTGTTTGTCCGCAAAACTTTTACCTTGCCCATAACTTTTGAGTGCATTGGGTGGAGCTATGGCTTTCATATTTCAACCCTCTATATACGTTAAGCTACTTACAGGGGCATCAGTGTTTCACATACTAGTACACATTAGTACTCTGAAGTACTAGTGATAATTAAAGCAATTGGTAATTTTACACATTTTCAATAATCTTTAATCGGGAATTTAAATGCCTGATTGTTTATTTATTTCTTAAGCAGTGGCGAACTATTAGCACTTATTGGATTACGTGTGCAAGGAGTTTTTTCTCTTTCTTTATTGGTTCTAAATAAATCCTGATTTTTTACCGTTTTGAGATGACGTGATCCACTGCGATCTTTATTTTCTACTGTTGATGAATTAATTTTCGATGAGCCTCAAGTCATTTCCGTTGGAAGCCTGTCTTCGGCATGCATGTTTGATTTCTTGTTTCGTATCACTAGGTTAATTTCCTATATAAACTATGCAAAGTTATATTTGGGCAAATTTGGATTGAGGTTAGCATTTAACAAATTATAAATTTTAATTTCGTGTTTGGAACAAAAAAAGTCACATGATTGGAAAGGTCATTATGTATTTGCGAAAAAAATCTCATTCTTGTATGAGCTGCGCAACTTTGTCTGTATGTCTGTTTATTTTTTATATCTATTAAACCTAGTATATAATGTCAGAATATATATACTGTTTGGCAAAACACGACAATCATTGACAGTGTTTCGGCTTGTCCTTTGACATATAGTTGACGAATATTTTTCACAACGATATCTGCTCTAGAGACGCAGAGTAAGGAGTTGATCGACGTTACGTCGCACAGACACTTAACGCTTTTATTAATCTTTCTTTGCATAAAAATCTCCATACTTTTTTTATAGTATGGAATTATCTTGTATTATGAGAAAGAAATGGTAAAAAGTCAAGTACCTGTGTCACGTCTCGGGTTCGATTCCAACCGTGGAGACCAGTTCTAGGGGGGGGGGGGGGGGGGGGTCCTGTGTCGCAGTAGAAAGTGGCACGGAAGAAAATCCCTCACTGCTTCATTTACGTGCCAGAAAAACGTCAGAATCGGCGCCATTACGAAAACTGGGAAATCACCGCCTCCAATCGGAGGCAGCATTTTCGATTTGATTTTAGATACTCGCGAACCGAATTAAATTTATTTTAAAGTCAAAAATTATCAATGGTACAATACTTAAAGAACTTACCAATATAGTTTTTATGGTTCATTTATAAAATAAAGATAAAGGTTTTATCACACTGTCCAGGTTTGTCTTCATTTCGTGCATTTTAAAATCTTGCACGTCCTGTTACGAAATGTGGAATGATATTTTATTTTCATCGAAATTGGGGAGTACAAGAGGCATTGTGCTTTTGATAAATTCTAATTTCGGCATTTAGTTTGGTTTGCAAGTATCGAAAGCTTGGCCAACTCCAATTGAAGACGGCGAAATTTACTGTTTTCGTAATGGCGCCGGTTCTGACGTTTTCCTGGCACAAAAAGCCTGGAAAACGTCAGATATTTCGGACTAAATGGTATCAAACGGATAAAAGAGAATTTCAATTAGATATTTCTCAAAGTTTAATGTCAAAATCAATTCATTTATATATTGGTTTACTTTGATGAATTTGCCATCTTAATTTTGATATTTGTATTTAATCTGAAAAAATCATTTCATTTTAAAAAAGATAATAATAATTTTGTAAACGCCACCACTTGCCGGTGGAGAGCTGTAAATTTTGTCCTAGCTATTCTCGGCACTTACGGCCATTGAGCGGTGAAGGATCTTTTTCGTGCCAGCACTTACTGCGACACGGTTTTATCTGAAAGACCAGTCTCCATGTCCCAAAGTGGCATTCGAGTCTGCGACATAAGGATCAATTCCTTACTTCGCGACTCTAGAGAAGACGCTCTAACCACTGCGTCATGCAGGCGACATGTTAAGAGAAAGATAATGTCCAAATCTAGATGCAGCCATCTTGTTTGGAAAGGTGCACAGTGTCTGAGTGATGTTGATCGTGAACTCCAGGCTCAGGTCCCCACATGAAGACTCCAATAAGTTAACATTTGTTTTGAATATCCTTGTGTTGGATTTGATTTGATAATTGGAGACTTTCTGAAGTTTCGCAGGTTCAAAAGTTGGCATGGGCTTTTGCTTTTATTTTTTGACATCCATGGTGGAATTTTGTTTGGTTCAGCTGATCATTTAAATTTGTCAACTTCTAATTTGTTTGCTCTGTTTTCTTTTTTATTCTCATTGTTATATTTTTTGTTTTTATTTGCTCTATCGGGCTAGTGTTGCTTTGGGTCTCCCAATGTCGCTTTGCTACTATAGCGATACCATCTGCAAGGTCACAACCTAGGTGTAACCACGGGACGAATTCTGAAATTGAAGTTAATTTTTTTTTTGGTGTGTCCTGTCTGGTTTAGATGAACAATAAATTTACGTAAGTCGATGCTATCGCTTTTTTATAGCCATCATTAAAAATATCGTAAAAGTCAAGCTTTATCAATATTTCGTAGCTTAACAAAGATGACATTGAATCACATTTTGAGTGGCAATGTTATCTTTTAATAACAGTGTACATAACACAGGATGCTAACGAGGTAATTTACAAGTTAATTATGGAAGCAGTAATTATGACTGTCTGAATTGTTTCAATCCCCTTTTCCTCTACCCAGATAAGAACATCTTTGAAAATTAGAATTTTGCTGAATGTTAGTCGACTTCACTCATTCACGGTTCCGGCAATTTGTGTTTATGTTCAAAATGATAAAATAATTATGCTGATGACTTTCTAAAAGAAAATCAAATTTTAATTAATGTCTACATCAGCAAAAATCAAAGGTCTGAGAATGAAGAGGCACCAAGGCTAATCATTTAGATTTTCAGTAATTTTGTTACTGGTGTTTTGACATTGCAGATTACTACACATATCAGTATTTTAAGAAAGTCTTGTAAATGATAAGAAATATGCTGATTCATGAATCTGTGATGTGATTTTTTAATACACCCACAGGCCTTAATTGAGATCAGTCTCAAAAAAATTGAGATGGTCAAAAAATATTTGTTTTAAACAACCTAATTTTTTTTTAAGTCGAAATAAACCAATCCAAAGGCCTATGGTACACCTTATATCAAACTAGCTAATTCTTTGATAAAATGGCAGATCATTTCTTATGTGTAAATTAACTAAAAGTTTCTATCAATTGATCATAAAATATTCTCATATTTCTATGTTAGTAAGAACTTAAATCGTTAATTATTTAATTCCGATATATATCAAAGATGTGTAAGAACTTAAACCATTAATTATTTAATTCCGATGGATATCGAAGATGTTTGACATCTCCAGAGGTTGTTATTGAGGAATCCAGAGTGTAGCCTGATTTAATAATATCAAACACGCTATACCCAAGTTTCAAATATTGATAATTCCCCATACAAGGAAATAACAATTACAGATGCATTTACGAAGGTCTATGCCTGACCAATGCCCTGGATAGCATTGTCTCACCCCTCCATTAGCCCTCGACCAGGCACTGAATCTGTGTATTTACACAACAATTGAGAGCGGATCGTCATTTAAAGCTTACCGGGGATCGCACGGCTTATTGGGATGGATTTCTCTGAGTATTTGTGGGTTTGACTATGACTAATGTCCTGTGTAAGAATGTTGAAGCATCTGTCCACTTTTCTCTTAGAATTTGACACTAAAATGTTATTTATAATTAAGGCTTACTGAGGTTCAACCTGTTGTAGATTGTTCTAAATCATGATCAAACTTGATAGAAATCAGGTATAAATTTCAAACATTTATGGGGATATAAATACAGATTTGTCACATGATCAAAATCTATAAACACCAATCACAGGCATATATAGTAGTTTTTGTCATATATGTATAACCAATTGGTATTTATATCCTGATTTTTGTTTTAAATATAATTGTGTATTACTTATAAATAAGTCTTGAATTTAAAGATAACAATTATCAGAGAATTATTGTTTAAATCTCTTGAAACGAAAATTTTTTTTTTGCAAACCTTAATGAATTTGTTGACCTGTGACAAAACTGTTTTTATACAATTTTAAATACACATTGCTCAAAATGTCTTATACCTTTATAAGGGAAAACATTTGCAGAAGTTTGTTTCCCAAACAAACTGAGTTATTAAAAGCACACAGTCTTCCTGAATATTTTATTGAACAAGAAAGAAAACAGGACTAGGCTGGTGAAAACATTTCTACATATTATATAATACAAAATTGTGCAAAAACATTTCTTCCAACATAAAGCATGCATAGAGAGATCTTCTTGCTTGGTACATTAAAAAAATAATAAAAACACACACACATTGCACAAACATTCTATTCCACAAAAATTCAAACTTTTAATTGAAAATCATGCCTATGGCTTATCTCATTTTCTCTACCTATTTAAAATGGAAGGCAAGTAAAACAGGCAATTAACCCATCTTCTTTATGGACAATGTTTGCAAGGAAGCAATCCCATATATATACATAAATTATGTTCAAGTCAACGTCCAGTATAAAAAAGGCGATCATTGGTCAGCTAAGATCATTCAACTCATCTTAACTTAATTACTTCTATGTATAAGTTAATGAGGTACTTATTAGTGGCATAAAAGCATGGTCATTGGTTTAGATGGTGCATGTCAATTCCATACTAGATTTAACGCTAGATTAGAATTATATATGGCTCCATTTGCCATCCAATATCCTGTCTTCAGACCAGGTACATTGCATGTCCCTCCAACAGAAAATTGACTCTTCCTCATGGCTTCACCAAACAGAATATGCACCCTCTCCTTATATGAATTTATCTCGTATTTTTGAAGAGAATGATGATAAAATATGTAAAAACTGACAGCAACACAAAATTGTCTATCTACACACAAAAACTTTCTAGAAAATGAGGCTAATGTAACTGCTTCCTTGATGACATGACTATAGGGTCTTGACCTTATAAATTTACTTAGCTATTGTAATAATTGGGAATTGGATGTCTTTTTAAAAAAAAAAGCAATTCTGTTGTTATCAAATTAAATGTTTCCAAAAAATCAAACAAGCAAGTTTTATAGGAGTTTATAATGGAGAAAATTTATTCAATTTTATCAGATTTCAGGTTTGTTTTTTGTTTTTACTTAAAAGACTAGTGTCAAATTATTCTACTTTTATTTATAGCATCCGGTGCATTAAATTTTTTGGATTGGATTTGAACAATTTTTTAAAACATAAAACACAATGCAAATAAAAGTATAAACAAAATTAAAAGTAAAAACATTCTCTATATTTACAGTCTCTCAGTTAAAACTCTTTTTATCCTTATTATCATAATTAAACAATTGTCTTAAAGTTTCTATCTACGTAATGAAAACACAGAAAATAAAAAGCATGTTAAAATGACAATGAAGGATGGCACAGATGATGCAGCAAAGCTTCCCTGTGAATCAGATCGTACGACGTATCGGACTTCTCGTCTGGGCTCGAATGAAAATGTACGATACACGAGTCTGTCATTCACTGGTTGGACAGGACGGTAGTTGTCCACAAGTTGTTCCTGTATAATTTCTATCGTGATTTCTTCAACATTTTCAGCTGGCTTACTTTGCGTCTCATTCTGGGTCTTGTACCCTTCATCTTGCATCATTTTGGGGATGTGGATTTGCTAGAATTAAGAAAACATTTATTTAATACAGTCTACTGTATGACTCTGGTACAACGTAATTCAGTCATGTTTTAACACAGATTTGTTTTTGGAGCCTACATTAATCTGCCTTTTGATTTATTTTATAAGTAAATTGTGACTATATATTTTTTGTCTGGCTTGAGGCTAAAGAATCTTAAGAGAAGAAGATACACAAAGATATATAATCTAAGGTAGAATCTATATATATTTCTGTAAGGTGAAAAACATGACAGACTGCTTGCATAAGAACACTGATACCACCTTCCTGGTTTAATCTTGGGGAGTGACTAATAGTTTCTAGAAATGTTTTTAATGCTATAAATCTGAAATATATATACCAGTGCAAGAAAAAATTATGAGAGGAATTGAATTAAAATGTTTCATAATTAACAAAATTATATAAAAAAAAAGAATTCAGAGTTTGCTAATTTACACTGACACAGTGGTTTTTACAACCCCCTCAATCCCTCACCCCACCCTTTACCATACCAATTTATTTGTCACTTTATTGTAGTTATTGTCAATTCCTTTTTTTTTATTGGTGGATGTTATTCATATTGGTCATTTAGAATGGATGTAAAAAATACTTTGATGAGTAAATTACCTTCTTTTTCTGAAGAGCTTCAATCATTTTGAGTTCTTCCTTAACATCTCCAATGATACCAGCTTCAGCCATAATGTTCTCAGCTGCCTGTCTGTCTGTACCAGAAACATCTCGCTTCTTCTTTTCTCCCTTCGTCTTTCGGTGTTGGAAAAGTTGACGAAATTCTGCCATCTGAAGAAAAGTTTAAACTTATTGATTAAGTCATCAAATTTGAATGGGATCAAATAAGTCAGTCATCTGAAAAATCTAGTCTTCATTTGTAATTTCTGGAGGACCATAAAAATCAGTCATGTGAAAATATTCAATCAAACATCTGATATTTATTCTTAAAGTGCAATTAATGTACTGCTATGAAAATCAGGCTTTTGTTCAGTGGGATATCGAGGGAAATTTTTTTTTGGTTACCCACATTTTTTTGGTCTCTGAGAGATTAGTCTAATTATTACGCCTTAGGAAAATATATCTTGTATAACAAAAATGATGAACTGTTAGATCCATTGATTTATTAGACTTTTCAAGCCCTGCAATCTCTGCCTAATTGTTGTTTTCAAAAGTGCAAATCCTAATTTTATTATCATTTTTTTAATAAGGATGCTGTGCTCTAATTGTCTATCAGTTTCCTTGTTTTGTCTGAAAATTTTAATCTAGAAATAATTGGTCAGACAAATAATTTAGTCAGCCTTGTCAAAGAGTGCAGGAATTGGGAAGAAATATTATATCATTTGAACAGATAAGTAGAATTTGATATTCTTTGATATTTAAAAAATTTAAAATACTCTGCTGTAGACATTTGGTTTCTGACAGGTCATTGGCTTGCACAATTATAGATGGAATTCAAAACCTCAGATTTTGCACTTTTTCTAGAATGAGAATGTAGGAGTTTCAATATTAAAAATTATGAAATCTTGATCAAATAATTCATTTTTTGAAAGGTCGTTTGGTACCATCAAATTAAAGTTATACAACTGTACTCAGAATGGTCTCAACTATTTCCTTGAAAGGAAATATTCTTGTGGAAATTTTAGTCGTACTGTTAGTGAAATGAAATAAAAACTGGATAAAAATTCAAGTTTTAAAGTTTTTAATGGTTTTATAGGTACTCATACTATTATGCTTTAAAATACCCCCAATTCAATTCTTTGCTTAAATTAAGCTTAAGGTTAGTTTTTTTTTCTTTTTCTTTTGTGAAAGTTGCACTATAAGGCTGTCCAAACATAGTTCTTAGTTTTAATGTCAGTTGTGCATTATAAATTAATTTTGAAAATATTTGAACTTTGCAGGAAAAAAGCTTAGTATTAATAATAATATATAAAAGTAATATACCTGTCTTGCTGAGAGGGTCAGTTTGTCCTCAAATACTGTCCAGATGACACTCTCGAAGCACCCGGGGGTGGTCAGGGAGCCATTGTATCTGTAGAACTTAGAGGTGTCTTCAGGAAGGAAATTCTTGATTGCCTGAGCTTCAACCTTGACCTTTGCATGGTCCTCTGAAAACCAAAATATGCAGAGTTAGCTATACAGCATTTTAATTTCTGTGACATTGACCTTTGATTTTTTTTTTATTTACTGTTTGTCCACTTTTTCAGAACATTATCCAGATTTTATTATAATGTATCAGTCAGATGATGTTGATTTGCTGCATCATCTACATGCATGGATACAATTAAGCTGCCAACCTAACTCTATTGTATTCATATATTTTGCTTGAATCTTTACCCTTAATTAGATATAAACTTGTTTAATTAAGTTATAAGCTCAATTGGCTTTCAAGCTTTTTGTAAATTTATATCAGAATTAAAGTTTTTGAATTGATTTTTTTCGTATTGAAAAGTGGATTTTCTGAGAAAAAAGAAGGTTACCATGGTAGTTTGTATGTTATAAGACTAAATATAATATGTGAAATCACATGAATGTACTCATTTATACCTGGATCTTGGATCACCTTCATTGCTTGTATGATTGGTTCTAAGGCTTCATTATCTTTCTCTCCTATCTATGTAAAAAAAAAAAATATTATTATTGTAAAACAGTTTATATGAACTGAATTTCTGTGAAATCCACTGTAAGCCATTTTATATAAAATTATTAAATAAGAGGCAAACATTATTTATAAAGCTGATGAAACTGTAACTGTGTCTTTTTGAGAAAATTTAAAATTCAACTATAGGTAACTGTTGTCTTGGTTTTAATTCAGAGAATAATGAATACAAAACTGGTTTTCCTAGAATACCAGGAATATTTCAAAGTGAGTTACATGTAGCAGTCCCAACCACTATTTTTCTTTTTGCTCGGATTATCTCAAATCGTCAGATATCTTGAAGTTTAACTATGGTCCCATGTAAGTTTGAGATAATGGTGTATGACAATGAATTATTCAGTGATGATGAAGTTGTAACTTACCCGGAAGAGCATAATCTTGGTTCCATTTAAGCTTGAGATAATGGTGTATGACTGTAGTTAGTTGGTGATGATGAAGAGTGTAACTTACCCTGAAGAGTACTCCTAGTACAGCAAGGCCACCAGCTTCTGTCATGGCTTGACCAATTGAGGAATAGGTCACTGAGTCATAGTTTACTATGTGGAGCTGTAAAGGTCAATTAATTAATTAACTTAAATTTATCAAAATTCATGTGTTAACTCATTCCAAGAAAAAAAATCAAACATAATAAAAATATTTAGTCAATAGCTTAGGATTTTTGCAAAGTAAGAATTTTCTGTGGTTTGTAGGAGTTATCTTTCTTTTATGAAATTATAAGTTAAAGTTATCTCACTCACTTCGAGTGGGAAGGAACGTCCATCTATCTGGTGCTCTGATCCAAAGCCATCATCTGATCCCCAGTGGAAGTGGAACTGGGCAGTACTGTACACTGAGGACAGACCCCCGTTAGCTACATAGTATGGCCCAATAGTGTTGACTTGTACTGTAAAGACAGCATTATCAGAAATACAGTGAAATATCAGTATCTCGAAGTTGAGGGGACCTGGACACGACTTCGAGATATCCGGGGGTTCGAGATATCCGAAGTTATCTTCCAAAGTCGAATCAACGATGTCCCGTTTTTAGGTATATCATCATGCGTAACACTATCCTGTATTACAAAACATGCAGTCTTTATGGTAAAGTCTCAGTCATATTCTCAATAAATATTAAGAAAAACAATGCTGTTGTTTACTTTATCGTGTATAATTGTAAAACAATTTAATATGCATGTCTTATTGCATATTCAGCGAATTTACATTTTCCAGGCCATGCTTACGTGGTCAAACGGGATGTATCATTAGCGTTATAGTTGAAGAACCTTCTCCATAAGAAAAGAAAAAGACGAATTTTTAAAAAACATAATTTGATGAAATTTAGTGCAAAATGTTTTTTAAAAAAATAATCAGTATTCAAACTGTGTATTTGATATTAATAGCTTACATGTATAACATTACGAAGTACTACTAAGGAACACATAGTTTACGAAACTAACAATGCAAATGGCGGTCAAGGTTATCTATTTATACGCAGATAAACAATAAATATCTGTGCATTATGCACTGCAACTTAACTGTTTAAGTTTATTGTGAAAAATATTTTTGTTTTATGAATTTAGGAATTTAATTATACAGAGCATATTATTAAATGCAATATCGGTCATTTAATTTCTGAGTTGCTGTGAAGTGGTTTGTTTTATCGGTCGTAGACTACACCAAACACCCAAGCTGTCAAACCAATTAATCTGTCACAGATACCCGACATCAACATGAGCTTGGGATTAATTAAGATTCCCCAAGTTTGAAAGTGTTAATTAATAGCCACTGGCGAGAGTGTGTGAAGTCACGACGCCAGGTGTGTTCAGTAGACCGAAAAATTCACTGCACTTCGAGATAAGCCAGGTAAAAAAGGGCTTGGGACTTTGAATATACTTCGACATAAGCGGGGTATTCGAGATTACCGTGTTCGAGATATCAGGTGTTTTTTAAATCATATATAGAGAGAAAACGGCCGGGACCGGCGATCGACTTCGACATAAGCGGGGTATTCGAGATATCCCATGTTCGAGATACTGATATTTACCTGTATATTGTCTTCCAAATATCAGAGGGGATATTGATAAATCGACTAAACTCCTAAACAAGCTTATTTTGAGACCACATTTGGCATGTGCTAATCAGATGTGAGTTTTGAATCATAAAATGTAAAACTTCATGATTGAGTTGATTGAATCAGATAGATTGTATCCCATCAAAAGAACACATAATTTTATTATCTAAAATTCCCACATCACGACAAAGAAAAAAAACACCTTTAATTAGAGGACTTTAGAAAAGTTAAATGTATTTGTTATATTTTAACATGCATCTTTGAGGAAGAAAGTAGACATACTACTGGAGAGGATTTTTTCTTGAAGTTCTTTCCAAGTTAATGTAATCCCGAGTCAATGTAACAAACCTGTATGTCCGTTATTGAGAACATAGAACTCAGCTCCAGGGGCAGGTGGGTCGTACCAGAAGATGAAGTTATTGATGTCTGGGTTGAAGATGGTCTTCTCCCTCTCAATGTTTATAGGGGACTGGTGGGATCCCAGGCAGGAGTTATCAAACAAAGTGTGCCAGTTAGAGGGGCCTGTTTTAAATCAATGGAAACTACAGATTAGAAATTAAGTTTGGTCTTTGTGTGGTTTATACTTTTTTTTACCTTAATGATGTGCAACAGTTCATGGTTTAGACACAAGACAAATTGTCAATAATTGATATGGCATGTTGTGAATTGAATTATTCATCTTTTGAGAAATATGATTTCTGTAAGCAATTTCTTGCTAGTAAGCCTGATTAAGCAGTCTATGCATCTTAATTTCTAGACATGCAATCACCTTTCTTGCCAGTGTATCCCCAATGAATCTTTTTTGAGGGACCTGCAATAAAAATGAAAACAATAATATTACGCATTTCTCAAGAGAGTTTTCTATTCACTTATCTAACTTGTAAATTGTGTAATCTGTATTATCAGAGCTGACAGGTCTCTTGTTAAAATAAGAAAATGATGTATCACTACTTCTCACTGTTTCTTAATTTACAATATTTGCTGTTTTGAGTTCCGAATGATGATGTATGTTTCAAAGATGCACAATATTCTACTGAGCTAAAAGGGTAGTGAAAATGCACATTGCACGTCAGTTTGGGTTGCTAAATCATCAAATTGACGAAAAAGGAAAAAGCCGAAGTGGCTGTTTCATTTTGTGATTCAATAATTAAATAATAATAACTCAGACGCAATGTTGTAGTCAATATTTGGTTTTGAAAAGTCAACTGAAATTGTAGCCAAATTGATGCAGACAGAGATACAAGATTTGATTGGATAATATTATAAAAACAAATGTATATAACCAATCGATTTGGAACTGTTCATAATACTGTAAATCAACTTTTATTCACGAGCAAGAATTTTTCGCGAAGTTCGTGAGAGCATAGTCATCGCAAATATTTCTCGCCGTGAATCAATCTTTAAAGTTTCTGTGTACATTAATAACAGATCCAAAATCCACTTGATCGCCAAAATTAATCGTCACGAACTAGTTTTCCCCTGGTAAGTCGCGAAATAAAGTCGTCTCGAATAAAAGTTGGTTTACAGTAATTATTTTGGTCCTTTGTACGATAGAAAAAAAAAATTGGAAATGCAAAAAGGTCAGGTACAAGTGAACACAACTTTTTAAATGTTCGATTTCAGCCCCTTTATAAGAGAGATAGGAATCTTGAAGTATTACGATAAATACATTATAAGTTTTAATCACTCATGTAACAAATTGACTTGTCTGAAAACTAGTTTCCAGCCACTGCTATTCAAGGTCTTTCATGTTTCAGATCATCTTGATAAAAACTTGTCCAGCAATGCTGGAAGTTAAATTTTAATTCCTCTTTGCTTTTATACAACAGCCATTATTTATACCTTTTTTGGGCTCTATCCATTATTTATATCTTTTTTGGGCTCTATCCATTACTTATACCTTTTTGAGGCTCTATCCATTATTTATACCTTTTTTGGGCTCTATCCATTATTTATATCTTTTTTGGGCTCTATCCATTATTTATACCTTTTTGAGGCTCTATCCATTATTTTTACCTTTTTTGGGCTCTATCTTGAATGAGGAGTAGACAGTCCTTGTGTTGAGCGGCTGTACAGGGCGGTAATTATCGTACAGGGCCTCCTGGATGAAGGCCGTGGGGATGTCCTCAAGGTTCACCGCTTCATCTTCACTCATGTTGTGTGTCATTTGGTATTCCTGTAACAATAGATTGTCACTTTATAATTTTGAGTCCAGATACATAATTTAATAAAACTTTTTGAAATAAATTTTGTTTCATTTGGTATTCCTGTAATAATAGATTGTAATTCTATAATTTTTAGTGCAGATACTATAATGATATTTTTTTAAACCTTAATTTTGGCATTTTTGGTCATCATAATAAATGTACAATATGTATTATTAAAAAAAGCACAGTCCTGTTTGATCTTACAAGATAGTAGGAGGGGATGTCAGATCGAAATGCTCTTTTTTTAGTTTGTGAGTGGGTGGGTGAGTTTGTTGCAAATGGAAGTAAACTAATAATGAATTTACTTTGGGACCAATAAATTATGCTCTTTTGGGAAGGGATCGATGCTCCAATTTGCAGTGCCTTTGGTTGTTTCTGAATTTTTTTGTCTTTCATCTCAATTCAACAAATCTTAGAGCAAAAGTCATTATTTATGGACATCAAACTTAAGATTTAACATGTTTTTAATATGAAGGTCATGGTTCAAGTTCTGTAGATAAAAGTCATTTTTGGAGTTCCAAGTCAAATAACTCTGTCTTAAAACATGGGAACATTTCAATAATCAAGTAAATAAAAGTTTATGAATGATTTTTTTCTTTCCAAAATATTTTTTACCCAAAATGAAACTTTTTAAAATTTCTTTTGTAAATGAACATTATGCAAAAATATACATGTATGCAACACAGTAACTGAAAAAGTAGATTGCATAGAAAGAAGACAAAAACTTAATTTTATTACATAATTTACAGAAGCACATGTTGTTCAACTACGTTGTACGTAGTTTCGAAAACATGACCAATGTGACAATAATTTTAGTGCGTAAAGTATTTATTTTAATCTTATTTGAAAAAAGATTTATTTGTTTGTAGAAACTGCAGCTGCTTCAAATGTCATTTTCAATCACAAATAAAAACCTTCAGTGTATTGATTCATAAAGGTTTTCTAACAAGGGTTGTTTTGGTACGTACTTTACAAAAAATGGGGAGACAGGGAAAATCTATACCATTAAATTAGGTTAAATGTTTATGTATGTTAAAAAATTGATTCCTAACAATTGTCTTTTAAGCCATTCATCACAGAAATTTTGATTGACTTTAACAGGTTATTCAAAGCCTTTTGCATCTATCTTTTGGAATTTAATCATACAGAAACATAAAATTTATTAGACGGCCCGGCATGCAAATTGAAGGCCAGGAGATGTAAATTTGACCAGTTTATTTTGTCAGGATATGCATTTTGAAAATTAAGGCTGAAAATGGTAAAGAACAGCATGCAAGGATGCAACAAATCTTCAGGAATTTCATCAAATATTAATAAGCATTATTTTTTTTGTGCTTCAAAATGAACATGTTTTGTTTGATTTACATAACCGTGTTTCTTCATGCAAGTTGTATTTCTGGCAATATATTTTATAACAAGTTCATGGACAATTCATTCATCTCTGATGAGAAGTTGAACCAAATAGCTGACACATTCATTTTATTTGTGTTATTTAAGATATATATGCCAAGGACAAGTGATTTTGCTTTGTAATTAAAAGAATTTGTTATATCAGAATAGTTTCATAATAGGTATAGATCCATGGGGAATGAAAAATCACTTTGATCTAAGCATCAATTCATTATATTAAGCATGTTTGCTATAAGCAAGTTTGAATGTATTCTGCAGCTAGGCCTGTCCACTTCTTTATGGAGAATTTGAAAATTGAAGATTTTTGGCTTAATGATTTCCTAATATGGACTTTCTATCCATCTAATGTTACACTATATTTATATAATAACTAGGCACACAGGATACTTTTGTATGATTACTAATGTAGCCTCAAGGTTTTTCTCACATTTTATCCATTTTTCTTGGTTTTAAATGTGAAAATATAATTATTTTTGCCTACTTTGATGTGCCATATGCCCCAAAGTTTCATATACTACGACAACATTAGGTTCAATTGATCATACAATCGGAAAGGCATTGTTCTGTAAGTGCTTCATAATAATAAATAATAAATAAACTCTTGTATTCACGATGTAACATACCAATCTAAAAAACACCTTATGGATACTTTCTAATAATATAACGGATTAGCCATGATGAGGCATAATATTCCCTCACCATTTTAATAATACATGACTAATATGACAAACTGTGTTTACCTTACCAATTTAGTCTAAGGGCCATTGAACCAAATCAACTGCTGCAGTAATGACTGGAATACTACACCTTACCATTGCCTGCATGACTATTCAGATGAAAACTTAAACCTTATATTGTAAATAAATGGGGACCATAACCTCACACAGCTAAAATGTAATTGATGTAGTCCAATATCATTCTATGACTACCACCTTGCTTGACCTAGCTTGCCTTGCCAATATTTTTACATGGACTAATTTTAATTCTTATAAATTTAATCTAAATATAAATCAATGAAGTACCTGAGAAAAATCTACAAACTTAACATATAATCTCTGCACTGTATTGAATGAATGGCCATATTTTTTTTACTTATCATGAAAATTCTTTGTTGTCTGAGGACAACTATTTCTCACAACAATACTTTGAACACAATAAAGACACCATCAGAATTTTCCGTACCTCCATAATTATGTTCCATTGTTTGGCCTGTTCCCTCTGTCTTAGGACCAGAGTATTTTTCCCTACATTACATTGTGTATAAAATGAGGACACTATTACATGCCTTTATAATTGTGCCCTCCTGCAGTTTAGCCTGTTTCCCCTGTCCTAGGACCACTATTCTTCCCTTTATTACTTTGTGTATAATGTGGACACCATTTTCCTACCTTTATAATGGTTCCCTCCTGTAGTTTAGCCTGCTCCCTCTGCCTCTTCTCCATCTGTAACTCCAGTGACAGCTCCTCGAGGACCTTTCCTTTGATTCCCACCTCGTCCAGGACTTCCTCAGCGGCCAGCTCACGGCGACCTTTAGTGCTCCTCTTCTTCCTCCTGTCCTGTCTCTTCTTATGTTGGAGGAGAGTACGGAACATCCTCATCTGTTTAAAAAGAACAATAGAGGTAGAAATGGGAAGATTTTTGGAGTTTTATGATTGGTTAAAATTTAAGAAATAAATCTTATTCAGGGAATATGGCATTGTGAAAAGAAATTTCTCTGTTTGCATTTTCCATTTTTAATTTCTATTTTATTAAACTTTTTTTAGAGAAGCATTTCAGGCTATTAGCTAGTTCTTATAGTTAGTAATGTTTATGTAGCCCTTCTTTTGGCTTCCTATGGACTTGGAAATCCTAAGTTTCGACTACAAAAATTAATTTTAAAATGTACTGGTAGTATTAATTGTTTTAACCTGTCGGTGGGAAATGGTGCGTTTCTGATCAAACACGGTCCAGATGACGCTCTCAAAACATCCGGGTGTGGTCAGGGAGCCATTGTAACGGAAATAGCGGGACGTGTCCTCAGGGAGAAAGTTTCTGATGGGCTGGGCATCGATACGGGCCTTGACCTTTGCTCCTGCAATAACGATAAATTAACTTCCTGTTTTGAACGGCAAAATGACTTACTAAGACATCCATGTAGGTGGATGTTTATTTCGTTCTTGATGAATTTCGTGGTTAATTGACTGATTTCTATATTACCCGGATCTCTGACTGTGTTCATCGCGTTGATGATCGGTTCCAATGCAGGATTGTCCTCATCTACGATCTGTTGATTTCAAATTATTAGACGTATATGAAGAATTCTGTTAGGTAATCAACCCCTTGTTTACTTCATTAATACATGTGCATGTATATAGTGTGAAACACTTAATTTACGGAATGTTGAACTAGCTTTCTGTATGGTATGACCGTTTTATTGCCCTTTTTCATTGCTTTACACATTAAAATCTTCAAGATGAGATGCATAAATACCATTATTCTCATTCATTAATATGTGTTAATCCTAGCATTTACTACAGCTGAGTGTTAATGTTGCAGCCAGTGTTCCATTTTAGTACAGTTGTATCACAGTCTTTCTAATAAGAGCTCTTGTTATATAAATTAGAATGGTAATTAAAATTTTGCTCTCAGTTTGTTGTAAGCTAGAGTATGTTTCCTTACTTCATACATAACTCCTAGGACAGCTAGACCCTCGGGCTGGACCATGGCTTCTGTGATCATGTCATACGTATCAGAATTATAGCTGACAATGTGGAGCTACAAGCAGAGAAGAAAAACACAATTAAAGGGGAATAACTCTAACTCAAAATTCCTGATTTTATAGTTGTAAGCTAGAGTTATCTTTCTTTAGATATCCATACCTCCAGTGGGCTGGCATGTCCATCAATCTTGTGCTCTGACCCATGGTCATTTTTGTGGCCCCAGTGGAAGTGAAACTGGACGGTGTTGTAGGTAGCCGGGAGACCACCATTTGTCACATAAAACGGACCCACTGTGTCAACTTGGACTAATTAAAGAAAATAAGAGATAAGCTAGATGATGAATTTAATTTTAATCATCATTATGCAGAAGTGCTATATGTCAGAGTTTGATATACTGATTTGTTCTCCAACTTCATTTGATAGTTTATCTCATTTTAGTACAAGATATTGATATTGTTATTGACACTTAAAGTTTAAAACCTTACTTTATGCTAAAAATACTTCAAATAAGGTACTAGATTTAAATTTGACATTTGATTTCGTTTTGCCTCACAAAGACATTGATACATGTAGAGTAACACATAATACACATTTACTTGTGTGTCCGTTGTTGGTGACGTCGAAGTAAGACCCCGGTTGTGGGGGGTCGTGCCAGAGAGCGAAGTCATTGAGGGCGGGGTCATAGATTGCCTTCTCCCTCTCAATGTTGATTGGGGACTGGCTCAGTCCAGAACAGGTATTGTCAAACAGCTTGTGCCAGTGCTGGGGGCCTGAATTGTAACAAAATACAAAATCAAAATATATGTTTTACACTTATATTATAATTGTATGCAATTTTTTATTTGCGTTGGAGCTGGTTAAGTGTTAATTTTTATAAACTCGTAGATTAATTTAATTTTAAATAATGTTAAGTTTTAATTAAAGCTTCAATATTTAAAATATAATTAAAATAAAGTATCCTTTTTTGAATTTAATATCAATTGGCAGGAGGTATATTATTTTGTGATCAATTTTATATAATGGAAATGTAAATATACATGTACTATGTAGATATCAATAACAAACTTGTTTACATTAACTACCTATAAACAATGATAACACCATTCTTCAGTACAGATATGGTATTGAATAAATTTACACTCAATCGTAATGAATATCAATGAATAGTACCATTAAAATAAAATTTCGCTCCATCTTTTTAAAGAGGCAGTTTTCACTACATGTATGAATAAGTAATACATGTACATGCATAAACATAAGTAAGAGGTATATTATGTAATTCAGCCCCAATTTTAGTTTCGTTCAGATATGTCAACGTCTGCATGTGACCTTGTTTTTTGACCGTGATCTTATTTTGATAAATAATGTATACTTAGGGGGGACGCAGTGGCTATAGATATTTTGGTTGTCAATGTCGGACATAATTTGAACTGGTCAACGATATATGTCAAATTGTTTTGAAATTTAAAAATTGGCATCGTTCTTATTCAGTCTATATTCATGTATTCATAATATGCATGTACAAGATTTAAATTGTGGCAAAATTGAAATGTTCATTTTTTTATCAAGTTGATCTTTGAATAAAAGGTGTGTCCTTATTCATATTTGGAATGCATTGATATCATTTCATAAATTAAAAACAAAAGTGCATTCAGATTAATTCTGATTTCATTCCTGATTATTTGCAGATTTGGAAGAACAAGCATTATTTAATCCCCCATATCGAAAATAAATATAAAAATAATAGATTAAAATAATACAAAAATAATACAAAAAAAGTATATTTTTAATGACCAAATTTGGAACCCTTTTTATCTTGGTTCCAAATTAGGTCAAAAATAATACACTTTCTTAGAAATGAAACACAAAAAAATATATTTTTAATATACTTTATTTCTCAGTAAAAATACAAAAATAATACACTTGATGTATTTTTTCTGTA
>PRKT01000430.1:3378-153847 GCA_003671525.1 Saccostrea glomerata | reverse complement strand
AAAAAATACAAAAATAATACACTGAAAATAATCTAAGTCCAAAAAAATACAAAAATAATATACTGTACAAAATCAAAGTCAAATTTTAATACAAAAATGATATACTGAATTTTTTGTGATAGGAAAATAATATATTTTTTCTGTATTATTTTAAGAAAGTACAAAAATGAATGTATTAAAAATATATTAAAAATATACTTTTCTGTATTATTTTTTGATATGGGGGCCTATAATAATCATTATATTAACAAGTGAACCCTTTATTGTTTTGAAAGGTTAAAAGTGCAGATATGTCATTGAACTTTTTAGAGCAATTAATTTCTTTGTGTCTTTTTTTGGCAGTAAAGTCAAAAAACATCTGACAAAATTAAGAAAATTAAAACCAAAGCTGAAAATTCAAAGTTATTGGATTTCATTTTACAGCATATTCATATGTAATACAATTCTATTAGTCTTATAAAGAATACCTGTAATTTAATGTATATACATGTTTCACTTAATTCTTTCAATCTCTCTCTCTCTTTCTTCACACATACATATTAAAACAAGAGAATATTTACAGAAATGCAAATCTATAATTCATATGAGGCATTTGTTTTTAAA
The DNA here is from genome assembly GCA_003671525.1 of Saccostrea glomerata. Classification (NCBI taxonomy): domain Eukaryota; kingdom Metazoa; phylum Mollusca; class Bivalvia; order Ostreida; family Ostreidae; genus Saccostrea; species Saccostrea glomerata. The sequence continues at coordinate 153,244 of PRKT01000430.1, read as the reverse complement.
GAAATGTCATTTACTTGTAGTACAAGAATATTTTCTTCTTCATAATTAATGCACATTTCAAATTATTCTACTAGCAATGCCAACTAGTGCTCCTGAATTTCAGCAAGTGAAAAGGCTGTGTATGAATAAAGAAAAAAGAACAGAGAATATGAAGATAATGGGATATTGAACCTCGGTCTAAAATTTTCCTGAGTAGCTCAAATATTGACCTTTTTGGATTATTTGATTTATATGAATCTACCAGTTTATTGATATTATCAATCAAATATTCAAACACTGAAATAATTCTGAGGGTCTTTTTTCTGCACAGCATAATGGACAATGCACTAGCTGTTTTACAAATGTTAATATAAATAGGCAGAGAATGTAGTAAATTTTAGAATCTAGAAAACCTAGTAACATAAATAAATGGGAAACCTAGCTTCGTTTTCTTAATGAAATTAATTAATATTCCACTGTCATTTGTCTAGTTTAATGGCTCACAGAAATGTTGTCCTAAACAGTCCATTTTGAACTCTCATTCTAGTGAAGTCGTCTGTGTGACATAAATAATATGTCAAGTCGTTTCAATGAGAAAGATTCCTTGTCCTTAAATGACCCCTAAATACATCTAAACGCTTAATCCTTACTCTTCTAACTTGTAAAGATGTATACAAACATGGAATTATAATGTTAAAGGGGGCATAGATTAATTTAGTCCAGTCTATAGCAGTTTATATCTACAATGCAACCCTCTCCCACTGTTCTGCTCCTAACCCACTATTAAAATTGATTATAATGTTACACAATTAAACGTTTATTAGGCTTACAATTTCAATCTAGAAAATGTTCAACTGAGACACCTAGCTAATTATCCAATGATAATTTAACTTCGGAAGACAACATATAGAAATCTTACCGCTTAATCCCGAGTAGCCCCAATGAGAGCCGGCAGCATCTGTAACAAAACAGAAATAAATATTAGCATATTAATAATCAGGAAACCATGAGAGGGATATCTGATATTTTGAATAACAATTATTTATCATCACAATTACTTGCTCAATTTTTTAACATAATGCACTACATGTTATACTTGAGTAAGTGACTTTGAGAGCACCTAGAGTTATTCCCCTTTATTAGGATTATTTCTTGATTGAGAGTTGCAGTGATGTCGTATGAATTTAAAAAAACAAATTGAAAAACAGAACAAAAAACAGCACGAAGTCATTTATGCATTAAAGATTTAAATCTCTGAATAAAAATGTACTTATATTGCCAATGGGTACAAGGTACATGTAAGAATGCATGATAAAAATTTAACATTGATACTAAATATGATAAGCATTCTTATACAGCTGTTATACGAGACTGTGTTATAAATGTAAAGAGTTCTAAATTAGTCTCTGAAGTAATGTCACTAATGTTGGGCTTTCACCTTCAATCATTTCCCGTTTGGCTGTACGAAAAGCGAGAGATCACACATACGTGTGCCATAATTGTTTGATCAGCTAGCGTTTAAAAAGATAAACATGCACTACCTTCAATACTCAAGATACAAAATTAAAAGATTTGAAACAATTTTAAGAAATTCAAAATTGAAATAGAAAAATGAATAATGCTCTGCAATTAGTTAATTACTGGGCTGTTTTATTTCAACAAAGAAGTCAAGGTGACTTTGTAATTTAATTCAGGAGGAAAACAATTGTTGATTTTTAAAGTCGGTGAAATATTGAAGAACTGATAAAGGGTAAACATGAACGATTAACAGGATATTGATCATGATCTTAAAAAAAACTGCAGAGGTTATTGTAGTACACATTGTTCATTCTCAAGAGACTTGTACGGTTTGCCAAGAGATTTTTTTCACCAGGTGCCAAAAAAAAAGAAACTTATAAAGATTTTTATGAATATCCAAATAAAAATTTACAAACAGGGGGGTATAAAATTAAATTTCTATATTATTTAAGGAGTAGGTAGATTTTGATTGTGTTTATATAATATTAATTGTCTTACCTGTATAGGTGAGGCAGAGAGATAAAATCACTAACACGACAGACATTGCTTGTTTGAAGGGCAAACTTAGACTAAATGTGGGCTAAATTTGACAACTTGCATTTACAATGCTGAACCAAAAAGGGTTTGAGGCACAGAAGGGGACAACAATACAAACTGATTGGAACTCAGAAACAAAGCATTTACAAGGAGCCTCAGGGGGTGAAATCTCTAAGGGTCTCAAATTTGAATGGCATGTCTTTTGAATCTGGTAATTAGCTGTTATAGTGAGTGACTCTTTTTACATAACAATTTTTATTTTGGAATGAGAGGAATTTGTTTGCTTGTTTTATCCTGGGATTAACCCATTGTGTGCCTTACTTTGATGAGTTACAACTCTCAAGGTGTAAAAAAAAATCTCAACTTATGTAAAGAAATAGGGAGAATGTGTCTTAATATTCAATTGACTGCTCAAAGGATATGGGACTTTAATTTATTTTATTTTTTTTCAATTTGATTAATATTTTTTTTCTAAACTATAAACATTTGTAAAAGAGAAGTAACTCTTAAAATAATTAAAACATACTGGTATTAGCTGGTAATTACATATTTTTTTTTTAGAACTGTTGTCTTATTAAACACTTGAAATATTTATTCCATAACATGATTAATGAACAGCCTTTTAGTATAAGGAGATGCTATCTGTTGGAGTAGAGTACAACTTTAAATATTGTGATAATTTTAATCAATCCTTAAAGTGCCAATGCACACGTAGAGTCGTAGATGTTAAGTAACAGATATATTCCTCTTTAAGTATGACCAAGCCTTATCAATATTAAATAAATGTGCACCATGTGATATTTTTATGTTTAACAAAATTAATTTCATTGATTGGATTACCTGTATTTTAATTAAATAGATTGTGCAATCATTAATTACATGTAATCCCTTAATTATCCCCTGAATTGTTCACATGCATGCATTAAGCCAAGCTTTGAGTAACAGTTATCAAAGTCCTTTAAATTTTTATTAGATAAAATAATGGACTTTAATATTAATTTGTATCAATGATGAATTCAAAAAACTTTAAATACTTCATAATCACTACAGACACTATAATCAATTTTCATAAAATCTTTGAAAAGGGGGGGGGGGGTTACATGTATTTGTTTCGAGTGTTTTGATTGAATGTTGACATTTAAGAGCATTAATTACTCCATGAGGTAACCAAAAGACAAAAAACCCAGGCTCTTTCACCTAGCTTAGCTGTCCATTCCAGGGCACATGGCATGTCAAAAAATGTAATGAGGGAGAAAATTCAGCGGACCAGACCGGGGTTCAAACGGGGCCCCCTCAATCTCCTCGAGCCACCGTCGTCTAATCACTACATTCCTCCCACCTCAAAGGTTTTTTGTCCCCTGAACACACCTACCCAGGCTCTTCCCAGGCGGTCTTTTACCTGTCACTTCCAGAGCATGACACAATTATATTAAATGAAATGGGAGAGGAGAAAAAAATGTGGTGAACCAGACCAGGATTTGAACCTGGCCGGGTCTCCTAACTCCCCAGTCATCAGATGCGCAGGCTCTTTGACCAACAGAGCTTTCTGACCACCAGTGATCAAATCCATCACCACACAGTAGTGTATGACACTATATTAACTTATATGGAATTCATGTGTTCCACATATACGTGTATTGGTAATGTGGGAAGGCCTTTTCCTAGAAACACAAAAGATCTGCGTGCCAGGAAAAACTAACACTGAGTCACATTTTTATCTGCATGCTCTCTGTTTTATGAAATCTTCGAGGACTACAGTTAAGGAATGTGTACATGATGCATTTAATTTCAATAGCATATCTTGCATACTGGAGTCAAGGTGGATTAATGGTGTAAATTCATCATCAGATCAATTGCAAAGATTTTTTTATCTTCAATTTCTATTAAAGACTGATTGAATTTGTTCTGTAACGTTTTAAATTCATTTTTCATTTAATTACCATAAAAGAAGATATAAACACCGGCCACTCTGGGATCTTTGCCTTTTGGGAAATGGGAAAGGAAATAGAATTCTTTGATAATTATCAAATCCTTAACTACTGCAAAATGCTATTCTGTTGCGGAAATTCAATTTTGATAGCACATCCTTAATCCTAAATTAAGGACTGATAGATCAAGGAGAGACATTTATCTGTATACTGATTGATAGAGCTGAGGATTGGACTGTGATAGGATATAATAAATTCTCACACTGCTGGACATTTAGTAAATAATATTTATCATAAAAATGTCACATTGTCCCGGCCGGCTTAATTATACGCAGAGTATGATAGCCCACATAATGAAGTCGGTACATAAACAGTGTATTTATATACTATATGTTCAAAAGCTTGTTTCTTCTATATTTGATTTCCTTATCAGTAAATATTGGGTATTGATTTCACTTAAGAAACACTAAAAGATTAGAAAGAGAAATCCAAGTTTTATCATTATCAAAGTAAAGTAATAGGTCAGAGTATTGGAGAGGCATCTATTCAGTACAATGTATCCGATACTTATACCTGCATTAGTATGAGTGTCTATTCAAGTGACAGATGCTCTTAAATCTTTTCCTTGTTTATCACTTACTTCTAATAAATCATGGTCAATTTGGATACCATGTTACTCTAGTAGTGAGAGTATAATGGCATTTTAGTATGTATAAGTGACATTCTGATCATCTTTGTCCAGTTTAAAACAGAGGGTTAAATCAAGCTGCTGATAAGTGGGAGGTTCATTATGAGCTACCTGGCTTCTTTATACAAATATTAAAGATACTGCACATGGACAAGATGAATTGCATTACTTTTGATTATTATAACTGGGTATATGATCTGCATAGCCAAGCCGATAAATATTGTGAAAAATTTCACCAATTCAGCTCTGAGTTTTCATTTACTAGCTGAAATTTATTTTTAAAAATTATAATTATGCCCCCCCCCCCCAATTTTAAAAATTCTTTTAGGAATTTCATTCTCATCATATATTGTTTAAATTTCTTATTCTTATGACTTGTAGGTCATAAAGAAACCCACGATGCTTTCTGTCGACACTTGGATGAACAACTCACGTTACACGGTAACGTCTGTGTCATCAATCTCGTGGAACTCACCGGCAAGGAGAAGGAACTCGGCGACGCGTACGTCAACCACATCATCGAGTATAACTCAGCTGACATCACCTATACCTCGTTTGATTTCCATGAGCATTGGTGAGTTTAGCTTGGTGCAGTGATATGGAAAATTTGCAGCTCAAGAGCTGATTTGCATTCTGATTTTTATAACAATTAATTTTCAAAAGAAGTCACTCAGGGTAACTTGGGTGAATATACTGTGATTCACAGGCTTTTTTAAAAGTAATTTCTGTTACTGAGATACAATTGCTCACAGAACTTACTAAATATGAGAAAATACTGTAACGATAAAAAGGACTTGATGTAAAAGTTCATTTCCTTTTCAGTCGGGGTATGAAGTTTGAGAATGTCTCCATTCTGACAGATGGGGTGACAGACATGCTCAAACTCATGAGATACTGCTGGTGAGCTCCTTTATATTTTTTTCATTTTCTCTTATAGTTATATAAAAGTGTTTTGAAAAAAAAATCTAGATTAAATGTAATTTTGTGAGCTTGCTCTTCAGATTTTACAAGTTCTATCTGTGTAAGTAAAATACATTTTAAGGTTGTGAGAACTGAAAAAGTGGTACATGTTAACTTGGGCATTTAGTTCAATAGAGTTGTGTGTCTTTTGAAGGTTGAACAAGGACAGTGCGATTTGTGAACAAAGAGGGGTGTTCAGGGTCAACTGTGTGGACTGCCTGGACAGAACGAATGTCAGTCAGACCGCCATAGCTAGAATCGTCATGGAAACACAAGTACGCTATCATTCTAATTTAAAATTTTCAGGTACTGTAAGCAGGGTTATTTTCGCCCCATCTGATTTTTGCCCCATAGCTTTCACACTTGCAAACAATTTTGCTCTGTTTTAAATTCGTCCAGTCATAGTTTGTTAAAGGAATTATACCGTATTCTTTGAATTTGCCCTGTTTTAAATTCGCCCAAATTAGGGTAGAGCGAATTTCCCTGTATACAGTATTTCTAGGTATTGAATTTTAATTTTATAAAACTATATGAATGATACTATCTGTCTATACTTTTTATCAGTTGAGAAAACTTGGGATCCTCCCCCCTGATGAGACCCTCCCCACAAACTGTAAGAGGATTTTCCAGGTCCTCTGGGCTAACAATGGGGATGCCATTAGCAGACAATACGCTGGAACAGCAGCTTTAAAGGTATTTTCTGAAGGACTGTAGAAATTTTCACTAGAAAAGCAGTAGCATGGTTTCTTTAAATTAGAACAACAGCAAATTTTTAATAAAAATAGCTAGATATTAATATTGGACCAGCATGAAGAAGACCTCCGAAGATTATTGAAAGTTATTGAGATGTCTGTCACTCTAGCCATCTGTATGTCTGTCCTTCTGTCGGTTTGTTACCTTTTAGGATATACCCATCTCTTATCTACAACTCCTCCAATACCACAGAATAAAATTTAATGATTATACTTTCACAGATTCTTTGTTACATAGTGCCATTTTGACCTCCTATTTTACTTGTTTGTCTGACACTTATTTTCAAATTGTGTTTTCCATAGCAAAACATGGACTTAGCCATTATAATCATATGGGAGGTGAGAGGGGGGGGGGACAAATCATGATCCCCTGGGGGGGGGGGGGGGGGGGGGGGGGGGGGGGGTATCATTTTTGTGAGGTCATTGCTCACTGTACCTTTATTAATACACCTGAGCTGAAAGCTCAAGTGAACTTTTCTGATCACCTGTTGTCTGTCAGTCTGTCTGTAAACTTTTCACATTTTCAACGTCTTCTCAAGAACCACTGAGCCAATTCAGTTTTACATTGAAATACAATGTATATAGGAAAAAAAACTTTGTAAATCTTCTCTAGAACCACTGGGCCAGAAAAGCTGTAAGTTATGTGGAATCATCCCGGGATAGTGTAATAATAGTGTAGGATAATTTTAAATTTAACAAATTATGTCCTCCGGGGGAAAGTGCTGGGCCATCCAAGTTTTACATTGAAATATATTTGGAAAAAAATTAAAATTTTCTTCTCAAGAATCATTGTGCAAGAAAGGCTGCATGACTAATGTGGAAGCATCCTAAGGGTAGGTAGATTTTAAATTGTCCATATTATGACTTCCCAGGAGGATGGGGTCACAATAGGTATTACAAGGGGGAATCTGTAAAAAACAAATCATGACCATGCTACTCAGGTGAGTGATGTGGCCCATGGCCATGGGCCTTTTGTCTTAGTTTGACAGATTTTAAGGTCAAGATCTAGTAAATAACTTGAGACGAATTTTTTGGTGTTAGATCCTTTATGACGTCATAATCAATTTCATCTTTCTTTTTCCCGTACTTTACGGCTTTAGCAGAGTTATGTAGGAAATAAGGTATTTTCAAGTCATTCAATTTGAAATTATATGAAAAGTAAACCTGATACCTATATTAAATTTGATACTGATTTAAAGAAGAGGCCACGAACATACTAATTACCATTTTTCTGAGAGACTGTACTAGGCAATCTGGATACATTTCCTTTGCCGAATACGAAAAAAACTCCCATTTTCATGACCTGTTTTCTTAATTTTTCATTAAAAATGACAGTTAGAAATACAGTTTTTCATCTTGTTTACCTAAAAATTTTGCCCTGAAACACCTATTTGACCAAGCTAAAGTTGTAAAGCATCAATAAAGGAATTTATTTCTCAAGTTTGATAAATCTGTAGGCACCTTTCATTTACTAGATCTTGACCTTAAGTGAATACAAAGTTGTGCTCTTATTTTTTGCCCAGATATTGAATTGAATTAAAGTATTAAGTTATACTCTGTATCAGAGAAAAATATGTGGTAAGGTTTAAAAATACAAAGCTCACCAACTTTTGGCCTACAAAGAGGTTTACAGCAAGGTTGACTTCTTCTTCCATTGTTGTTTACATTAACTTTTGAAAAGAACACATAGTCATATTCATGATGTGTTTTATTTCAGTGGATTGAGTTTGGCTAGAAAATGCTTTATTTTTATCTTTTAATCACACTTTGCTGCAAATTATAATAATACTATGGCATATGTTATCTGCTACAACTTTCCTTTTTCAATCAAAATGTGCCTTCAAAGTTCTCTTTTTCAGATGGGATGAAGATTTGCCTTTTATCACTGTTTCTAGTTCCCAAATCTTTTTTTATTAAAAGGTTAATCCTATTTGCATGAACTCTCTAAGCATGATTCTTTTTCTCTAATTCAGGGAGATTATACTAGGACAGGTGAAAGGAAAATTACAGGCATGATGAAGGATGGTGTTAATTCTGCTAACAGGTATAGAACTCAGTCACAAGATGATGTGCATCTGAGATGCATGATAATTATAGTACTATTGGTCAAAATTGGATTCAAATGTGTTGTTTTACTTTTTTGGTACCTTCTTCACAAAAGCATGTTTACTGAAGTTTCAAATTGATTTTTTACCTTTCCGTTTAAAACAATGGTATGAATTTCTTGTGAAGCCAATTGTTTGGAAAGAACTTTTCAAGAAATGAATGAAGTTATAAGGGTTAATGTCCACAAGGAATGTTTGGGCATTATTTAAATCACAATATTTTTTCACAGAAATTCACTGTCTGGTACATGTACTTGTCATACAATTCTAATAGTTTACATATATGAGAGTTAAAAAGGCAAATAATAAATTCAGATTTCATATTTGTGCTAAGAGGAAACTCCATGAATTATATAAACGTTTTTTTTTTTACGTTTACCGGTTGTTGAAACCCATTAAAGTTCTTATCTACCCATATTTTTACTAAGAATTTTAAAGAATTTTAATGCTGCTTTTGTATTCATTGCAACATTGTCAAAAATGTAAATAGTATAACTATCATTCCAAAATATCTATCAGGATATAGACCCTGGATGGCACAGGATCAAATGTGTCAAAAAGCCCTTAATGCTTTATGGGATTTGATCTCATAACTAACCTACATTTGTCTTTATACATGTATTCTCAATGATAAAAGATGATGTGTTCACTTCATTCTTAAATGTATGTCATTCAGGTTTAAAAAAAAACAAACATTCAATATTATAAAAACAATCTAAAACCTTTTTCTGAATGAACACTTTTTGAGATGATGTTAAGAGTCTATCCTATAAACTCAAATCTTGAAATTTGCTTTAAAAATTGTTTACAATTCAAAATCCATTTTCTTGTTCTCAATTCTGTAATCATTTGCAAATGATTCAGTTTCATATAAATCCTTATGATTTTCTGTATCTAGGTATTACCTACGTTTCCGTGACAGCTATCGCCAGGCGACCATTGACCTGATGCTGGGTCAACTGGTCCTCACAGAGGCCATGATGTTGTCCTCAGACAAGCTGGACTCCTCAGAGGGCGATGAGGAGGAGGAGGAGGACTCTAACGAACTCCTCGAGAAGGAGGAGAATCTCAAAATGCTGATCGAGGACGCCAAGAAGATGCTGATCATTGAACCGGAACAGTGTATGGGGGGCTGGAGTCTCATTAACGCAGACCCACAGTATGTATTACAGAAGCAGTGTTATTTATGAATCTATGAAAGAGGGAGGGGGAAAAACTTTTATGAATAAAGGTACACAGTATGTTTTACATAACTGTGAAAGAGAGCGGATTTAATCATTGAAACCCACACTATTTTTTTAATAAGTTGGGAAGGGGATGGGGTCATGATCAATCAGTGCAGGCCAACAGTATAAGTACCATTTAATCCCAAAATTTAATTTTTTTGGGGGGGGGGGAGAATTTTAATCAATGTGGATGTAGTACATTTTACAGAACTTAAAATTGGACAGAGGTGCTTGGAATCCTTATCATTGCAGGTATGCTTTAAAAAGCTGTTAAAAGGTGGAGAGTTAATGAAAAAGAAAACACAATAAGTACATGAGTAAAACTACTTAAGCATTGAATTCATGTTTTGGGGTGTCTTCAGTCCTATAACACATCTGGACGTGCCGACAAATTGAATACCGTGCGTTAGCGCAGTATGATAATTTGTCGGCATGGCCAGGTGTGTTATAGGACTGAAGACATCCCAAAATATGAATTCAATACTTATATTTAAATTTTAATTTTTCCTCTTCATAATTGTTTATTTCAGTAATCTTTTATGTGAATTTAGCGCCCATAAAAACTGGTGTGCTTTATAGACGTAAGAGCCGTTTGTGATGTCGTAAAGTTCAATAACGCAAACGAACATAGTGAGGAAAAAAGGTGACAAATTAATTTCAAATGCACATTTGTTGTATTTTTTTCGTTAATTCAACAGGGTTAATTTTTTTAAATTAAATTGTGTCAAACAATGTACATTTTTGTGTTCATAAAGTGTGCATATAGTTCCTACTGTGTATTCTAATGCGCAATGACAAGGTTTCACGTGTGTTATAGAGATTTGAATGTCATAGATTTCTAATAGATAACATTAAGAAAATTACACTGAATGTAAATATTTTGATATGAAAAGGAAAGGGGGACTGAAGTTGAGTGCAAATGTCCACTCAAGTGAAGCAAAAATTCACAAAAAGGGAAAAGGGAGGGAGTAAATATTGAAAGAATTTGAGTACATTGTTTTTATTTTTTTAGCATATTTTCAAAGAAGCGGGAGGTACAATATATTTTATGATTTAATATAGAAAAAAATTCTCATAAATTGATAATTTGAATCAAGAATGTGAAAAATGTTATTTTGATGAATGAGAATATTTTTTAATACTTTTATATGTTAATTACCGGTAGTTGATCTTTTCATACGTCTTGAAGTTAGGTCATTGACTTAAAATTAAAGTCAAAGTCTCTTTATGCCATGTACTCCATCATATATATACATGTAGCATAGTTACATACTAGTACATTAATTTTTATACATTCAGGAAACAAACTATGTGGTCAAAGGGGAACAACTTTGAAATAATAATAACAATACAAATTGTTTATTATATTTTAAAAGCAAATTATGTCCAATTCTTAAAGTTTTTCTATAGATATCAATTGTTGTATACAAAATCTGTGTAAAAACTACAATGTACAGTAAAACTTGTTATAGCAAAGTCACGGGGACCCATGAAATTACTTCACTATATCCATAATTCGTTACATCCGTACAAGAAATTCGTTAAATTTATACAGCTGTAGATCCAAGATAACTTTGCTATATCCATGAATTTGCAATATCCGTGTTCGTACTAACCACGTTTTACTTTGATAATGTTTGTTTTACCCCTCTGACTTTTAATCTGGTACTGTTTGTCTTATCATTTGCTCCATCTGTGGGACAGAAGATGAGGAGAAAGTAAAAGTGGAAATCACTGTACTCCTCAACTGTACTCCTCAACCAAGTTTTGTGTTTTGTTTGTAGCATGACAGATGAGGACTATTTAGACATTCATGGACAACACTCTTCTTTTCACCAAGTCCTCCTCTTTAGTGTTTTTTAAAAATATTTTTAATGACAGGAGATGGGAACCATCTAGACACAGACATTATCCTGCTCCTCATTGTTTTGTTTTCTGTTTTCTGGACTGCTCCTCAATGTTTGGAGTTTTTTATTTGTAGGACAGGAGATGAGGACCGTCTAGACATGGACATTATTCTGCTCCTCATTGTTTTGTTTCTGTTTGTAGGACAGGAGATGAGGACAGATTAGATATGGACATTATCCTTCTCCTCAGTCAGAGGTCAGTGTACGTAGCCTGGTATGATGACGAGGAGGAACAGATTGTCCAGTACCAGAGGATATTCCTCGAGGACATCGTCAAAATGGAGATAGGTCTGTCAATACACATTGTAGCCAGTCATCAAAAATTTTAATATGATTTTTAATAATGGAACAATTAGATTGTTTTGAAGCAAGTTAATGCATGTGTATTGAATAAAATACAAAGAGAATTCTAAATTTTTTGGATGAAAATGGAATAAAGTAGGGAGACATTCCTGCATCATGCAATGTTTAAAAAAAATGGTGACTGCATGGTTTTCTGTTTTGGGAGATTTGATTTTCCTTTTGCATTATTGATGTCATTAACCATGATATGAATATTCTAGTAAAATGTACAGATATATTCTTTGAAAGATATTAATATCAATTCTCTATAAAAATCAAAATTTTAAATAGGGTCGTGGACATGACATGTCTCCGATTTAGCTGAAATTCACATCATTTACTACAATTGGTATGTCTTTAATAAATATGATGTTAAAGTCTAACTTTTCAATTTGGTTGCCATGGTAACAAGGATGTTATATTTAGAACCTTCTGATTAAGCAAATTTTGCTCTGTTTTAAATCAAATTTGTGCACATTCAATTAATTAGTAAAAATTCACATGAAAATTATATTATGTGAGCTCATATTACTTAAATCTGAGAAATTAATTTCATTCAAAGATATTTGAATGAAGATTAAGCGAATTTTCATTGCAGCATTAAGGTTGTTAGCAAATAGGCAATTTGCCAAATTTGTCTTTTTTTATCATATTCAATGAAATTTTTCACCATTTTGACAACTGATATATTTGTAACCATGTATCATTAAATAAACTATATATTCTAAGGTTTTATGAGAATAAAAAAAATTAATGGGTAAATCAAAAACTTTCTAGAAATTATTGCATGAAAATTGGCAATTTGCCAAAATTGACTTTTTTAGTCATATTCAATGAAATTTTTCACCATTTTGACAACTGATATATTTGTAACCATGTATCATTAAATAAACTATATATTCTAAGGTTTTATGAGAATAAAAAAAATTAATGGGTAAATCAAAAACTTTCTAGAAATTATTGCATGAAAATTGGCAATTTGCCAAAATTGACTTTTTTAGTCATATTCAATGAAATTGTTCACCATTTTGACAACCAATATATTTGTAACCATGTATCATTAAATAAACTTTAAATTCTAATGTTTTGTGAGAATAAAAAAAAATTAATAATTAATGGGTAAATGTACAGCTTTCTAGAAATTATTGCATGAATGAACCCCCCCCCATTAATCACAAATAACAGAGAAGATCATCTAAGAACATGTTTTACCAAACTGAACAAATTGTTATGTAGTATGAATATATGTCAAGTATTTAAATTTCTTTTCAATAATTAAATAGAACTTCTGAAATTAACTCAGTGACAGGTAAATTAAAATGTTGCCATGGAAACAAATCAGGCTTCTAGTTTTTTTTCTGTAAATATGAAATAAAACAAGTGAGTTTCCAAAAATTCTTACAAATCTTTTAATGGCCTGTAATTGTGTCCAATCCTTTTGATTTATTCACTAAAATATGTTCAAATTCAAAACAATTGTTTTATGGTTAATTTTTTAAAATGTATAATTAAAGTAAAAAGGCAAACTCATATTTAATAAATGATATGAAAGTATTTTATGAAAATATGAAAGTAGGTCGGACAATATCATGTCAAAACAAGTTGGCAAGACCATCTTGATTATAACGTTTGTTTGCCCTCTCCCAGCTCAGGGTAAAATTATAAAGTCGCCTCGTTAGGTAGGTTGTAAAATCTTTTTCCCAGAAAATTTCATATTTGTTGACGAGATAAGATGGATAAAAAAAAACCATCCTGTCTTGCAATGTAAAAAAAGTTTTAAATTTTAGTTAGTCTGTTGGGGGAAGGCAGCCAAATTTGTTTAAATGACCTTATATGCTAAATATTGTGGAATTAATTTTTATTACCACATTGCTTATCAGCATATTCAGATGATCAGTTACATGTATACTATGTTCTTATAATGGGTATAAATATTTTTAACCATTTGACCTTGACCTTAGACATTGACCGACTTAAAAATTTTTAACCTTAACCACAACTTTTGAAGTTGGACTAGATTTTCATATTTCACAGGTGTTTTACTTGTGGCAAGACCTTTCTTGGGATACCTCGTGGGAGTCTTGACATAAGCTGCAATGTATGGGGGAATCAGTGTTTCACAATTAATCTTATTCGCAGTTTTGTTCAAATGTATTCATATATATTCTAATCATACATAACATACTGTGTGAAGCCTGCCAATATAAAACTCTAAATTTTTTAGCCCATGAGGGGGTATATAATAAATCAGTATACCACCTCTCCTGCAGAGAGGGGATATAAAAAGGGAAGAAACTGCTTTGCATAAAACTGCTTTTATAGAAAAAAATAAACAAGACATAAATTGGAATGTATGCTTCACTTAAACAGTGACATTTTTTGAAAATACAAGAAATCAATTTAGAATACACATATTTTCAAAGGAAAACAGATGCCCTGCTTAAAAAAAAATTTTGCTAAAATTTGTTCCTTCATATTCTCTAGAATTAATTTTTATTACCACATTGCTTATCAGCATATTCAGATGATCAGTTACATGTATACTATATTCTTTTAATGGGTATAAATATTTTTAACCATTTGACCTTGACCTTAGACATTGACCGAATTAAAAAAAACTTTAACCTTAACCACAGCTTCTGAAGTTGGACTAGATTTTCATATTATTTTCACAGGTGTTTTACTTGTGGCAAGACCTTTCTTGGGATACCTCGTGGGAGTCTTGACATAAGCTGCAATGTATAGGGAATCAGTGTTTCACAATTAATTTTGTTCTCAGTTTTGTTAAAATGTATTCATATATATTCTAATCATACATGACCTACTGTGTGAAGCCTGCCAATATAAAACTCTAAATTTGTGAGCCCATGTGGGGGTATATAATTAATCAGTATACCACCTCTCCTGCAGAGTGGGGATATAAAAAGGGAATAAACTGCTTCTTTGCATAAAACTGCTTTTATAGAAAAAAATAAACAAGACATTATCTTCACTTAAACAGTAACATTTTTTGAAAATTCAAGAAATCACTTTAGAATACACATATTCTCTAAGGAAAACAGATGCCCTGCTTAAAAAAAAAATTTTTGCTAAAATTTGTTCCTTCATATTCTCTCATTTAATATCAGTTTGGTTTCCTCGAATTCACATTTCTTTATGTCCTTTTGTGTAAGTTTGAAAAGTAGCTCAGCCTTGCAATATTAAATTTGCTGTGGATTTTAGTAATGATCATTGGAAAACCCTCTCTATGTCCATCTTGCACCAGTGACAACTTTAACTGGATCCTCTTTTCTTTCTGTTATTTTTCCTACTTTGTATTTTTCATGTAAAATTTACTTCCAGTCCACTGTGAATTTTTTTGGGGGGGGGGGGCTGTATGTCCTCTGCTCTGGTCATCTCTATCTGTTAACATGAAAATAAAAAAAAATAACATTAATTTTTGGTCACTGTGGATAAAAATTCATTTAAAAATTGTTTCAAAAACTTAAAACTGGAATCTAAAAATTTTGCTATATATACATATACATATACATTTTCAACCTATAAACATTATTATCTCCCTTTATGCATTGTTGTGGCAATCATGTCTTAAGTCACCATGAATCCATGCAACTTAATACACACTACATGTACCTGTGTTGTCTCCTTGCTAGAGGATCTGTAATCCTGTGAATCTTCATTAGGAAAATCTTGCAAGGGCTGCAATGATCAATTTAAAATTATTTTTTAATTTGAAAGTTTAGGTTAAAATCCTAAACATCATATATATATTACATGTACCTTATATTTACATGTTATCCTGAAAATTTTCTGATTCAAGAGGAATGATTGATAAAGGAGTAGATTTAATGTTGTCATCAAGCATTTTTTTTTTCAATTTACATATAAAGCTTTTCTGCAGTTTGGACAAATCGCCGGAGATATAGAGACTAAGAGTAGAAATGAATTTGACAAGTGGAAAATGAAATGTTATTATATCATGAATTAATTGTAATAAAAACATACATGTTTTATGGATACTAACGTAATGTGGTATAATTTAATTTGTTCTTTAATGTGACTATTTTTAACTTGTACAAAATGTCCTTGACATGTAAAGTACACAGCATCAGAATGATCTCATCTGTACAGATCAATATTGTCAAACTAAAACTATTCATATTTAAAATGTGTGCAAGATTGATATGCCTGCAATTTATAGCCGAAAAACAATGATCAGTAAAATTAAAATTATGAGACAGAAAGCTGCATCTTGGAAAGTACAAATGGAGTTGCCATATTATAACAACCTTGGATAGATTTCTTTACCTACTTTACAATACTTTACCTTGCAGAGCAAATAACTTCATTGTATCAAGGTCCCAAAAATGATTTCACATAGTATGACAAAGTATATGTACTTAGATCTAGAACACCATTAGCATCTGTAAATCTGTGTGTCTGCATGTACTTTTATAATTTTACACTTAAACTTTTTTAATCAATTCTTTAAAATATTCTACAGTCCTGATATTGCTTAAAATTTCAAAAAATCTTACACACTATTCAGTTATCATTGTCAAAAGTCAAAGGTTTACTATTTCCAAGGTATGATTTCTACAAATACTGTTTGTAAAAATAGATTGGACACAAGCATATTATCATTTGGAAAAATAAATTCATACAAACAATTTTCTTCAAATATACTGAATTTTATAGAAAATAAAATACCAGTACCCAAAACGGGCAGATATATTGCACAGTAGTATTTTATTCAATGTCATGTATATGTAATATGTGCAACCGTGCATCCAAGTTTTCATGGTTTTGTTTGTTTTTATTGTCTTATATTTCATTATACAGTCAAGTACCTAATCCGAGATTCCTCTGACACTAACCCCTGCTTTTATATTGTAACTTGTGCGCACAAGTCACAATATAAAAGCGGGGGTTAGAGTCAGAGGAATCTCGGATTATCAGTTACCATGCAGGTACACACAGGTACATGTGATACCTGAATAGAATTATGAATAAAAAATACTTACACATTGTAATCGGGATCGATCGGGGACTACCACACCACTACATTTATCTCTCGATCTCTATTTCAAAGACATCTTGAAGGGAACAGCTAAAATCCTCTCGGCCTTCGCCCCCATACCCCCCTGATTTCCTCATATTTTCTTTTCTACGAGTAGCTATACGTCAACGTGTAATACTCATCATGTCCAGATCAACCCTTTGGCTTTTCTTAAAGATTATCCCAACTTTGTCAACTGTTTTTCATCAAATTCTGAGTCTCTTGAGGTAGAATTTTCCTGAACAACATGTTTCAAAACAAGAAGAAAAACTGCAGATTTCATTGTCTGCCATCTTGTTTACAATTTACACATTTTGTATTCTTCAATGCCGAAGAGCTCCAATAAGGGAAATAACTCGGATAGAGAAAAAGCACATTTAGACCAACTTTATAGTGTAATAAAACGTTTATTTTTCATTTACCCATAAATGTTTAAAACGATATTTGCAAAATAACATTTTTTGAATCTAAATCTCCCTACTAGAATTTTCACATCACTTGTCAAAGTCTTTAAATATTAAGTCTAACAAGGGAGGTAACGAGGACTAATTATTCACTTTTTGGGCATCAGAAAATTAGAAATTGAAAAATTTTTCTGACCTTGGCTATTTTTTTACATAGTTTTGATTGTCATGAAGGATATTAAAAAATATGAACATAAACAGCTTTGTCTAGTAAATATTTTTTTGATATTATTGATAAATAGCAAAATCCACTATAATTTACACCTTCTAGCCCCGTTTCCATGGCAACCGGATAAACTACCATGCTTTCTTTCATATAGTCAATCTTTTCATTCATTGAAGTTTCAGTAAGAAAAAAATTAGCTGAATCGAAGACATCGCGTGGCCACGTCATTTTGATATTTACGTAGAATTGGTATTAAGTGTTTTATCATTTAAAGTTTCTATGATTGTTTCAAAAATAAATAGAAGCATCAAATACATTTCAATGTTATGAAATTCTCAAACTATCACTGTAGGTGCTGAGCCTTCCATTTTCAAGTCAAAGTTTGTGTGTTTGCGGATTCATTACCAGCACTATGCAGAAGAGGGCTTCTTCCACACGTTTAGGATTCCTCGTACAAGACTCTTTAACAACATGATCATCGCTGTTAAAAACATGGAAGATGCCAGAGGTACATATAACAGAAAAGTGCATAAAAAGGCTCTGCAACTAAAGAGGCCAAGAAAGATTATTTTAACTATCAGATATTCATGCCCCAATCGAAGAAGGGAGGGCATATTGCTTTGCTGCTGTCTGTCGGTCTGTTGGTGAGACTGTTTGTGGGTTGGTCCACTATCCATTTCCGTTCATTTTCTTGGCAGAGGTTGCATATATTGAAATTAAATTTGGTATACAGATTTATCATTAGAATATATAGGTCATGTTTTGGGTATGATCGGGCCATTTTGGACAGAGTTATGCCCCTTGGACTTGGAAAAATTCCAATGAATTGCCGTTTCCATTCATATTCTTCGCAGAGGTTGCTTATTTTGAAATGAAATTTGGTATACAGAATTATCATAAAACTATCTAGATCAAATTCTGCTTTGCTTACGATTGGGGCGTTTTTGACAGAGTTATGCCCCTTGGACTTATAAAAATTCCAATCATTTGAGGGAGGGGACATAAGTCTTTTACAAACATCTCATGTTGTTTGCGTAATCAATTATCATATTTAAAAATAATTTCTATGGATAATTTAAGCAATGTATTCACTAAGCTTTGATTTATCCTGTTTTCTCAATCTGAATTGTAGAGAGTCTAAAGGCAATACACCAGGCCTTTGCAGCAGCCCAAGAAATTCTGTCCCTGAAACTGGAGCTGGAAACCAAAACCAAGTTGGATAGGTCAGTAAAATTGATATCAGCTTATTTGTACTTTTTTTATTCACTCTCTCTTTATTTTGAAATACATGTACACTTTTTTTTAATGTGAAGAAAAAAAATAAGATGACAAAGATTGAAAACTTTGGCAAAAAATTGTTTTTAATTACTAATGAGGACTCTTCAATAATTTAGATATTATATGGAAGCTAGTACAATCACATGTAATTTTAAAATATACATGAAAAGGGATTACTGATCATGCTTCAATGTTTTTGCATGGGTAATACTGATTCTCAAATTTTAGAGCATTTTTTTGCAGGAGGAAAACAAAACCACATCCTGACATTCAGAATATTTATATAGAACAACAGGAGAAAACCCTAAGTAACTTACATGTACCAAGAGATGTCTCTGCTGGAGAATTAACTAAACTGTCAGGGTCAAACACACCCAGGTCAAGGTCAAGAAATAGTCCAAGGTCGGTCAGTCCTGTGATGTCATCACCAGTCAGCAGTCCTAGTCAGCCAAGGAAGAATCTCTTCCCGAACTTCGCAAACATCACAAAAAATCTCGGTTCTGGGATAAAGCTCCCGAAATTTAATCTGCCAAAATTAGACACAAAAACGGACCCCCAGGAGGATGCTGGGAAGACTGAGGATAAAGTTGAACATAAAAACAGGAGTGACAACTCTGGACGTCGGTCTAGACTCAGCTCACACGGTAGCCGAGACGACAGTGAGATCGACATTAAAGACAGAAGTTCTCGAGATTTTGACGACATGGTTCTAGCTTCCTGCGGAATTTTAGAGACTCATAATATCTTAAATGCAGACCTTCCACAAGAACAAAATTTTAACTCTGAACAAAATGTAAATTCCAATACTGAGGATGACCAGCTTGCTAAAGAAGACTTAGATGAAGACAAAGCTGCCTTGAGTAAAGAATCTGAGAAAATTACTCAAATTCCAAAAATAAAAATCATAACTCCAAATACCACCACGAGAAAAATGCGGAGAATTATTGACGCCATTGAACAAGAGCTGCAGGCCAAGATTGGAGACAGGGAATGCGTCACACAGTTTATATTCTTGTGAAATTAGGGCACTGCTTTATTAGTTGAAACATATTTAGTATTGTAGCATTTTTTGATCCATGTACACATGTACGGTCATATCAGGACTTTACACCAATTTTTTTTTTATTTAATTGCTTTTAGTTTTGTGCAGTCTGTGATACTAGTGTACCCAATTAACAGTTGGTTTGACTAATTACATCTTTAAAATATATATAAATTTTGTTTTATCTTCATTAATTAATGCATGTTAATTCAAACTTTTGAATGCAAATTAAAATTTGTTAAATGAATGGGATATTCTTTAGCAGTCCCTTTATAGGCTAAACATTGAACAAAATTTATTAGAGAATTTTATTTGATTGGTTCTTTTTAGGAACCAAATTTCTAGGGATTTTAAATGTTGTGTAATTTTCCATGTAATTTGACGTACTTGGACAACGAAGTTGTAAGATTCACAACGAAATTCACTTCTCTTTGGTTTTCCATCTGGCTACATGAGAGTACATTTAGGTATGCTAATTTAGAAATAAAAATTCCATATTATATGTTATAATTTATTGCTTGATAGCAATGTCATGCAGTATTTATTTTTTTTCAATGGTTGATGCATTTCTATATAAGCATTAATTAATACTCTAATCTTGTGCAATATATTTAAACACAATTTACTGTACCAGTAAGCTAGCCTATTTAGTTTTCAATTACTAATACTAAAGTAGAAATAATTTTTTTGCAAGGTTAAATTAGATTGGTATATAAGGTATTTTTCCTTAATATTAATAACACCTATGAACGGTGTCTGTAGTTTGTATTTTGGTACCTTCATGTAGCATTGCTTGTGGTCAAACTTAATTTTGTATTTATTAAGCTTTCATCAGCTTAAGATAGAACTAAGGTGGTTTAATAAAAATTATTTTAATAATTCACAATAATATTCCTTTTATTTTGCACTACAACTGTACTTGTAAATGATAGCATGACACATTTTTAAATTACATGTACATGTAAATTCAAAATATTGTGACATTTAAAGGTATCAAAATATTATAGGCATTAATTTTCGTAGATGTTTCAGCAGACACACCATGTACATGTAAAAGGCTTAAGATGTGATGCAGATTTTTACCAGAAGGGGCATTTTACATGTATACAAATAAATATAGGGAAACTTAAAAGAAAAAATATACAAATATAAAGTCTAAATTAAAATTTCCAAGTTATCTTTGGAGAAAATTTTTTAATGGAGATCTATGGCTTTTTTTAAGTTTTGAAAAACAATCTTTTTAAGTATATGTAATTTTTTTTAAAATCTTTTCAATTATACAGAGATTTCAATTGAGCCTTTGTTGTTATTAACGATTTTTCTCTATATTTCAGGACTAATAAGATAAATAAATGTAAGTTGAAGAAAGTCGTCGATTTTAATCTTATTTATAAAGATTATCAGGAACCTAATTCAACTCAGGTTAGGAGTTACCACATATCTGCATTCTAGAATATTCTTTATTTGACAATTTTTTACATTATAAACTGCATAATTCCCACTGTTTAATGAGAAATGTTAAAAAGCTAATTAATGCCTCATATTTGTTGTATTCTTTTTGTTTGTTTTATTTTTGTGATACCAATATGTTATCTGCCATTAGTGATATCAATATGTTATCTGCCATTTGTGATATCAATATGTTATCTGCCACATTCCTTATGTTTGACTGTAAATATATCGTAATGGTGAATTATGTTGATTGTGATTTCACTGTAATCTTATGAAGATTTGAAAAGTTGAATTGAAGGAATATGTCTATGATAATTTTGTCACAACACTCCTAGTATTAGTATTTAGTATTTACTTTTGTACATCAATACTCATGTGCAACTACTTAGCTTTTTACATGTAATGCTTTGATAATTATCTTACAAAAAGTAAAACTTTAATAGGGCTTTTAACCTTGAGGGATAATGCTTGGGAAAGGCGGTATGTTGTTTTGAAAATTTTCAATGCATTCCCAATAAAGGGATATGTGAATACAAAGAAGAATTTTTAGGAAAATTACAGTTTAGTTACATGTATAACATATTCATTTTTGTTATTTAATATATTTTGTAAAATATTTGTTAAAAGACACATATTAATAACAGCTAGTACACAGGATTTCTTAATTTTTTATTTCATTTTCAGCAACATGATATAAAGCTGAGTATTGGGAGAATTCCAAGATGGTTATTTAATAAATTGGGTGGGGTTATATTAAAAAATAAATAAATCAATAGTAATGAATTCAGACATAAATGTATGATTCTGAAGAAACATTTAAAAATAAACTTTGTGACACAGATGCCATTAAAAGGCTTTATAAACATAAATTTTTAAAGAGATACATGTATTAAATATAATTTATTCTTTATATTTCGATTATTTTTTGTTGATTTACTTTTTAGTAGCATATGTATTATGTTACTGGAAATAACTAGACATGATTATTACAGGTCAAACATACACTGTTAGATTCATACAGGAAAAATGAACATTCCCAGGAAAAAATACTCAGAGTGAAAAGGAATGTATCATGTATAAAATACGCTTCTACATGCATTAAACTGTTTGACATAATTTAAAAAAAAAAACGTAAATATTTTTTACATTTAAAGTGTGTAAAATGTGTTTGGGCATTCCCCACTAGTAATAATTCCCTCTTGTCTTTAATAAACTCAACATATTAAGCTTTATTCATTCCATTCTGATATTCTCATATTAGATTTCACGTGTATGCTGAATATTTGAAGTTTCAATGGGAATACATACTCATGGGTGACCTGCTTTATATTATTGTAGTGCTTTTTCTCTATGCACAGTTTACTAAATTTACTAGTCAGACTGCTAGCTTTTTCTGGTGCTTTTGTCTTAGATTTGTAATGCATCAATAATTGTACTGTAGATCTGTTTATCAATTATGAACAATTTCTTATGGGATGGATTTAGTGTTGGAAAGTCTGTAGATTTATCCAGACCATATGAAGTAGATCTATTGAATTAAATTCAGACATCGGTTAAGAATTTCGTTCCTTTCAGAATTTCATTCCTTTAACTAATGTACGTGCCATTTTTTCTTTTGAAGATTTTGCTATGCATTCTATGTACAGGCATCTTGTCTTGTCTGTGTATATAAGTAATTTGTTGTTTTAAAAAGTAAACATGTACATGTAAATGCATTATATCAAGAAATATTGTAATTTTTAAAGGTTGTGTAC
Source organism: Saccostrea glomerata (assembly GCA_003671525.1). Taxonomy (NCBI): domain Eukaryota; kingdom Metazoa; phylum Mollusca; class Bivalvia; order Ostreida; family Ostreidae; genus Saccostrea; species Saccostrea glomerata. The sequence goes on along the minus strand of PRKT01000430.1, from coordinate 130,087 downwards.
TTGTGGAATTTCATAACAAAATACACTATACTATTGTCAATAATTAATTAGTTTTAAATGAGTAAGTCCTGTTCCTACAATGTTTTATACAGTTAATATTCTTGATAGTGTCTTTAGAAATGCACTTGTCTATGAAATGAAATATGCGAGATACACTGATGTCAAAAATAAAAGGCACAAAGTTTTAGTGATTGTCATTTAAATGGAGTTAGAGAGTGAATAAAGTCTTACAAAGTTAAACGGGAGGTAACTCTCACACCTCTTGCAGATCAAAGTTGACGGAAAGCACTATATAGACTTAACGACAATGACTTGGAAAGTAGCTCGTGTCTAACTCCTTACAGGCACACCAGATGATATGACATTGATGTCAAAAAATTAAAGGCACCAATAAAGTTTTAATGATTATGATATTTTTATAGTTTGAGAGTGAATCAAATGGGAGATAACTGATGTCACACAGTTGATGCATCGTGACAAGGAACGTAACTCATGTCCCAGGGCCTTAACTGTCACATGTGTCAGACTGAACTTCAGATAGGATAAAAACACAGGACAATATACTCGCCTGCATCAGCACATTGGAAACTCTGACATTTTCTTTACGTCTTTCCTCTTCGGGTACATTACATACTTTGTTATTGTATCATGGTGGAATCATTCTGGTAGATAACATTAAATGCAGTAGTAAACTAGAGGTACTGTGAGCAATGAGCTCACTAAATGATACCCCCGCCTCCCATACTGTCCATGTTTAGCTATTGTTTTACGGGAATAACTCTGAAGCTTCTATATGTGACGTCATAGGATATAAATAAAGAATATAATGGCAATATGCATTTTTGCTACGGGAAACCTAAAATACGTGTCGAATAAAAAAGTTAAATAGGAGGTGCACGATGGCAATATGTAATAAAGATTTTGTGAAAGTTTAATTAAATTTCACTCAGTAGTATAAGAGGAAATGCGGATAAGAGATGCATGGGTACCCTAAAGCATAACAGACGGACGGACGGACGTACAGACGGACGGAAATACCGATTACTATATACCCTCCCACTTAACAAGCGGGGGGTGTAAAAAGAATTTATCTAATGGTTGCATTAATATATTTACTTAAAGTAAATGAATAAATTTTGAAAAATATGTAAAGCATTGAAATACAAAAATTATAGAAATATTGATTCAGTATTATACCTGTTAAAAGAATTTTTGATTAAAAGAGAGTTCTACAGGTACATTTTGTTTACACATTTAGTCCCTTTGAATTGCTGATACTTATACAGTTTCCATTAATTTTCTTTCTGTTTTGTTTTTGTTTTAAAACTACCTGGTTTTTGATGATCGATATTTGATGGTGTGCACCTTCAATCTGGCTTATTGCATGTCTAGTTAAATTTTAAATTGGAGTTTAAATTCCAGTGTGCTTGATAGTGCATGACTACCGTTTTTTAGGTCATAGAAGTTAGGCGACATTCAACAAATATGGCTGCCAGTAAACCAAAATATCCACTGGGCTCTCCTCAAGAGCATATTGAAATGTGCAAAACCCACAATGTACCTATTGATATGATATGTGAGGATTGTGATGAATTTATTTGTGCTCAGTGTGCCAAAACAGACCATAAAGATCACGAATGGACAACTCTAACCACGGCAGCCACGCAGAGAAGGAGGGGTCTGTTTAAATTGCTGAAGAAGATCAAAGAGGAAGATCTGCATTGGATTGATCAGACGTTACAGAAGATTCCACAAAATATCACGGAAAACAAAGAACTGTGTGATACTGAGATCAAAAAGCTCCAGAAACATGTTGATGAGGTAATGACTAGGCTGACAAATATCAAGAAACATAAGGAACAACAATTTAGAGACAATTTGAAGAAAAACAATGATAAGTTGGATGTTTTAAAAACTGAATTAGAAAACAAGAAGAAAGAAATTGCAGAGATAGTTAAATTCATGGAGGAAAACCAGAGAACAATGTCAGATTACGGCTTCATTGACAATCACAGAGAACTGACAAAAATGCTTTGTGGCCTGGATGGTGATACGAAGGACTGTAAACATTCAGTGAGATTCAGTAAAGGAGAAATCAGTGATGAGGTACTGGAGAACTTAACTGGGAAGTCTTTTGATTTAAATGATATCAGTTTGACTGAAACAAGTGCATTTAAATATGGAGATGAAGGAATAGTTGTGTTGAGGGCATTGTTTGACGATAAATGTTACATAAGCGAAGTAGAGTCAGATTACATAGAGCAAGTAAACAAAGAAGGTGAAAAACAAAGATATAATATCTCTGCTAATGACTTGTGTATAACAGATACTGGTGATGTTTATTTTACTAATTATAGTGACGATTCTATCGGCCGTCTGTCACCGTCAGGTTCTGTCTCTACAGTCATCAGTACAGATCCGTTGACACCAATAGGAATCTGTCAGTCAGTGGACGGTGGACTACTGGTCACCTTGACAGACACAGATGATTTTATATTAGAGTTACACAGCAGAGGTCTGGTGAGACACATCACAGTGACAGGTGACGTCATCCATGAGTATGAATACCAGGAGGACGGTCAGACCAGACTGTTTACATTTCCATACCTAGTTGCACAGAACAGAAACAGTGATATCTGTGTTGTGAACCGTACAAGTGAATCTACAGGTGAATTAGTCATTCTGTCTACTTCTGGTCGTATCAAGTATATCTATCGAGGTCAAAACCTGACAAAGGACTTTTGGCCAGGTAATGCAGTATGTGACCTTCTCTGTAACATCCTTGTTACTGACATTAACGATGTTCAGATCCATCTGCTGAGTCCTAATGGTGAATTTTTGAAGTTTTTACTGACAGAGAATGAAGTGATTCATCCAACCAGACTATCTCTATACAAATCTACACTGTGGGTGGGATATAGGGAAGGACTTGTCAAAGTGTTTCAGTTCAGAATATAAAATCTGACAATAAGCTTTAGTTCAGATGATGAAAAGTGTGATTTTCTCTATAACATCCTTATTACTGAAGCACCTAACACACATTAATTTGTTGAGTTATGATTGAGATATTTTAGATTTATTAATGACTGACAATGAAGTGTACCAGAGAAAGTGTGTTACCTATTTTAGTTGAATCTGTAGTTGTGATACAATTAAGGACTTTTCAATTGTGTACAAAATGAAACTCACCTTATCAGCTATGCATAATATATATTATGACAATAAATGTTTTATGGATATTGATATGTTACCTAATTTGAATTTGGCGCCGATCCCTAAATCTAGAGCTCTAGCCGGATTGTATTCTCATGGTCGAAGGAATAGCACCAGTCACCATTTTTCATTATAAATAGATGGTCTTGGAAATTCTTACTAACCCTCCTGCCCCCATCTCTTTATAAGTCCACATCCTCGCATCCTTTATGATCATCAATTTCTTACTAGTTGTAATGCTTTTGATTCTAAAGATTGGGCGGGACTTTGACACGTATAAGAACTTAGCATTAAAAACTACTGTCAAACCGTTTTAAGGCATCAATAAATAATGGACCATTTTTATGTGTTTGATTGTTATGTCTTTGAAAAGAACTTTGCATATAACATTTATAGTATAATTTGAGTAAAAAAGTACTTTAGCTATATTGTTCTTTCTGTCATTTATTTCCTGAATAAATGACCATTCTAATTCCTACTAAAGATGTTCTGTTAATGCTTGGGTTGTGTTTATGTAATCTAGTCATTTACTACACAGTTAGTTATTGCATATGCGATATGGCTGACGTCACAATAGTCGTAACAGCCCTGCAGGGCTGATATTGATTTGCAGGGCTGATAACCTATATCAGCCCCGCAAATCCATATCAGCCCTACAGGGCTGATACGGCTAATGTGACGTCAATATCACACCCTTAGTAAATTAAACCACAAAAACAGTTCTTGTGATCATACACAATTTTTGGTGGGTTCATAATCTCTTGATTTTAACTTTTTGAAAATAAGGTTAATCTTAATTTACAAATACATGTAATGGATTATTTTCAATTACGGGTCGAGTGCATTGAAATAGAAGTAGAAACAAACCCAAATGAGACAATACACCTTGTACATGTATGTAAGAAGTCCATGCATGATTATTTACTTATTTTCTTCTCAACTTAATGTATGCTGTATTTTTTTTACTAACTATGTAATAAACATATTAATACATAGTACCCTTTTCCATATTACATCTTGTATCAGCCCTCGGGCCTTCGGCCCTCTGGCTGATATTGGTGTCTCGGGCTGATACAAGATGTGATATGGCAAAGGGTACGTACATTTGTATTATTCTCTATATAACGTGCCAAGCAGATCATCACCCTATCCGTATTTTTCCTAAAAGTTAATATCAAAAATCAAACTAGATAGAAGTAGGTTTTTATTTAGAGTTATTCAAAATATTAATTCATAAAATGTTTGCTTACATTGCAATTTAAAGCATAAATGGAACTAGCTTCCATTTTATGCAATTAAGGTAAGAATTTGGAAGAATTAATCAACAACCGAGCGCACTTTTTTGTGCGCTTTTTCAATGAGTGGCACTGTAGCTCTCCGGTCTATCAATATTTTTTTCGGAGAGCTACAGATCTGCAGCTAAAATGGAACCATTTGTTATGGATAGCTTAGTAACTTTGCAGAAATGTATTCAAAATTTCGTTGTTTTCAGCTTTTGAAATATTATAGGCGTTTGCATGCATAATTCAGCAGATAATAAGCTAAAGATTTAAGGTGTTTCCACCCTCACAATTTCATAGGTTCAAAGTACAAAAACTGCATTTATTTTCATTTAATATGCTTTAAACTTTCCAATTATTGCAAAAAATGTATAGGTCACCATATCATTTAAGATGCGAAACATAAATAAACAGAAGTGTATGTCAACATAAAAAAATCGCACATTTTTTGTAAACAGTATTATGAAAAATATGTAAAAACTGGTTAAAATGCATAATTCTGATGCTGAGTGTCCCTAAATACTTCCTACTTAAAAGTTACTTTTGAATTGTGAATATCAGGGAAACTATTTTACAATAAAGCAAATGCCTCAATGAAGAGACCTTAGAAGGAGTTATTGCCCTTGTCAACATTTTTTAAACATTTAATAATTGATTAAATATAGAAAATATGCATTTTTTAAATTCTTTAACTTAACAATATTTATCATTACACCTATTGTAAAGCATTCTTCCAAGAGATATTGTTCTATTAAGTATGAATTTAAATTAATTACAGTTTTTGCAAAAACCTATGACATCATAGGAGGGTGGAATTACCTTAATGCAGATTTTTGCCATGAAGGGGCATTACTTGAAAAGAGGTGAACCATATTTATATGAAAACTTAAAAAAAATCACTGCCAAATATGAGTTTGAGATTTAAAAAAAAAATAAATCCCAAGGTATTTTTGGAGAAAAGTTTTGTAAGGGAAAACTTTTTTTTACCTGTGAAGCTACTTGCGAAAACTAAGATTTCTTTCTATTTTCTTGTTATGTTTATGTATATTCTTTTATTTTGATATTACTGATAAAAAGTAAAATTTCTAATCATTTTCTTTATGATAACGAGTTAAAGAGTTAAGTGAGTTTCTTGATAATAACATCTGAAGGTTAATTTCGCCAGGTGAAAGGTCAGAAGACTTATATACAAGTCAAATTCATGCAGCTGTCTTTTTGTATGATATCAATTGGCGAGGACTATTGAAATTAACCTGGAAGGCCTCATTTATCTTAAAATCTTTTAAATTTATACATTTACAATTTTATTCAAACACAAATGTAAATATAAGTAATCTCTTTCTCCTTTTTTATGCAAGGGGCGTCAATGACAGTTGGAAAACTGTTAGACAGCCTTTTTTTCAAATTACTTTGAATTTTATATCCCATATAAATACATGTGTAAGGAATCTTTGCTGGGTACATCAGGGGCATTTGCAAAGGTATGGTAATTTAAAAATAACGGATGCCCGTTATTCAAATATCCACGTCTGCAACTATTGTTGATACCCTGGCATAACCATCAATTCAGACAGTGCATGATTCTATAAATGGTTACCTGGAACTTTCAACACAGGTCATAAGCTATCAAATAATTGTCCCACTCTGAATCTATCTATTTACTAGTTTTACAGTTATATTCCATAATTTCTACTGCTTTAAAACACGTTTAATGTGAAATATGGAAAATCTATTGCTTCATTTAATTCATTTTTATATGATGTTCTTGCTATGATGTCAATATGTTCATTTGCCACATTCATCATTTTTTATAGCAAATACATTTCATTGTCAGGATGGTTATTTATGTAAAATTGTGATATCATTTTAATTACATAATAATTTGAAATACTGAATTGAAGGAATATGTCTATGATCATTTTGACAAAAATTATCACAACTTTTTAATCGAGTTTTTACTTTCGTCCACCAATACTTACGTGCAACTACTTAGCTTTTATGATGCTTTAATAAGTATCTTACAAAAACTCCATACCCTTTAATCGGGCTTTAACTTTTAGGGATAATGCGTTAGAAAAGCGATGTGTAATTTAGAACATGTTAAGGTACTAGTAGTCCGATCCTCAGGTATAAAAAATTAGCAGTTAAGTAATCAAAAATACTCATAAAAGTACCGGTATCTCTGAATCCACAAAGTTATGTTATCCACAATATTTCTTTAAAGTGATAGATTAAAGTTAATCATGTTATACAGGAAAAAATTGTTAAATCTCAAATATTTTTGCAGAAAAGGCGAATTGGAATATCTGCAATGCATTTTCTAATTGCAAATTGATCAGTAAATATATTTTAGGTTAAACAATGATAGGTATCGAGGCATTTAAAGAAATTGTCATGAATTTCATACTTATTTGGTATTTTTTGTCTTCTATTTCAAAGTTCTAGTTCAAAGTTGTCAGAAAGCACTATGCAATAGACATAATGACAAGGAAAGTAACTCGTGTCTAACTCCTTACAGACACTTCATATGATATGACATTGATGTCAAAAAATTCAAGTCACCAATATAATTTTCAATGATTATGATATATTTATAGTTTGAGAGTGAATCAAATCTTATAGACAGTGATACGGGAGATAACTGTTGTCATACCTTTGATGCATCGTGACAAGGAACATAACCCCTGGCCTAGGTCCTTAACTGTCTCAAACATGGTGTCAGATTAAACCTTTAGAAAGGATTAAGGCCCAGGACAATGTACTAGCCTGTATCAGTACACTGGAAACTCTAAAATTGACATACATTTTCTTTACGTCTTCCTTCTAGGGTAGATTTCATACTTTGTTATAATATCCTGGGGGAACCATACCGGTAGAAAACATTAAAATGCAGTAGTAAAAAAGAATTTAATCCAATGGTTGCATAAAATATTTCCTTAAAATAAACGAATAAATGTTACAAAATAAAATGTAAAGCATTGAAACACGAAAAGTAAAGAAATCTTGATCCAGAAATATACCTGTTAAAAGAATTTTTGATTTAAGGACATACACAACGTAGTTCGAACTTTTTTGATTTTATCAATAGAGATAAGGAAAACAAAAGACAGAGTTCATTTTTTAATTTAACACGCAGAAACCGCTTCATCCAACGTTGTGACAATTCAATAAAACAAAAGGTTACGCTCGAACGCACATGGTCCGGGAACAATATTTTGCTAGAAAAACATTCTGAACATGCTTGTAAACGAAAACCGGTGAAAAACGGGAAAAACGTCTAATGGCAAAAACACCAGGACTTTCCGAAAATGAACGTTAAAAGACTATAGGGATGCTTACAATTGGTTGCTCATAAAAAGATGTCGCTGAACACTATTGCTTGCATCAGTCCACCCAATGTCGACTTTCGAACTGATTCCGAACGACTTATCAATCGCCAGCGCTCAGAACGTCCACGAAAGACGACGGTTAGCAATGATCGTTCAACTGTTACAACGTCGAGACGTTACAGTTTTATGGCTGCTCCTTAAGTTGAAGAAGAGTTATGACGTTTTACTGGAGTGAGGTTATGCGGACAATTTGTAGGAAACAGGCTACGTTCAGCCATTTTTCGAGCTCAAAGACGTCATCAACAATCATGCATCGCAGGGGCAAACACAAATCGTCTTTGATTCAACAAAGATATTACTTTTTCTTTGTTATACGAAGAAAATTTAACATTTCAAATGTATTATAAATTATTGATCAACTTTTTTCTACTTGATATATGAAATATCTTTAATTGCTAAACTTATTTTGCTCAGTATATTTCCTGGGCTCTCCTCAAGAGCATATTGAAATGTGTAAAACCCACGATTTACCTATTGATATGATATGTGAGGACTGTGATGAATTCATTTGTGGTAAGTGTGCCAGAACAGATCATAGAGATCATGAATGGAGCACTATAACCACAGCATCTACACAAAGAAGGAGGGGATTGATAAAATTTCTGACGAAGATCAGGGAAGAAGATCTGCCTGGGATTGATGAGAAGATGGTGAAGATTCCACAACAGATCTCAGAAAATCAAGAAATTTGTGACTCTGCGATATATAAGCTACAGAAGCATGTTGATGAGATAATTACCAGACTTGCAAAAATTAGGGAAAATAATGAACAGAAGTTGAAAGAGAATTTGAAGAAAAGCAATGAAAAGTTGGAAGCTACAAAATCTGAGTTGAAGAAAAGGAAGGAAGAAATTACAGAAGTAGTGAAGTTAATGGAGGAAAACAACAGTACCATGTCAGATTACGGCTTCATTGTCAACCACAATGAACTGACAAAACTGCTTGCTGGCCTGGATATTGATATGAAGAATGGAACACCATCCGTGAGATACAGTAAGGGAGTAGTCAGTGATGCGGTACTTGAGAATGTAATTGGAAAGTCTTTTGATATGGATGATATTACTTTGACTGGAAAAAGTGCATTTCAGTTTGGAGAAGGGGGAATACTTTTGTTGAGGGCATTGTTTGAAGATCAATGTCACATAAGGCAATCAGGGTCAGATTACACGGAACAAGTAAACAAAGAAGGTGAGAAAAAACATAAATATAATATCTCCTCCTCTACTGACATGTGTTTGACTGATACTGGTACAGTTTATTTTACTGATTTTAATAACAAATCCATAAGCTGTCTGTCATCATCAGGATCTGTCTCTACAGTCATCAGTACAGATCCACTGGTACCAATAGGAATTTGCCAGTCAGTGGACGGTGAACTACTGGTCAACTTGGGAGACAAGGAATCACATCGTTTCCAATTGGAGTCACACAGCAGACGTCTGGTGAGACACATCACAGTAACGGGTGATGTAATCCTTGATTATGAGTATCAGGAGGACGGTCAGACCAGTCTGTTTACAGTGCCATTCAGAGTCACACAGAACAGAAACGGTGATATCTGTGTTGTGAACCGTACAAATCCCACTATAGGTGAATTAATGATTATGTCTACTTCTGGTCGTATGAAGTCTGTCTACCGTGGACAAAACCTGTCAGAGGACTTTTGGCCAGGTGATATAGTGTGTGATTTCCACTGTAACATCCTTGTTGATGACATGAACAATATACAGATCCATCTGCTGCGTCCGGATGGCGAATTTCTGAAGTTTTTACTTACACGCCATCCAACTAGATTATCTCTATACAAGTCTACACTATAGGTGGTATACCAAGAAGGACTTGTTAAAGTGTTTCAGTACAGAACGTAAAATATGACAACAAGCTCTATCCCAGATGTCTTAGTGTGTAAAATTTTTTTTGCTTAACCACCTAACAAACAGATCCATCTCCTGAGTCTTCGCATGGAGTTTTAGAAGTTCTTACTGACAATGAAGTGATCCGTCCATTTAGATTTTTAATTTTCTAGTTTGTACTGTGCTTAGGATACAACATAGGACTTTTGATTGTGCTTCAGTACAGAGTGTTAAATTTAGTAAATGTTCTACATAGAATTTATTGGGAATCAAGACAGATGTGTTGACTATGTTACAATTTCTTATTAAAGACCTCCTATTTACAGCTTGTAAGATATTTAAATATATAAACAATAAAAAAATTATTAAATACCTAAGATATCGTTTACTTTAGATTTTTAACATATTAGATAGGATAAAAATGAGGCACCCATTCTATATCCACCTTGAACAAACATATCTCCCAAGACGGAAGATTTTGGTTTTGAAGGGCGGCATGCTAATTTTTGGAAAGGATATTCTTATCCATCCATACTATTGCCGAGATTTGAAGATTTCTGACAAATGAATTGTTTATGTTATGAAAATTAACTTGTAACATGGAAAGATATATTAAACTCAAAAAATATATATTTCAGCTTTTGTGTCAGAACGCTACGGAGGGGGTCACATGACCGCCTATATCACGTGATTTGCACATGAACAGAACGAAGGCAGGTGTGCATTAAAATCGCAGATGAATAATCTAAAATATAATCAACACAGAAACCAAATACTGTTGTTTTTATGTTTATTAGTTCGCCATTTTTTTAATCACCCCTCGTATAGCAGTACAGGTGAATGAATATAGATAATTAGCGAGAGAAATACCATCTTGATCCAAGGAGCCAAAAAAAAAACAACAACACAGGGACAGAGTTGCATCACCTATCCACCACAAACTAGGATTGGGCTGGTAATTTTGCAGCATAAGTTAACAACAAAAGCACAAATTGTGCACAAATTAGGTACAAAGCCACAAGATTAAAATTATGAAATGAAAACAGATTGCATGAAATGACAAAGGTGTAGCTCGAATAAAAAAGGCCCAAGACAAACATCAAAGAAATGTTGACGAAACAAAATTACAACAAATGAAATGATCCATAGCATTTCTCAAAGTATTGATAATGGTGATAAAAATACAGTTTTCCAAGTCTGACAAATGAACTGCATCTTTTCTGAACAAATCCTTGTGTTGAGCTCTAGTATCTGGATAACTGATTGATCCATCACGACTCCTGAAACTTATTTACCACAAATGTAAATGTACTATAAATCCCATGTCTACATTTTTGTACTTCTGTGTTTGCAAGGCAATTGATTCAATTATTTCGAGGCAAAATATGTGATCAAATAATATAAGTCTGTGGGAGTTAAATTTGCAAAATTTGCCTTGAATTTTTTTTTAAGGCCCTTTAACGTATTGTGAGCCTGACCAATATAATGGTCCCCACAGTAAATAATAATAATCTTTGATGCCTTGTTACAAACTAACAAGCAAACCATACCACAAATTCCATGCCTGAAGATGATGGAAGATTCTTGCCCAAGATGATCTTGATTTGAGTTCTTTGCATAAACGTGAACCTAGTGAGTCATTGACGAACCCTATAATCCAAAGGAATCTAAGCAAAAAAATTAAATTGAGGAATAAATAAAAGATCACATTATTTGAATTGCAACTTTTTCTCATTGATCAATATTTGAACAGAATGTAAATTTCATATTTAACGACAATGGTCTTATGTTAGTTTTGTAAGTTGACTGCCATCTTCCCAACTGGTTCGTATGGTCCTCTGAAAACCCTTTTGTATGCAAGTGGGTTGCAACCCCAATGCAAAATGAGTGTGTCTGTATCTTAAATTCAGCCGACTGAATATTCAAGAACTGCAAAGCTTTGGCGAACATGGACGAAAACTGGTATTGGGTTAAGGGTTTGGAGATTAATTAAAAAGTAGGAAACCCCTTTAATATCGGAACTTAATGCAGCAAACTTCTGCAAAGATTGAAATAATAATAATGTATCATTTGATTTTTGCACATGCACAAAGACCTTCGAATCTAACTGGCCAGTCTTGGATGTTTTAATAAAAACTTAATGGTATCACTAGATACAGTAACAGGCTTGATACCAAAAGCCACTACTTCACTCACAATTATTAAAACAAAGAAACCTAATGTAAAAGCAGACTTAAATAAAGCCGCTTCGAAATCAGAAAAGCACACATGTGGCAAAACACTGACAATGTTATTCAACATAGGTATTGTAATGGGTTTTCTTCTATACTTAGACATATTAGATATCTCGTAACCAGCCAATAACTTCTTTATAGTAATAAGTGAATCGACTGGATTCTGTCAACCATGCAAGTTGATAACTGACAAAAATGATTCCTGGTAAATAGCATTTAACTGTCGAAAAAGCCATTTCACTCTCTGGCAGATAAGCTATAAAATCAACAGGAGAGGGCCAAATCTGAAGAAATGATAACTGTCCTCTAAATTTGATTAAATACTTTCCTAACTTTGGCGCTACGCTGTATTTTGAGGTACACTGGCCTGAAGAAGACTGGCCACAGTTCCTGAATAGCTCTCCAATACTGAAAAGGCACCACATGGACATGGAGGGAAAGGGATCTGCCCAAGGAGCCAATTAACAAAACGTGGTCCATTGAAACCGAGAAATAGAAACTGTAATTTCATTTTTTAAGTTGAGTTTTTATTTGTACATTAAACGTTAGAGTCTGTCATAATTCTTTTGTTTTAGATGATTTGCGATTAATGATGTGGACCAAAGATAAGTTATCAATATAAAGTTTTTTTCCCTTAAACTTTCATCTCACATCATGACCCCTAATACAATAGATACAAGTTTAAAGAAGGTGATAATCTTGTACACTTCCTCTAGATCTGGCCAGCGAACAGGCCAATACGGGAAAGAACTATCTGAATAAAAATGAAGTGCATCGTCTTTCTGACAAACAATTGGCTATTGGGGGATATAAAAATGGTCCTATTATTCTGGCTAACTTAGCTTCCTTATCATTTTTTCTTGTACTGAGTATTTGAAAGCTGTTCTGAATTGCAGATTCCATGTTTTCTAAATGCCATCCTCCTCCCAATACCATCAAAATTTAAGGAAAAACCAAACTTGAAACCCAAGGATAAACAATGCTCTGCTAGGGGTGATACTGAGCTTATAAATTGATTGGCAAAGTATCTAGAGGGTCAAATTGAACTGCACCTTGATTAATTTGACCAGGAACAACAGGTTGCAGGGGAACTAAAGATGTTGCAATGGATACAATCTGACTCTGAGTCACAATCGGTGCCTGCTTTACAATGGCGACTTCATGTTCAGCACGTAGTGGTGGATGAATTGCTTCGGCTACACACTGGGTTTTTTTTTTTGGCCTGGATGCAGTATTTGTTGTCATATTTCTGAAATCAAGGGCTCCATGCTATATGCCTTCGAGACTCTAGATGCACGCAGCATATGTAATTTACAAGAAATTTTCCAGATGTTGATCGATTAATCCTTTAAAATATTTAAAAGGAATATTCTAGAAGACATGCCCATACCAAAAAAAAGCGGGAAATTTTTTTAGCACTGAGACCGATGAATTATTAACCTAATAGACATTTTCAGCAATAAGCGCCACGAGCTCGGACTCACACTCTGTACTTCGATATATCAGGGGCCGTATAAAAACTTTTTATAACATGTATAAAGGGCTATAAAGCTATATACTAAGTATGGCGTATCTGAACTAAAAAAAGTCAAACCCGAGATAAGACAAAGATTAAGGTAATATCATGTACGTAAGCATGAAAGAAAAGAGCGTAATTTTAAATTTTATATGAAAGAACACACATTAAATGACAATTTAAGATATTCTATCACAAAAATATTGACAAATATTGGATTATATAATTATCAAGAATAAATCTGATGTACTAATAACTAATTTAGGGTATTTACGCATATAATGAACTTATAAATTACTACTGAAATGGAGTATCCTGCTTTAATTTCTGAAACTCAACATTCATAAATTGTAAAATTCATATTGGCCACACTCGAGTACCTCTGGGATATTTTGCATGAAGGTGCATATATGTAATATTTTCATGCATGCAAAGTTTGGAAAGGGTACTTGAGTGTGGCCACATTCAAATTTCGAAATAACTGCCGTAAAATCGGCGTTTTTAGGCAGTTTTTAACTTCATAGGTATATTTGTCTCTGCGCATGTGCTAAAGACGGTGACCTGTGTGCCAAAAAATTATATGTAGCGTACCATGACATTGTGCTATACAAGATAACATATGAAAGGCTTCGTGATTTTAAACTTAAATTTTGTCAAAAATTAAAGGCGGATATTGATAATTCGTGGCTTTAGCTCTTTCTGACGAATATCAAGGAAGAGGATCTGCCTGGGATAGACAAGAAGATAGAGAAAATGTCAAAACGGATCACAGAAAATCAAGAAATGTGTGACACTGAGATTAAAAAACTACAGAAGCATTATGATAAGATAATAAATAAACTGTCAGAAATCAGGGCAAATATTGAACAAAAATTGATAGAGAATTTGAAGAAAAACAATAAAAAGTTGGATGATGTAAAATCTGAGTTAAACAAAAAGAAGAAGGAAATTGCAGAAATACTTAAGTTCATGGAGGAAAATAATAGTACTTTGTCAGATTATGGCTTGATTGACAACTATAAAGAACTAAACCAACTGCTTTCTGGCCCGGATGTTGATATGAGGAATAGTACACCATCAGTGAGATACTGTGAAGGAGAAGTCAGTGATGAGGTACTGGAGAACTTAATTGGAAAGCATTTAGGTTACATCAATTTGATTGAAACAAGCTCATTTAAATATGGAGATGAAAGAGTACATTTGATGAGGGCATGTGGTGAGGATCATTGTTACATAAGGCAATCAGGGTCAGGTTATATTGAACAAGTAAACAAAGAAGGTGAGAAAAAACAGAAATATAATATTGCTGCTAGTGACATGTGTGTGACTGATAACGGTGAGGTTTATTTTACTAATTTTAAAAACAATTCCATCCACTGTCTGTCACCATCAGGATCTGTCTCTACAGTTATCAGTACAGATCCACTGCAACCATTAGGAATCTGTCATTCAGTGGACGTTGGACTACTTGTCACCTTGAGAGACACGAAATCAGATCGTTTCAAATTAGAGTCACACAGCAGACGTCTGGTGAGACACATCACAGTGACAGGTGATGTCATACATGAGTATGAGTACCAGGAGGATGGTCAGACCAGACTGTTTACATTACCATTCAGAGTCACGCAGAACACTAACAGTGATATCTGTGTTGTGAACCGTACAAGTGACACTGCAGGTGAATTATTGATTATGTCTACTTTTGGTCGTTTGAAGTCTGTCTACCGTGGACAGAACCTGACAGAGGACTTCTGGCCAGGTGATGTAGTGTTTGACTCCTTCTATAACATCCTCGTTCCAGACATAAACAATATACAGATCCATTTGCTGAGTCCTGGTGGTGAATTTTTGAAGTTCTTATTGCCAGACAATGATGTCTACCACCCAATCAGATTATCATTATACAAGTCTACACTGTGGGTGGGATATATGGAAGGAATTGCCAAAGTGTTTCAGTACTGAACGTAAAATATGGATATGAGCTTTAGTTCAAATGTCTTAGTGTGTGACTCCCACTGTAGCATCCTTGTTTATGACTAACCTAAATGAGAGATCTATCTGAGTCCTGAAGGAGAGATGTTGAAGTTCTAACCGACAGAGAATGAAGTGAATCATTCCTTCAGATTTTCAATGTACTAGTCCGTACTGTAGATGGGACACAATAAAGGGCTTGTGTTTCAGACTCGAGTATAAAATTTAATACATGACTATTACACGAATTTTATTGGATATAAGGACATACATGTTGATTATGTTTAAATAAGTCATAAGGCCCTGTACAGTACTGGAAGGAGAGATGTAAAATGTTTATATATTTTTAACATTTAACATTATCAATTGCCTACAAGCAATAAAAAGAGATATTGTATTGATAATTTCTTTTTAACATTACTGTTTTTGTTAAACAGATTCATAAATATGTAGAATCATTGTGCAAGCATTCACTTACATTCTCAAGAACTGTAACAGGATCTTAACTAACAGTGTGATTATATTAATGAAAGTCTATATTAACATGCATGTTCAGTTTATTTGGAGATGGGTATAATTGATATAAAGATATAGTGCTTTAAATTCTTTTAATTTCGGCTTTTCTAGAGTTGCCTCCCTGATCTTATATTGAATGCCTACAACAGAAATGATTAAAATATAAAATACATTTAGCTAACAGGTTTATATATTATAACCATTATTATAATAATTCACTTATACTTCAAAAAAAGCAATTCCAAAGAAGAAAACTACTTTTATTTTTTAGCCATGATCAACAATCAAAGACAGTAGAAATCCCTGCAACATCAAGTTATCTGTCACTAATCTGCTTTGGTTTCAAAATTGATCGTGCTCAGAAAATACTCTTGCCAAATGAATAAGATGGAAAACAGTATATATACAGGTGATACTTAAAGATATGTATGCCGTGTTAAACAGTATTTTTGCACAGCTGACACCAAGCAAAAATTTCTGAAGTATGATAAGCTATCAAAAATGAAGCATTCTTGCGAATTCGACGAAATATTATTCGGTATTAACAAAGTACTGGTCGAGAAAAGAACACGGTAATCTCATGCATATCTATAAAGGGCTGACGTTTATCCTGGATTTGCGCATGTGCGCGAGAATCATCAGGTCAAGGAAAATATTTTTGTGACGTATGTTCAGTGAGGAACCAATATAACTGACAAATCGACCAATCAGCTCAATGAGTTGCATTTAGTTTTTTAAAATCGCTCTCGGAAAGACTTCATGCATTTTCCCGAGCATTTGCACGCTTAATGCATTATGTACATTATTATCTACTAATCCCATGCTCATATTTGCATACAAAAGATTAACAATGATAAAAGTTAAAGTTTTTCCCACTCCATTGTACAGGTCCGTTTGTTTAGAGTTTCCCCGTGCTGTACTGCAAGTAAATAGACAATTGCACGTGATTATTCCTCGGTACAAAAAGCAACCAACACTGAGGTGTGCTCACGTATTGACAATCCCTTACTCACGTGTTTGTAGTAAAAACGTAGTTGACCATCATGCTTTTCGGTTCATTCACGAGATTGGAACAATGTTTGCTGTGAGCATGCGAGACCACGTGATCATGAATATTTCAATAAGAGGCGGTTTATTATCCGATTCGGAGAGAAAATAATTTTTACCAAATAATATTTCATAACTTTTAAAAGTGATGGAGTAGAATTGTCTTATTTGCAGAAAGTATAAAACTTATATAACTTGATGAGACACCACATATATTTGTTTCTCTTAAAATAAAACACTAATATGGCATATATACTGTAAAAGCACACATATTCGTGGGGGATTAAATTTCGTTTATTTCGTTGTTAACAATATTAAACGAAATTAAATCCCACACGAAATTTTATATGACTATATATTAAATAGGGTTACTTTCAAAACGACGAAATTAAATGCCCACGAAACTATTTTTGAAGACAAAACAACAAAATTTTATGCCCACGAAAATTTGTTCTTCTACAGTATCTTTAATATCAGTAATATGGAACGCCGCAGCTGTCTTAAGGGTATAAAATATACATCATGGTGTCAGTTCAATATAACATTAAGTCTAATTTTTATATTATTAAGTCTACTTTATATAATATGTCGTCAATTCTTCATATCATAAGTCCACCTTATATGATATGTCGTCAATTCTTCACAGTATTAAGTCCATTTTATGTAATATGTCGTCAGTTCTTTATATCATTAAGTCCACTTTATATAAAATGTCGTCAATTCTTCACAGTGTTAAGTCCACCTTATATAATATGTCGTCACTTCTTTGTATCATTAAGGCCACTTTATATAATATGTCGTCAATTCTTTGTATCATTAAGGCCACTTAATATAATATGTCGTCAATTCTTTGTATCATTAAGGCCACTTTATATATTATGGTGTCTATAAAAAAAAATTGGATGATGATGGAAACACTGAAGTCATCACGCATGCCATACAATTTATTTTTTAGTTGCATGTCGAACAAACATCAAGAAAGGGAAGAAATGAAATGTGGAAAAGCATAGAATGCTAACAGGTTAAAAGAAACTATGCATGCAGTTAAATGTATAGAGGACAAGATTGCTATATTCAATTATGGCTTGATTGACAAACAAAAAGAACAGATATATAACTGATAATTATTTTAATGGCAATAAATCTCCAAATATTGATTGATTAAATTCTATGAATAAATGTGCGCCTACTTTATTCAAATTACGGAAATAAAAGGATTATTCTAAAAGACATGCCCATACAACAAAAAGCGGGATTTTTTTTGCACCGAACCCGATGAATTATTGAATAAACAGGTTTACCCATATTAGATAAACCCCGTTATTTTCAAGTATTAAATGCCAGAAACTTGTTTCTAGTCTGAGAGAACACTTGATATATACTTTGTAGTGTGGAACATATTGAGATAACGAACAGTACACAGGGGCAGAGCAAACGTGGACCTCCAAAACATCACATGTGACATCGGGTGCCATGAAGAAGTTCGCATCTATTGAAAGGAAGAAATGCCGGTAGATGTTTGATGGGAAAATAGGTTAAAAAAAAGGCACCTGTGAAATTCTGTTTTTGTAGCACTTCTTCATGTACTGGAATATGAGAGATACGTTGATGTCAAAATAATTGGCACAAAAAATTATTGATTATGATCTTTTTTTAGTTTGACAGTGAATCAACAACATCACTTAACAGACGTGGTAAAACGGGAGGTACCTCTTGTCATACCATTAGCACATTGTTAGAAGGGAGGTAACCCTTGTCTTACCTCCTTACTATCACACCAGAGTTGACAGATTGAAGCTAAGAAAGGAAAGTTCCAAATAATTGTACATGCGTACATCAGTACATTGGTAAATCTGACATTTTTTGACGTCTTCTCTTCTCGGGTAGATTGGATAACATAAAGGACATGCAGTAATAAATCAGATTTTATCCGATTGCCGTCTCAAACATTTCCCTTGAAGTAAATGGATAATTTGACAAATGTATACACCGAAATACGAAAGTTTACATATTTAATGATTTTTGTAGCTCTAAATAAGCTGTTCTTCATGCAGTGAAAATTTTCTTTCTTGTTATATTGTTTTCGAACTTTTAAAGTGTCCTTGATTTTAATAATTTTATAGTGTGCACTTTTAAAGCTGACTTACGCATTATCGCATGTCTTGTCATTTTGGAATATATGGGTTTAAAGTCCAGTGTGCTTAGTAGTGCATAGTTACCTAACTTTTTATCTCATTTCTAGGTAATAGATAGATTGACAATTTTCAACAAATATGGCAGCCAGTAAACCAAAATATCCACTGGGTTCTCCTCAAGAGCATATTGAAATGTGTAAAATCCACGATTTACCTATTGATGTTATTTGTGAGGACTGTGATGAATTTATTTGTGGTAAATGTGCCAAAACAGATCATAGAGATCATGACTGGAACACTCTTCCTACGGCAGCAAGCCAGAGGAGGAGAGGTCTACTTAAATTTCTGAAGATCAAGGAAGAGGATCTGCCTGGGATTGATGAGAAGATAGAGAAGGTGTCAAAACGAATCATAGAAAATAAAGAACTGTGTGACTCTGAGATTAAAAAACTACAGAAACATTATTAAGAGGTAATAACTAAACTGTCAGAAATCAGGGAAATGAATGAACGAAAATTGACGGAGAATTTGAAGATAAACAATGAAGAGTTGAATGCTGCAAAATCTGAGTTAAACAAAAAGAAGAAGGAAATGGTAGAAATAGTTACGTTCATGGAGGAAAACAACAGTATCATGTCCGATTACGGTTTGATTGAGAACCACAGAGACCTGAACAAGTTGCTCTTTGGTCTGTTTCTACTTAATGCCAATGAAAAGTCAAAACATAGCATCAAGAATTTGTTTTAAAAAAAAAAAGAAAGAAAATAACTATCCCTATACATTTCACACAGTTTAATCCAATATCAGCACATTAAAAAACTTTTCTAATACTTGACATTTCTTTAAAAAAAATGTTTTCAATGTATCATTTCCTTTGTTAGGTTTTAACTTCTTTTATAACTTCACTCTGCTTTCAAAGGATAAGCGGTCCATGTCTTTTCCAACAAAGGTTTTTGAAATTTCATATCAATAAAAATTGAGTAGTAAAAATTGCTTCTTATCTCTTGTACTGATTTTACAACATTATTTTTAAATAAAAAATGGAAATTTGGTTTCACATTCACATATTTCGCATAAGAAAGTCAAACTTTTGTTTATACTCTCTAACAGCTTTTTTAAGCATATAATATTCACATAATATATCATTCTTTCTTTTCAATTTGTTATAAAAATATCTAATATCATATATTTCACCTGATTCATCAAATATATCTTTAATGTACAAAATTTGGTTTGTATCCACTCTTTACAGGGGTTTTTAATTATATTGATAACAAGTATTGTTCCATAAAAATTCACTTAAGAACGCGTCTCTATTCAAATTATTAACATTTCTTTGCATTTTATATTTGTTAAATGCTGTGAATACATTGCCGTAAAATTTCGGCAGATTTAAAAGATATGAAGGCATTATATAATATCTTAGAAATAGCTAATGTGTTTATTATGGTACATTTTCCGAAAATTGTTAAATTTCGTCTTCTCCATACACTAAGTATCTTTTCAAGTTTTTCAAGTTTACTTGTCCAATTTTTTTCATAACATTCAACCTTATCATGTCCTAAATAAATACCCAGAGATTTCACACACGTTTTCGCGATTTTAACTCCCTGAATATTTGTTTCATCGATGAACTCATTTATCAGGGAACCAGTTAATAGACATTCCGATTTTTCTAAATTAAGTTTCGGCCTAGCAACTTTCGAAAATTCTGAAATTATTTTCAATATTTTTTTGAAAGACTCTGTATCTTTTAACATATTTGTGCAATCATCGGCATGTTGCACAATTTTCAGATAATCGGTAGTAGTCACATTTTTCTGAAATGAAAGTCCTTTTATATCGTTGTCGTTTCTTATTTGTATAGCTAATATTTCTAAAACAAAAATGAACAATAGAGCAGATACCGGACATCCTTGACGGATTCCTCTTTGCATTGTACATGGTTTTGAAATCCATCCATTATTTTTTATTTTAAATATAGGTTTATTATAAAGCGTTTTAATCATCGCAATGAAATTTGGTCCGAAATTAAACTTTTCTAAGGTTTTGGTCATGAAATTATATTCTATAGAATCAAAAGCCTTTTCAAAATCTAGGAAAAGCAAAATTCCATCTAAATTATTTTGTGAATAAAATTCAAAAACATCCAAAATCAGTCGAGCATTTTCACCAATATATCGTCCTTTAATATATGCACTTTGTTCACGGCTAATGATTTTACTGGCTATCTTTTGTAATCGGTTAGCTAATACATGTGCATATATTTTATAATCAACATTAGTTAGACTTAAAGGTCTGTAGTTCTTTAAGTTGTCGTTCTCGCCTTTTTTATAGATTAATGAGATTACTGCATTTCTTTGAGAAAACGGCAGCATTCCTACTTCAATGCTTTTGAGAAGAGAAGCATAATATATATCTTTTAAATCATTCCAAAAAACTTTATAGAATTCAGCTGATAATCCGTCTTGTCCTGGAGATTTATTATTTTTCATACAATTAACAGCCATTTCACATTCATGCATTGAAATCAGTTCATCACACGCTTTCCTTTCATTTTCGGAGATTTTTGGGCATGTAATATTTTCAAGATAGGTTTGAATATCTCCATTAGATATATTTTTACTTGTATATAATTTTTCAATAAGACAATCCATAATTCCTTTATTATCAGTATGTTGAGATTGATTTTCATCTTTTACCTTATTTATCGTATTACTTGATTGTTGCTTCTTTTCAAGATTTAAGAAGTAAGAGGAGCTTTTTTCTCCTTTTTCTATCCATATAGATCTAGACCGGATATAAGCTCCGCTACATTTCTCGGCATAGTAGTCATCGATCTCCTTCTCAAACAATCGTTTATAATGCATATTTATTTCAGAAAAGTGTTTAGATTCTAATTGTTTTATTTGTAATTCAATAAAATTTATACGCATCTTCTTATATTTGGCATTTTTTTTCGAGTAATTCATACAGAAGTTTTTGATACTTATTTTAAGAAGCTCCCATTTACTTATTGGGTCTTTAATCTCTAACTTTTTAATTTCTTCATTCATGAAGATTGTAAGTTTTTTTTTTACAAAATACTTCATTCTCTAAAAGCGATGTATTAAGTTTCCAGTAACCAGCACCTTTTAAATAATTCAAGTAATATACCCAAATGGTCTGAAAATCTATTTGCATCGACATTTGGTGCTTTTCTTAAATACATATCACTTATTGGAAAACATAGGTGTTCCGACATAAATACATAATCTATTCTACTTTGTGGAACATTATCAGCATTGCACCAAGTTAGACCTTGCTTATAAGTTTTTCCAATTGACATCCAAGAATCTTTTTAATAAAGCGTTTTCAAAGTTTTCTTTAAGATATTAACACTTTTGTCGTTGCTATCTATATCAAGTTGACAGTTTAAGTCACCACAAAATATAATATTATCTAAGTTCATAGCATTTTGATTAATCCACGTATTTACTCTCTTGAAAAAATCAACCCTTTCTTTCTCTTTGTTAGGAGCATAGACATTCACTAGTGTTAGAATTTGGTCGTTATATCTAATATTACTTATTATTATGCTTCCTGTCAGTTTGTCTCTATATAACCCATACCCTACTATTCTCGCATAGTGGTCTAAGGATTTATAAAGCGTAAGCATACTATGCCGAAATAGTGCACGGCTTTATTTACTGAATAAAATTCTTCAGTTTACACGCCGGGGATCGAACTCACGACCATGAGATTGTCAGTCCGATGACTTGTCGATTACGCCACAGAGACGATCAATAATTGATTGAATTTATTAAATATATAAACTTAATTTATACAATTGACACAAGAAGGAGAAAATAGACAAATATTATTTGAAAACAGTTATATTATTCTAAGGAACTTTAGATTAATGTGTACAACAAACTTTCAAACTAATTACATAAAGATCGTTAGATGAACTGATTTCATAGGGTCATTAAAACGCTTTTTTATATGACGCTTGATTGAAGGATGTAAAAGAAAATTATCAATGAGAATCGACGTCTGCAAACAAATAAGGCTTACTAACAAAACGGAAAATAAAGTTGAGTTGCTTTGGGATAGAAAATCCCGACGTTTTTAGAGAAAATACTAGTAACCAAAATAACTAAGCATGCAAACAATTTTAGCATGAAGATTTTGAATGAGTTCTTGCAAGTGCGCTGTGTAAGCACCGATATTTTCAGGAAAAAGTCAAATAGATTGCCGCATAAATAATTACAACAGTCAGCATAATAATAACAATAGTGTTGCATTATGCATGTACTATGCCTAAATAGTAGGCAGGGTTTGACACATAGTGCACTCGCCTCCGGCTCGTGCACCATGTGTCAAACCCTGCCTACTATTTAGGCATAGTACATGCATAATGCAACACTATTATATAAATAGTCTTCGACCTATTTAAGAAATTTAAGGTTAAATAAAAAAAAATGTCTACGGACATTTTTCAAATTTCCATCATTTTGAAGCTCCACTGAATCAAAAATAATAAGGATACGTATCTCTCCAATATTTCATCAATAAGAACAAGGAATAGTATATTCTCACAAATTATTGAGGACAAGCTCTCATATCTATAAATAGTACAAATGTCTAAATATAGACACGTATGAAATTAACTGTAAATTGTTGATTTTCCACTAATTCTCAAATTAGAAATGTGTAATTTACCGATTTACTGCCATTAACTGTAACTGACATAATATGATTGGCTAGAACAAAAGATGGAATGGAATGCAGCATGATAAGCAGAGGTTTCCATTTCTATTTATAGTAACACATAAAAATAGACGTAATGCAAAATATCGGAAAAATGTAGTTTTTCTCATTTTTTGGATGAATAATTGCAGACTATCTGTTTTTAACTGCTATTGGCATATGATGACCAACAAGTAAAAGAAAGCATTATATCAAATACAAAATGAAAAACAGAGGTTTCCATTTCTATTTATAGTAACACATGTTTAAAAATAGACGTACTGCAAATATCGGAAAAATGTAGTTTTTTGTACTTTTTCTCACATTTTGGTTGAACAATTGCAGACTATCTGTTTTTAACTGCTATTGGCATATAGTGACCATATAGTGACCAACAAGTAATAGAAAGCATTATATGAAATACAGAATGAGAAGCAGGCGTTACAATTTTTTATAGTAACACATGTTTCAAAATAAAAATATTGCAAATTCTCCAGAAAATATAGACTTTTGCCCTTTTTTCTAACATCAGGGATGGACAATGTGCAGACAAATGGCTGATATTTGTTATTGACGGAAGGTGACTAACGAGTATGAGAAAGCTTTATCAAAAATGAATAAGAATAATGTGTAAGGTTTTTTTTTCCATTTCTACCTATAGCAACGTATATTTATAAATAGACATTCAGTAATTAATCAAGAAAATATAGAATCGTTCTAATTTCTCATATTAGGGATAGGAAATTGCAGTCAAACTTTCATTAGCTGTAACTGACATAATGTAACCGACACGTACAAGAGAGCAGTAACCGAAATGCATAATAATGTGGGTTTCCATTTCTATTCATAGTAACACATGTTTTAAAATAAAGGCTCAAGTGATCTTGTATGATCATTTGTGCGTTGTCAGTCGTTGTCGTTCTCGTTGTAAACTTTTTACATTTTTATCTTCTTATCAAGAACCACTGGGTTAATTTCAACTAAACTTGCCCCAAAGTATCATTGGATGAAGGGATAAGACTTTTTCACTGTTCGATTTTTCCCTAAATTGATGATTTATATTGCTGACCAAAAGTTTGGTTTAAAAGGCCTATTAATAGCAAAGCCATTTCTGTAACTAAAGTTACTCCCCATCCTCTGCTAAAGACAAGTTAATTTTTAGTAGTAGTAGTATTTTAAACGTAACATGGAATCTTTTTTAAACACTGATACCAATGTATGACAGCTTATTGCCATGAAAATCAAGTCTTTAAAAAGGAGATACTCTAGAGGCTATGGTCATAACAAAATACTGGTGAATTTGTTTCACATTCGTGTCGGGAGAACGTAAAATAAATTTATATAAAAAAAAAGCACCAAATATTTTTAAATGCTTAAGTTAAAGTCTGGAGAAATATTTACATGCATATTTATAGAGAGAGAAATCGAAAGTAGGCCAAGTCAAAAAATTTGGATAAATTTCGGATTATTTTTTTTAACAAATTATGGTTATGCAAATGGTTCGAAGGGGATCCGGATCCCTGGAATATTCAACTTTATTATAACCCCCCCCCCTATATTCCTTTATACCTATAAGGTATAGAGGAATCAGCTTGTTCGTCTATCCGTCAGTCTGTGCAAAAGTGTCCGGTCCATATCTTTCTTAATGAGGAACATTAGAATCTACTACCCCACACAAAGATTGTCAATGACCAAAGGGTGTGTCATGATCTTGACCCAAGGTCATTTGGGGAAGTTCAAGGTCACTGAAAGAAAAATTTCATTATTCGTGTCCAGTCCATATCTTTCTTATGGATAAACTTGGTAGGTTCTCATTTCACAAAAAGATTGCCCATGACCTAAGGACGTCTCTTGCCTTTGACCCAAGGTCATTTGGGGAAGTTCAAGGTCACTGGAAGAAAAATCTCAGAATTCATCTCGGGTCCATATCTTTTTTATGGCTTAACTTGAATCTACTATTTCACAAAAACATTGCTCATGACCTAATTTTCTGTCATGACTTTGAACCAAGGTCATTAATGCAAGTTCAAGGTCAATGACAGAAAAAGTTCATAATTCGTGTCTGGTCCGTATATTTAGTCTGGTTTTTTTTTGGATACGCCTTCGTTTCATTTATAAAAATATAATAAGCAAATACTTTTGCATTAAAAATGTTTTAGAATTTCTCTTTTCTCTTAGATCCATAACATATTCATGATTTAGCACCTCTGAAAAACCCAGCGGTGGTATTTTGTCCCGTTTGGACAGTTCTAGTTTAAACTGACATAGTGATTTGAGCCACCACATAACAAAAAAAATTCAATCGGGCTCGGGCTGTCGACCTGAATATAAGCGATAATGCTTAAATTATAAAGAAAATCGCTGTCATTTGAGTGTTTTAATGCAGGGAGAACATACTTATGTGATACATGTATTGGAATGAGATGGACGCGCTGGAGCGCCGAATACAATTAGCCATGTCAGTTACAACTAATGAAAGTTTGATTGCAAATTTAAAAAAAAAAGATTCTACATTTTCCTGATTATTTATAAATGTGTTACTATAGGTAGAAATGGAAAAATACCCTTAAGGTCAAAAGATCTAGTAAATGAAAAGTGCCTACATATTTATCAAATTTATAAAATAAATTCCTAAATTGATGCTTTACAACTTTATCTTGGTCAAATAAGGTGTTTCGGGGCATAATTTGTAGGTAAACGAGAGGGAAACGGTATTTTAAACTGTCATTTTCAATGGAAAATTCAGAAAACCAGTCATAAAAATGGGAGGTTTTTTTTCATATTGAACAAAGGAAATGTATCCAGAATGTAAAGGAAATGTATCCAGATTTCTTACAGTCTCTCAGAAAACGGTAATGAGAATATTCATGGCCTCTTCTTTTAATCAATATCAAATTTAATATACGTATCCAGTTTACTTTTTATATGATATATGAAACTACATTTTCCGATATTTTGCATTATGAATATTTTTAAATATGTGTTACTATAAATAGAAATGGAAACCTCTGCTTATCATGCTGCATTCCATTAAATGTTCTTCTGTTCTAGTCAGTCAAATTATGTCAGTTATAGTAAATGACAGTAAGTCGAAAATTGGGGTGTTGCTTAAACGCGGAACAGAAAACGGAACGGAAAGCGGAACGGAACGGAGAACGGAAAATGTTATTTTCGATTAAATAACAAATTTATTTAATATACATAAATTTTCTCAGAAACGATTTATGTTATATATATTTAATCACTCCCTAGTAAATACAAGTTGATTCAGTCATGTAAAGTCTATTACGATAACCGCTTAGTAGTGACGTAGCATCGCTCTTGAAAAGGGAGGGGGGAGGGGGGCAGAGTAAAAAGTCGAACTTGACAAGCGAAAAAAAGTCAATTGAGGATAAATTCTAACTCCAATTTCTTTGAGTACTATTTTTTACACTAACTTACTATATTTATTTAACAGACAGAAAGTGTTGGGGGTTTCAATGAACATTTCTATAGTAAAAAGGTTATATTTGGTAAACAGTTGAGTTGGGGGGGGGCAATATTTGGTATCTAAATGAATAATGGTAATTGGTAAGAAAAATAACAAGTAAAAAATTTTTTTTAAGATTACTATTAGAGCACCTCTTTCGGGCAAGCCCGGATAAACACTTCGATTGTAAAACTGGTAATTAAATTTTATACAAAATAGAATCGCTTCCTTTCAATTGAATTCTTGGATAGATGGAGTTGTTAATCTTAACTGTAGTAAAATTAATGTATCATCTTTACATTCAATGAAGTGAAAGTGTGATTTTTTTTAGAAAAGGAGGGGGGTTATGACCCCGACCGTTAAATATTTAGAGTTTGTTTTTCCGCTCAGGTTTGAAAAGTTGCAAGTAAAGGGAAAAAATAAACATCCTATTAAATTCCTTTACAAGAAATGTTTTCTTATATTTCAGCTATAAATTCATATTTAAATTTGTCAATTTGCATATTATACCACTCATGAATTTATATGGGACCAGGACCCCTCTTCTTTTTGTGACCAGAATATAAATGTCATTCAATTTAATAAATCATTTTCTTGTGTGACTGAGGGCACCTACTCCGACCTTAGTCCGAAAAATCTGACGTTTTCCTGGCTTTTTCACGATTTTGATATTTTACATGCCAGGAAAAATATCATGTAAAATATCAAAATCGTAAAATAGCCAGGAAAACGTCAGATTTTTCGAACTACTCCGACCTTAGCTGCCCTCCTTTTCAAGATTCCTGGGTTCGCCAATGCATGCATAATCTGAATGTCAAAACTACTTCTTTTTTCTTTACTAATACACGTATGTTACTTACTGGTAGTCTTTTTTCCTTCGACCTATTTCAGAACAAGATTTTGTGTTTATGAATGAGATTAAATGAATGAAATTTAGAAAATAATTTGAAGGAAACGTTTGACAGATTGATACTCAGGATTTGAGACATACCTATGGTGAAATCATACATATTTAACATCATATCATTTATTAATGA
Source organism: Saccostrea glomerata (assembly GCA_003671525.1). Lineage (NCBI taxonomy): Eukaryota > Metazoa > Mollusca > Bivalvia > Ostreida > Ostreidae > Saccostrea > Saccostrea glomerata. Next base: position 101,696 of record PRKT01000430.1, on the reverse strand, counting down.
AGTTCCATTTAAAACATCGAATTTAAAACTTTACGATTATGAATTTAAAGAATATGTAACTTTAACATGAAATATTAAAAACATATTAGGGCAATGCCCCGTATTTAAGGTCGATAATGTTCTTTTTATTGCAAAAAGAATGTGACCTTAATTTGTGCGAAAAACCATGTGAGCATAGAAAGTATGTTGAGCTGTATTACTGAAGATAAAAAAGAAACTTTGTATAAAAGTAGTATATAATGAATTCTTCTTGGGGGCTTTAAACATTGTATCATAGAGAACAGATTTTAGAAAAGCCCCTTCAGCAATTTTTGAAGCAACGGGGATATCCATTTCGGAAAATACTGCATTTTAATTTTTTTTCCATTTTAAATACAAAGATGATGAGCTACAAACTATAAACAACATCACATCAAAATACAAATGAGATACATTACAATACAGATCATACCTTCCATCAAAAGTATTGCGTAATAGTTATATTTCTCTAATCATTTTTGTTATAATTTGTAGCCTTAGCAACCGGCAAAATTGGTGCAATAAAGCAAATTAGAGCTTTATTGCGCAGATGCATTTCTGCTCTTTACTTAACAGCTAATAAACCTGATAACATGACAATATATTACAATAAAAGATATGTGTATCAATGTATCTAAAACGTGTTTCAAATAAATATTTTCCATTCAAAATAACATCACATATATTCTGAAACATTGGACTCTGAAGTGCAAACAATTTACACAGAATGCTGTACATGCACTAACAAAATATACAAGACTCATGGTATGGAACAGAAACATGTGTTTCTGCATGTGCTTATGTATTGAGTTGTTCAATAGTTTGTCACAACCTTTGTTATATAAGGTCTACTGTAATATGTGAACCATAACAACCTCATTCTCGTGTCAATTCTAACTCCTTCCATCCAGGTACACACATAGCTGGCCTGAATGTTCTCAGAAGTGAATTTGCAAGGGAAAATTGCGGGAAGAACCTTTTCCCTGCATTTCCCAATATAATGGGAAAAATGAGTAAACCTCGCTCTTTTTTGCCAAACCCTGGAGTTGGATTTGGAACCTCTGAACACACTTTGAATGTCAAAAGTGCATCACCGAACAAAAAATTTATCTGTCCAAACTGGCAGACATCCATTTTTGTACACATATTATTTGCCTGATGTGGCAGTTCTCTTCATATTGAAATACACAGGACTCCACATTTACATTGATTCTCCAACCACTGTATGACATTAGACAATTGTTACGTTACGTACGCGACAAAGACAATGTTACGAAGTCTCCAATGTGTAATGAGATTACTGACACTTTTTACAGCCACATTTTCGGATAACTGCAAGATTATGAATATACGAATATCCGTCTTTACAATAAAGTCTGACTTAACGTGTTTTTATTTTACGAGGTTTACAGCAGTCTTTTCCACACGATCCTTCACAGCTCCGGAATTTTATGCGCGTTTTTGAAGCACACTTTGTGATTGGATGAGTATATCTGCTACGGAATACTTTTGGTTTACATGTTGGAACTGAAAATGGAAAATAAAAAGGACATTTAGAAGAAAAGTGCAATTTTCAGATGGCAATAGAATAGGAAAGTTATTTACAATTGCAGTGGAATATATTCCTAAAAAACTTGATTCTCAACTTCAAAATATTGAACCCTCAGAAAATGTTTGCCCACCTTTACAAATTTAAGACATCAAATTCTGACATAATGAACACAACAAAAAGATTGACTTGACAAGGACAATAACACAGAAGTCTTAAAGTGACACTGATACATAAATCTTACCAAGGTTGCAGTATTTGCCTGAGTACCCTCTTCTACATTTACATCGATAGCCTCCCTTCTTTTTCCTTGGTTTACACTGACCATTTTTACATTTATTATTAGCACAGGGATCTACTTTACACCCTGGCATGACTTTATAGTTATATTTAGATGAACTGAAGTCCTGTTGTTTTCCTTTTATGTAAAACCCATGGAAGCAACCTGTAAATAAAAAGAATAAAAAATTCATGAATACAAAATGAAAGAAAAGATGAATCAAATGAAAGAGCATATCTATACATAAAGGCAGTATTCAACATTGATCCAATGCAATCATTTTCATTGTGAGGGAAAAAAAAGGATGACTTAAGATAAATAATCAGCAATTTATAAACATTTTCAAACAGTCTAAATGTACATAATTTACTCTGTATGTATCTTTGAATTCATCTCTTATCTTTGAAACTTGACTGACTTCTAATCTGGAATTTTTTATGAGCCTCTTTACTTTTGTCTGATGAGAGTCCACCAATAAACATATCGTCCTTCACATCAAGATATTCACTCTCCCCCATGTTAACGACTGACCGAGACACACCCCCAGCCACTCGCATGGTGAAGTTACGATGATGAACAATAAGTTCTATGGTATTAAGTCTGTCATCATTAACCGTTATGTAACTAAATATGTAACTGTACATCGTGGAGAGGGGGGACTTTCCGGTGAAGAAACTGATTCCAATCCTACCCCGGAATAATTCTACGGCTAAATGTAGGTCAGATCCAGCATCTGAAGCAATATGTATCACCCAATCAAGTTTGGTCAACATAGAGCTTATAGTTAATTGGAAATGAGATCTGCATAAAAAAAATTTAACCTGGTCAGATCCTCAGCTGAAGCAAGTCTGGTAGTGTGCGTCCTTAGATGTATCATCCATGCAAGTTTGTTCAACACAGGGCCGATAGTTACTTGGAAATAATACCTGCATCAAAAACTTTAACCTGTTCACTCATCCAGAAAATGCAGGTCAGATCCAGCATTTGAAGCAAATCTAGTAGTGTTCATCATTAGATGTATCATCCAAGCAAGTTTGGTCAACATAGGGTTCATAGTTACTTGGAAATGAGACCTGCACCAAAAACCTTAACCTGCACCAAAAACGTTACCCTGCTCTAAAAACATTAACCTGGTCATTCCTTAGCTGAAATTGCAGCATCTGAAACCCTGACTGGTACAATGAAACACACTAGATGCATCTTGCAGGCATCTTTGATCAATGTTGGGCATAGAAGTACTTTAAAAGAAACTGCATAAAAAAATTCAACCTGGGACACCGACGCCGAGGGTTTCACATAAGCTCTCCCCAGCTTAAAAAAAACCATAACGCTACTGTAACAGTTCTGCAGGTAAAGAGTACAATGTATAAGTATTGCTTGATGAACAACCATGCACAGAAAACTGATACTGGATAAGTGACTATAAATAACAATAAACTTGACAAACAGGTTTTCCAACCGATGCTGCAGCTCTGTATGCTACAATTCAGTGTCCATCGATGCATGATAGAAAAACACTCCAATATGTATGGAAGCGCATTTGGAGCAATATTTATATTATTGTGACAGAAAGCAATTCCAAAGAAAGCGATTCCACAAGAACAAAACTACTTTTAATTTTTAGCTATGTTCAACAATCAAAGACAATAAAAATCCCTGCAACATCACCTTATGTGTGAGACGCCTGCCTCGGTTTAAAAGATGATCGTGCTCAGAGAATACTCTTGCGTAATGAATAAGTTTAGAGTATATACAGGTGATACGGAAATATTAGTTATACATAAATAAGAAAAGTTGCATGATGATGGAAACAATTTATTTGTTAGTTTGGCTTTGAGGAACAAACATCAAGGATGAGAAGAAATTAAAAAGTTGAAAATTTAAAAAGTGACCTAGTTATAAGAAACTGTACATTTAAATTTATAGTTGACAAGAGTTCCATGTTCAATAATGGTTAAAAAAAAATTGATGTTACTGATGTCTGGTTCAGAATACAATAACAAGAGGCTCAAGGTCCACAACGCTCACCTGAATAACTTTGGTTCTGCTTTTCTTCACCTGATTTACCCCTTGTAATACCTTTTGTAGCCCCATCCTAGCTCCAGGTAGTTTGTAAGTTTGAAAAATACATGAAATAACGGGTATATGGAGATAGCGAACATATTGCAATGTCAAACAATGATACCCTATAGTGGCCCCGCCCTTCCCCCCCGGTGGTCATGATTTGAATAATGTAGAATCTACACAACCCTCAGAATGTGTCCACATTAGTTTCAATTTATCATTGAGAAAAATGCTGACTGACGTTTTTCATACTAATTGTTAGTCCATTGTTTATACACTGAATTGACAACGGATTTTTCCCGTTATTACCTGATCATGACAAGGAGCACACGGCGGGTGTGAACGGTCAGCAGGGGATGCTCACTACTCCATGGCACCTGATCCCACCTCTGATGTTTCGGAGGTCCGGGTCTGCTCTGCTCCTATTTTGTATTCTTTTATGGACTTTGATATTGAATACTGTTCGTTATCTCCATATCCTTCTTTCAACTTTTCTGGTCGAGTGGATCTTTAGAAGATTTTCAATGACCCTCCCCTTTATTTATATTTCCTCTTAGAAGTGTCTTGGTCCTTCACTTTAAACTTCCCTTCACCCAAGGATGCTTTGAACCCATTTTGATAAAAATCAGCCAAGTGGTTCCTAAGAAGTAGTTGTAAATGTAAAATGTTTACAACTGGACCGAAAGCTAGTCACACGGAGAGACAGCGGTTGATCAAGAAAGCACACTAGAGCTGCAGCTCAAGTGAACTAAAAAGAATTGTAATCACTCAATGAGATGCAATAAAGGCAAAATCAGTGTTGGGATGATTTTGAACTTCTAGAAACCTTCAGCTGTCTGTCACCATCAGTCTCTACAGTCATCAGTACAGATCCTGTAGTGGGAGACTCTCTTTGCAATATCCTAGTTCTTGACAAATTCAACTATTATGCATATTCATCTACTTAGACCAAACAGGGAGTTCTTGAATATCTTACTGGGGAAGCGTATCTTAATGGGAAAAAACCCACACAGTTTATCGCTTTGTAAGTCCGCACTGTGAGTGGGATCCATATGGTTCTTGTAAAAGTTATACAGAACGGCGTGAAAGAAATGTATGTTTTGATTGAATCTATTTTTCACCAAGCATATTTGTTTGAATATTACAATTACTTGAAGCAAGGGTGCATACTTTTTTTTTATCAATTCAAGTCAATCATGGAGTATTAAGTTCCCTATAGTGGGTGAACAAGCCAACGCTTGGTGAATTCAGCTTCACATTGATAGGAAAAGTATTAACAACTTAAAAGTATACTGATATCTTTTTAAAAAACTATCTTCTCTGCAAATCTGATTATTATGAATTTCATAGAGAACTTCATCTTAATTTCCAAAACTGTAACACCTTCGTTTCTCATACCAAGCTTTAATTTTGTCTTCCTGTGAAGAACATTTCAACCTTTAATATGAATGCTTCATATACTGTATTAAAGAAGCTCCATACACTGTTGAAAAAGTGTTTTTTTTACTTAGAATTTTTTTTAACATATACAGGTATTCATATCATGTTTTCAACATAAGGAACGTTCTGTATTTTTCCATGAATAATTTTCAAAGATATAACGTATCGGTGCAAAAAATCAGTTATTTTCCTCATCAGGAAAATACATAGAGAATATTACATACTAAAATCCATATCATATGTCATATCAGCCCGAGTGGCCCCATATCAGCCCGAGGGCTGATGTGATATATGATATGGATTTTAGTATGTAGTATTCTATTATCATATATTTAAAATACTTAATATGCTAGTTCACATATCGTCGTTGAAGAATGTTTGTGCTTGTTAGTGACATTTTTTCTTTGAAATTTAATAGAGCCAATTCTAGATAACTGGGAAAAAAATTAAGACCACAAATGTCATTAAAGAATTATTTTATATGAATATTTAAATAAAATCAAGTAAATTAACTTTTTAACTTAATACAAACGTTGCTTCCGGTTTGATATGGATTTTCGGCCCGCCGGTCCGATACGTGATATGGCTTTTCGGACCGGTCCGTGATATGGGGTATTGTGACGTCATCCGTATCACACCGAGCAGAATCGGTGTATTTACTACTAAGTATATGATAAATGCAAATAATGCTTCCAATAACTTGTCTTGGTTTGATATAATGTTCCTAGTAGAACGTATATTGCTCTTTAGTTTCATATTATGTCATCAACTGTATATTTTTCTGATTTACATCACAGGGTAGTCACCCTAACTGCATAAAATTATCGTTAAATTAGAGCTCACTAGTGTTGAGAACTTCCTTAAGATTTAATTTCGTCTTTTCATGAATTACCTCTCTTTGCTCATGGAGCAAAACTTTAAGTTTTGGAGAGCAGCAGCAGAAGCGTGAATTAAAATCTGAAGTACCAGGGTGGCTTCTTGCTCATGGTTTGATATACTGTAACCCTCAATTATTTACACTGCACTTATACTTTAAAAGAAAATAACACTGCACTTATACTTTAAAAGAAAATAATTCCACTAGAAGAAAATGACTTTTATTTTTCAGTCATGTTCAACAATAAGTAACAAAGTTACAAAGTTTGTATTACTCTTGCTTTGTACAAAATCTTAATTTTGCAATGAAACACATTCTCAATATAAATTTGCAAAATAAATTTAAATAAAATTTGAAAAAATTGCCTCTCATAAATATTGTTAAAATGTGTTGGTGAGAAAATGCATATCTTAAATAAAGCAATGGGATTAACAGAAAATAATGAAAGAGATGGGGGGATATAAAATGAATGTATACTTGTCTAGTTTCACTTTAAATACACATTAATTCTCTATATAGCAAAAACCCAATACAGCTGAGGTAGTCTTACAACGGCACAATTTTTTCTCTCATAAGGATAAAGTCAAACAAGTTGATCCTCCTTAACATTTTATCAGATTCAGTCTTTTTTAAAACTACTTCGTCTTATTAATTTGACAGTTCCACACAATCACCAATATGGTAAAAAAAATCACGGCAAACTATAGCTACATCAGACCAGTGCCTGAATTGTTAAATCGTGAAAACCCCAAAACAATTTCTTTCCTCATAAAGTTATAAATGAGTTGTCATATTGAAGACAAAATTACAACAGCAGACAATCATAACGGGCAGTGCTTGCAAATAATAATGATCTAGTTTACCAAAATGCATCATTTGAAGGACAATGTGTATCCATATGACAATGTTTACTCACAATTCTATTTAAACCATACTTGTTCCAAAATGCACCCATGCTACATTTATCATCTCTCCTTGTTATTTCTAATCTTGGAAGAATATTTTAATCTTTAGTCACAATATTATTCAACAATTGCAAAAAAGAATTCATGTTTATAGGAACATTTTCATTAACATAAAAAAGATATATTACTGAAGAAAAAAAAAGAAACTTTGTATAGATGTATAATGAAATTTTCTGGGATCTTTATACATTATACCATGTAGAATACCGGGTAGATTCTAGAAGAGCCCTTCAAAAAAATTTTTGAAGCAACATGGATAACCATATGGGAAATACTGCATTTTAATTTTTTCCATTTTAAATATAAAGATTATGAAATTTTTCTTCCAGTGACCTTATACTTCCCCGTCATGACCTTGAGTTAAGGTCATAACACACCCTTGGGTCATTGGCAATCTTTGAGTGAAATGAGAACCTACCAAGTTTATCCATAAGAAAGATATAGACCGGACAGGAATTATGAAATTTTTCTTCCAGTGACCTTGAACTTCCCAAATTACCTTGGGTCAAGGTCATGAAACACCCTTGGGTCATGGGCAATCTGTGTGTGAAATGAGAACCTACCAAGTTTATCCATAAGAAAGATATAGACCGGTCAGGAATTTTTAAATTTTTCTTCCAGTGACCTTGAACTTTCCCAAAGACCTTGGGTCAAGATCATGACATATCCTTGGGTCATGGGCAATCTTTGTGTGAAATGAGAACCTACCAAGTTTATCCATAAAAGATGTGTATCAAACAAGATTTATGAAATTTTTCTTCCAGTGACCTTGAACTTTCCCAAATGACCTTGAGTCAAGGTCATGACACACTCTTGGGTCATGGGCAATCTTTGTGTGAAATGAGAACCTACCAAGTTCATCCATAAGAAAGATATGGACCGGACACGAATTATGAAATTTTTCTTCCAGTGACCTTGAACTTCCCCCAAATGACCTTGGGTCAAGGTCATAACATACGCTTAGGTCATGAGCAATCTTAGTGTGGAGTAGTAGATTCTAATGTCCCTCTGTCAGAAAGATATGGACTGGACACGATTGCACAGACAGACGGACGGACGGACAGACAGACAAACGGACGGACGGACAGACGGACAAGGTGATTCCTATATACCCCCCAGACTTCGTTTGCTGGGGGGGGTATAACAATCTAGAGTCTATAAACAACATCACATGACAAATGAGATACAATACAATACAGATCATTCCTTCCATCAAAAGTATTGCGTAAAAGATACATTTCTCTCAATCATTTTTGTTATAATTTGTAGCCTTAGCAACCGACAAAATTGGTGCAATAAAGCAAATTAGAGCTTTATTGCGCAGATGCATTTCTGCTCTTTACTTCAAAGCTAATAAACCTGATAACATGACAATATATATTACAAAAAAAGATATGTGTATCAATGTATCTAAAACATGTTTCAAATAAATATTTGCCATTCAAAATAACATCACATATATTCTGAAACATTTGACTCTGATGTGCAAACAATTTACATAGAATGCTGCACATGCACGAACAAAATGTACAAGACTGATGGTATGAAACAGAAAACTCAAGTTTCTGCGTGTGCTATAATGTATTGAGTTGTTCACAAGTTTGTCACAACCTTTGTCGTGTAAGGTCTTTTGTAAGATGTGAACCACAACTACTTCATTCTCATGTCAATTCTCACTCCCTCCATCCATGCAGGTATAAACATACCTTGCCTGAATGTTCTGAGAAGTGAATTCATTTGGGAAAATTGTCACAAAAACCATTTCCGTGCATTTCCCAATAAAATGGGAAAAAAGAGTAAACCTCACTCTTTTTTTTTTGTTAAACACTAGAGTTGGATTTGGAACCTCTGAACACACTTTGAATGCCAAAAGTGTAACAACGAACAAAAATTTTATCTGTCCAAACCGGCAGACATCCATTTTTGTACACATATTATTTGCCTGATGTGGCAGTTCTCTTCCTATTGAAATACACAGGACTCCACATTTACATTGATTCTCCAACCACTGTATGACATTAGACAATTGTTACGTTACGTACGCGACAAAGACAATGTTACGAAGTCTCCAATGTGCGATTAGATTACTGGCATTTCTTACAGCCACATTTTCGGATAACTGCAAGATTATTAATATACGAATATCCGTCTTTACAATAAAGTCTGACTTTACGTGTTTTTATTTTGCGAGGTTTATAGCAGTCTTTTCCACACGATCCCTCACAACTCCTGAATTTTATGTGCGTTTTTGAAGCACATTTTGTGACTGGATGAGTATATCTGCTACGGAATACTTTTGGTTTACATGTTGGAACTGAAAATGGAAAATAAAAGATACTCAGAAGAAAAATACAATTTTCAAACAGCTGTAAAATAAGAAAGTTGAATATAACTGCAGTGGAATATAATTTAAAAAAAAAACTTTAATCTTAACTTCAAAATACTGAACACTCAGATATTCAGAATTTTTTGTCTTCTTTTACAAATTCAAGACATCAAATTCTGACTTGATGATTACTTGCTATGAAAAAATAACACAGAAGTTTTAAAGATGAAAGAGACATGCATGATGTCCAAAACATACCGAGGTTACAGTATTTGCCCAAGTACCCTCTCCTACATTTACATCGATAGCCTCCCTTCTTTTTTCTGGGTTTACACTGACCATTTTTACATTTATTATTAGCACAGGGATCTACTTTACACCCTGGCATGACTTTATAGTTATATTTAGATGAACTGAAGTCCTGTTGTTTTCCATTTATATAAAAACCATGGAAGCAACCTGTAAAAAAGAAAAAAAAATCATAAATACAAACTGAAAGAAATGATGGCTCGATCGTTATACTCAAGGTCACCACGGCATCCCCTTGCAAATCTATTAATCAAGGCATTATTCAACATCAATCCCAGTGCAAAGTACATTATTGTCATTGTGAGGGGACAAAAAGGATGACTAAAAATAAACAATCAGCTATTTATAAACATTTTCAAACAACAGTCTTAATGAATAAATACTGGGTATGTATAAAACATATCTTTGAAATCAGCTCTTACCTTTGAAGCTGGACTGACTTCTGATCTGGAATTTTTTAAGAGCCTCTTTACTTTTGTCAGATGAAAGTCCACCAATAAACATATCATCCTTAACATTAAGATATTCACTCTCTCCCATGTTAACGACTGACCTTGACACACCCCCATCCACTCGCATGGTGAAGTTATGATAATGAACAATAAGTTCTATTGTATGAAGCCTGTCGTCATTAACCGTTATGTAACTAAATATGTAACTGTACATCGTGGAGAGAGGGGACTTTCCAGTGAAGAAACTGATCCCTATCCTACTTCGGAACAATTCTACGGCTAAATGCTGATTGGCTCCAATATAGAAAAGAACACCCGAATCAGACTCGGTCTTCATTTCCATGGTGATATTAACTGTGGACTGAAAGTCTATCTGTGGCATCTGTATGTAGGAGTCCTCAGCAATAAAGGACACACTGGACAGCTTCTCACACTTCTTACCAGAGAAACCTGTAAAATGTTGCATAACTCTGTCAAACTCAATTTAGAGATATCTCTTATATATCCAATTCATTCAGTGTGTAAAATTTATTACATTGCATAAATTTGGAATATAAGTCATTAGATGTACGCAAGTGAGTTAAGGCTACATCTGGAGTTTTCTATGCAAAATAAGTAATGAAGACCCATTATTACTATACATACTGCAAAGAAAATGTTAAGTCTTGTTTCCTAATACATTCTAGGTACCCACGATTTGCGACTGCAAGTACACATTATGACGTCATATTATGACGTCATCGACCTTTACTACACAAGTTTATAAGAAACATCAACAAAATCGCTTCGGCGCAAGGGCATACCTAACTTTGTTTTACAGAAACAAGGTATAAAGAAAAGCAGAATATCTCAAAGATTTAAGATATTGCTGCACAAATGTCGACACTGTAATTGTTTAGTTACTATTCGCGCAGTTCCAAGTTGAAACAGGGTAAAAAGGTACAGTCCAGTGTAAGTTTAGTAAGATTTTTATCGATTAAAGAAGAGGATTGGATTTGAGCAGCAATTTTATTAATTTTAAGAATATTCTCCTTACTATTATTTTTCATTTATTTTAAATTAAACAGGATATGCCCTTGCGCCGACGTTGTTTTGTTGATGTGTTTTATTATATTGAGTGGTAGAGAACTATGACGTCATAATATGACGTCATAATGTGCACTTGCAATAATATACTGTGGGTACTAAGTATGTATAAGAAAATCATTTTGAACTTTCTCTGTACATAAAATATACAATCTATTCATTTTCATTAACTCATTTGCATAGAAAACCCATATATAGCCTTAACTCACTTGCGTAGAATGTTTTAATTATCAACTTCCCTTCAATAGCCCTACAAGCTATAATGCAAGATTTTATCTATTATTTTTTAACATAACTGTTTTTGTTAAAAAGGTTGATAAAGACCTCGGTTCACTTTATGCATTAACAGCCCTGTAATGATATACCAATTTATAGACTTAAACTTTATGTTCCATTTTGAATATCAAAATAAAGTAGATTTAGTACTTTGATTTCTCATTAAAATTTTCGTCCTTAAACTCCAGATCTCCAGATATGCAATTGCAATGTTCTTGAATTTTAATGTAAACAGGCATTTTTGAGTACTTAATATAATAAAAATAATTTGAGCGCAACCTCTGATCTAAAAAATAAAACATGTTCTGTAATCCCCTGAAACAGTTCTATCATTTATTTGTTGCTCTTTTCTGATCAGAGATTGCGCGCTATATTAAATATTAAAAAAAATAGCTTTAAAAGTTTTTTGTAGACTTTTACAGAATATGAGGAAATAAACGCATCTCATGACGTCATAATTATACATTGACTAAAGTTAGCCAGAAAATTACGTATTTTTTGATAGACATGCAATTACTAAAGGTCTGAATAATATTCAATCCATTGTTAAGTAAAATTAAGTTGTTTCAGTTTTTCAGAAATTCGGGGGGCCAAAAAGGGAATATGTAAACCTTGTTCTTTAATATAATATTAATTATTTGATTTATTATAATAATTATTATAGTTTCATGTATATTTTATTGAACTAGCCAACCGCTTTATAAGGTGCTTTTCTTGTAGAATTATAATATTTATTACTGTAGTTCAATTATTTATGACCACTTTCTGGTGTGATAGAGTTAGTGTTAGAATCTTCAAATTTATTTGGACCGTCTGATATCGTCTAAGTCATCATTTCGTAGGTTCTTTGGTCAGTACAATTGCCTTGTCAACAAATACAATTTATCATTGAGTTAAATGCTGACTTAAGTTTTTCATGGCATACGAATCGTAAGCCCATTACATATACATTGAATTTTTGACCGAGTTTTCCTTTTTATAGTGTATACGCTTTACTCTGTGTTATCAGTGCATGTATGTCTTAAAAATTTGAAATGTGAGTTTAAAGTTATTTCTGGTTTTTATTTCCTTTATACGTTTAAACCTGTTATCTCATTTTTTGGTCATAAATGGACAGGAAACGTTCATACCTCTGATGTTTGGAGATACATGTTTGCTCTGCTCCCATTTTATATTGTTTAATGACGATTTGAGCTTGAATACGTTTTGTTATATCTTTACAATTTTAACAAAAATTGCAGCAGGAAAAGCAAAATACCCACTTGGCTCTCCTCAAGAGCATATTGAAATGTGTAAAACCCATGATTTACCTATTGATCTTATATGTGAGGACTGTGATGAATTCATTTGTGGAAATTGTGCCAAAACAGATCATAGAGATCATGATTGGAATACTCTACCCAATGTAGCATACAACGGAGGAGAGGTTTGATAAAACTTCTGAGGAAGATCAAAGAAGAGGATCTGCCTGGGATTGATGCGAAGATAGAGAAGGTTTCACAACAGATGACAGAAAATAAAGAAATGTGAGACTCTGAGATTAACGAGCTACAAGACCATTGTAATGCGATAATGGCACGGCTGACAAACATGATGAAACATAAGCAACAACAATTTAGAGACAATTTGCAGAAAAACAATGATAAGTTGGATGTTTTAAAAACTGGATTAGAAAAGAAGAAGAAATTAATTACAGAAACAGCTAAATTCATTGAGGAAAACAATGGCACCATGTCCGATTATGGCTTCATTCGCAACCACAGAGGACTGACTAAAATGCTTTCTGGCCTGGATGTTGATTTGAAAAATTGTAAAAATTAAGTGAGATACAGTTAAGAGGAAATAAGTGATGCTGTACTGGAGAAATTATTTGGAAAGTCTTTTGATTTAGATGATATCGCTTTGACTGAAACTAGCTCATTTAAATATGGAAAGGAGGCGGTAGTTTTGTTAAGGGCGTTGTGTGAAGATCAATGTAACTTAAAACAATTAACGTCAGATTACATTGAACAAGAAAACAAAGAAGGTGAGAAAAAACTAAAATATGATATCACTGCTAATGACATGTGTGTGACTGATACTGGTTATATTTATTTTACTGATTATAATAACAATTCAATCAGCTGTCTGTCACCATCAGGATCTGTCACTATAATCTTCAGTACAGGTTCACTAAAACCAAACGGAATCTGCCTGTCAGTGGACGGTGGACTACTTGTCAATTTGGCAGATAAGGAATCAGATCCTTACAAATTTGAGTCTCATAGCACTCGTGTGGTGAGACATAACAGTGACAGGTGATGTCGTCTATGAGTATGAGTACAAGGAGGACGGTCAAACAAGATTATTTACATATCCATTTAGAGTCACACAGAACATTAACAGGGAAGTATGTGTTGTGAACCGTACAAATCCCTCTGCAGGAGAATTAGTGATTATGTCTTTCTCTGGTCGTATGAAGTCTGTCTAGTGTGGACAAAACCTCACAAAGAACTTTTGGTCAGGAAATGCAGAGTATGACTCATCCTGTTACATCTTTGTTCCGGACAAGAACCATATTCATATCCATCTGTTGAGTCCTGATGGGGAATTTTTGAAAATCTTACTGACAGACAATAAAGTGTACCATCCAACGAGGTAATCGCTGTACCAGTTATCATTGTGGGTGGGATATAAAGAAGGATGTTTCTGTACAGAACTTAAAACCTGTAGAATTTGAAAATGAGCTTTAGTCCAGATACCACAGTGTGCGACTCCCTATCTATCACCTCCAATTCAGATCCACCTAATACAACCATATTCATTTGCTAAGTCCTAACGGAAGAGGAGTTTTTTGAAGTTCCTACTGACACAGGCTAAGATGTACCATCCATTCATTAGTCAATGCCATGGTTGAGATACAATTAAGTCTTGATATTGTGTTTCAGTGGTGACTTTTATACACATTTAATATTCATGTGTTATCGGAAATTAAGACAGCTTTCATACTAGTTTTACTACATTACTGTACGTCTTAGACTTGTTTTGTGGATCATAATTCAATAAGTTTCAACTTGTCATTTAATGCTTTGATTGTTTGTTGTTTAAACGTAGCTCACATTAAACTGCGACACCGGACCTTGGTTTATACGGTTTCATCCGAAGGACCGGTCATCCTGTCCCTCAGTGTGATTTGAACTAGCGATGTAAGAATCATCCCCTTCTTCTGCGACTCTTGAACACTGCTCTACCGCTGCACGATAAATCATTTATTTTTATATGCATTACAATGCATTGTACAGTAAAACACGGTTATAACGAAGTCACTGGGACCTATGAAATTACTTCGTTATATCCGTAATTCGTTGTATCCTTGTAAGAATTCGTTAAATTTATATAACTGGGGATCCAAGATAACTTCATTATATCCGTGAATTCGCAATATCCATGTTCGTACTAACCGAGTTTTACTGTATGTGATAATTTGAAATATTTTAATTCGTCTAATTTTTTTATTGAGAATATTACATCTGATGAATAGTTAAATATGATGTTACTATTTATGACAGGTTTATGAGAATCAGGTTGACGTGAATTGTGTTAATATTAGCTCAATTACAGCGTATACCTCCTTTTCGAATCCTTACTTAGGGTATTTGACAATTATAATATTTAATTTTTATGTCCATATTACAATGAATAATATTTATCATTATTATGGTACATTATGAAAAGTAATATGTATAAGTATCTCATATCTTGACTATCATGAAATTATTTATTTGTTTCTTTTACTGTATTCAACAGATACAAATGTATAGTTAGGATATAATTTTTAGAAAGAAGACAGAGAAAGTTTTAACTTTCTTATACTGCATTAACTGTCATTGTATTTATATATTATTGTAGAACGGTACCTTTAAAAAGAAGTTTTATAATAAATGATTGAAAACCTATCAGTCTGGTTACATCAAGAAGTATCAAGAAGTATTGTTTATTATATTACAGTAATGTTTAAAGGTAGTGTAAAAATAGAATTTCATAACACAATACTATTGTCATTACCGTTTTTAACGACGATCGATCCTGATATTTAAAGTCTTAAACTTTTTTTGCCAAGTATATTTTTAGTTTGTACATACATAGCTTAATAAAAATCAAGATAAAAAATGGGGGGTCAATATGCTTCTTTTGGCGCTACAGTACATTTAATATGACCTTTTTGCACTGAAATGTGTGTCTTAATTAAAAATTACATTTTCGACGTTTTCCCACCAATATTTTTTCCAATTAAAGCATGAAACAAAATGAACTCAAAGTCTATTAAGAAAAAGACCCTTTAAAATTGTGACTTTGAAAAAGTTTCAAATTGCTTCGCATAATCAATTATTTGACCTTTCTGCACTACGAAAATGTCATTTTTCTGGTATTGAAAGTGTAATAAGCAAGACAATTATTTTAAAGTCTAAAACTTTTTCTGAATTAAAGCAAATAGGTCAAAGTTAACTTAAATATTTAGAAAAGAAAATTAGAAGTTGGGTATATGATGTAAATTTTCAGATATTGCTAAAAAAGTGTCAATTTTACATTAAAATCGACTCAATTTTATCCATGATTTTCAGAATATATTTACTATATTTGTCACACTTCGTTGAAAGAATTCATTCATGTAAGAAATAATTAAATAGATATTTCAGAACCAACATAACACATTTCACTGCAAAAACAACTTTGTGTGCAACCAGCATGGAAAAATAGGAATCTAAAATTAACAGTGCTGTAGTAATTCAAAAGGGGAAAAAGTGATCATTTTCTTCTAAAAAAAAAAACCTTCCGATACAAAATATAGTTCCTAGCTTTACTCTACTTGAATGGAATTTAATCGCGGTTTTTTCATTGAATATAACTCAATTTTCATTGTAGAATTCAGATTTAATGTTAGAAATTAAAAATGATGCAGAATTTTATATATAAAGGAAGAACCCCACTGATTTTGAAGTCAAAAGGTCAAAGGCCAAAGTCATAAATTCTGTCTGATTTTACACTGTCCTTCTCGTGCGATATCTTGAGAATCATTAATCTAATTAATTGAATTGAATTTATCTTTAAGTAGACTTTAATTGCAATGATATTTCAAACCAAAACTCTCTAGGGGCCGCAAGAATACCCCTATCGATTTTGAGGTCAAAAGGTCAAAGTTCAGGGTCGTAAAGAGGTAGAGCCACTTTGGGCTTTACTTGGCCCTGAAAATTTCTGAAAATTCAAAACCGCTCAGTTTAGGTTGCAAATGCGGTATTTATCACTTGGACTGTTGGTGACCACGTATCTATTAATTGTGACGTAATTTCACATCTAGTCAATGCATTATGACGTCATAAAATGCGTCATTTTCCTTATTTCCTGTAAATTCCTTTGAAAATGGCCTAAAGTTGAAGCGTTTTTTCAATATTTCATATAGAGCACAACCTCTGATCCAAAATATGCCAATACATAATGGAAGCCCTTTTATGAAGATTAGAAAACATGTTTTATTTTTTTGATCGTGGGCTGTGCTCATATTTTAATTCTTTGCTGAAGATAATCAAATACGCATGTTTTCTGCAAATTTTAAGAACATTGCAATTTCTCAAAGCCTGTTTTCAAATATTTGGATTTTCAAAACAAAATTTTATTATAGAAAATGAAAGCACCAAGTGTCTACTTTATTTTGATATATGAAAATGGAAAGAGGGTGATACTTAATTAATTGATATAAGTACAGGGCCATTTTATGCATAAGATGGCTTTTCCTCTTTATACTTTCAATTTATTATTTTTTTTTACAATATCGAATGTGTATATAAACATGTATTTAACCTTACGTTTGCAAATAATTCAAGAATTAGGAAAGCGGCTCCTTGGTGTAAAGGTATGTCTCTCGGTGTAAAAATGAGAGGTCCCGAGTTCGACTCTCAGGACGCTCTTTTTTAAAATACTTTTTTTTTTTACTTTAAATGATAGTATTCAGCACGTGAAATGAAAAAAAAAGTTATGACGTCTGGCATGTACAAACTCATAAAATATAAGAAATCAAAATTTTATATCCATATTGGCGTTTTTTTTTATTTCCTTCAATATATATGTATACATTTAATAATTCTACAAATTTAGAGGGGATCTGACCCCCACTTCAACCTCCGAACTACGCATGTTCTTCTTTTTCCTAAAGCGGTGGATGCAAATTCTCTGAATTTGCTTGTTAATTTAAAGAGATTTCTACAAGTACACTTTTTTTTTTTACACATTTAACGATTTTCGTCCCTGTGATGCATATACAGTGTGTATTAATTTTTTTTCTATTTTAGCTCACCTGAGCTGAAAGCTCAAATGAGCCTTTCTGATCACAATTTGTCTGTAGTCCGTCTGTCTGTCCATCTGCAAACTTTTCATATTTACGGCTTTTTCTCCAGAACCGCTGGGCCAATTTTAAACAAACTTACCACAAAGCATTCTTGGATGAAGCGGGTTCAATTTTTCTTTTTCAAATAAAGGGGCACACTCTCTTTTAAGGGAAATAATTAAGAAATAGTGAAAATTTGGTGGCCTGTTTTAAAAATCTTCTTCTCAAAAAGATTTTTCAAAACATGATGAGTAGGGAGGGGCCACAGTTTTTTTTTTTACATAGGAATACATAGGATTAAAAAAAAAAATAATTTTCTTCTCAAGAAAAACAAAGCCATGATTTGTCCTATTTATATGGAAGTATCCTCAGGTAGTGTAGAATCAAGATTATTCAAATCATGACCCCCAGGTCTAGGATGGGGCCACAATGTACGCTCTTTTAAGGGGTAAGTTGAAACCACTTTAGCATTTAAGGTAATTAAATAATGGATTCATTTTTTTTGCTTTGTTTTCTAGCCACAATGCTCACCTTGTGTGGACCATGGACCTCTTGTTATTGTTTTAAAGTTATATTTTTTTTTAATGATCAATATTTGATAACGTGCACTTTCAAGCTGTCAGTTTGGAATTTAAATTTGAAGTTCATTGTGCTTGATAGTGCATAACAACCGTTCCTAATGTCTTAGAAGTTAATCAACATTCAAAACATATGGCAGGCAGTAAACCAAAATACCCACTGGGCTCTACTCTAGTGAACATCAAAATGTGTGAATCCCATGGATTACCTATTGATATTATATGTGAAGACTGTGATGAATTTATTTGTGGTAAGTGTGCTAAAACGGATCATATAGATCATGATTGGAAAACTCTAACCACGGCAGCCACTGAAAGGAGGAGAGATCTGCTTAAATTTCTGGCAAAGATCAATGAACGGGGTCTGGCTGGGATTGATGAAAAGATGGAGAAGATTCCACAAAAGATTACAGAAAATGAAGAATTGTGTGACTGGGAGATTAAAAAGCTACAGAAGCATTGTGGTAAAATAATAACCAGACTGTCGGAGATCAGGAAGAATATTGAACAAAGACTTAGAGAGAATTTGAAAGAACGCAATGAAAAATTGATTGTTGCAAAATCTGAGTTGAACAAAAAGAAGAGGGAAATTGCAGATATAATTAATTTAATGGAGGAAAACAATAGTACCATGTCAGATTACAGCTTGATTGACAACCACAAAGAATTGACACAACTGCTGTCTTGCCTGGATGTTGATACCGGTATAAAGAAAAGTACACCATTAATGAGATACAGTAAAGCAAAAATCAGTGACGCAGTACTGGAGAACTTAATAGGAAATTCTTTTGATTTAGATTATGTGAGTTTGACTGAAACAAACTCATTTAAATATGGTGAGAAAACAGTATTCTTATTGAGGGCGCTGTGTGAAGATAAATGTTACATAAGAGAAATACAGTCAGTTTACATTGAACAGTTAAACAAAAAAGGTGAGAGAAAACATAAATATGTTATTTCTGCTAATGACATGTGTGTGACTGACAACTGTGATGTTTATTTTACTGAATTAAGTGACATGTCCATCCACTGTCTGTCACCATCAGGATCTGTGTCTACAGTCATCAGTACATATCCACTGGAACCAGGAGGAATCTGTCAGTCAGTGGACAGTGGACTACTGGTCACCTTGAAAGACGTGGAATCAGGTGCTTTCAAAGTAGATTCACACAGCAGACGTCTGGTGAGACACATCACAGTGAGAGGTGACGTCATCCATGAGTATGAGTACCAGGAGGATGGTCGAACCAGACTGTTTTTGTCGCCATTCAGAGTCACACAAAACAGTAATAGTGACATCTGTGTTGTGAACTATACATGTGACACTACAGGTGATCTACTGATAATGTCTCCCTCTGGTCGTATGAAGTCTGTCTACCGTGGACAGAACCCGACAATAAACTTTTATCTAACTGATGAAGTGTGTGACTCCCTCTGTAACATTCTTGTTAATGACATAAATAACAACCAAATCCATCTGCTGAGTCCTGGTGGTGATTTTTAGCCGGGCTCATTGCTCGTAGAGCAATGCCCGGCTATTGCGACGGTGAGCAACAAAAATGCTGCTTCTTCACCGCCAAATTGAGTTTACGAGTAAAAATATGGTACGTACGCCCAGCCGCTGTTGAGAAAATTAAATCCATTAAAACACCTTAAGAAATAGTAAATCGAATATTTTTATCAAAATATTAAATTGTTTAATATTTTCCTGACTCCTTTGACTAATATTTTACAAAGCAACTCTGATGTGAGGACACATCAGTGCTTAGTCGTTTGACCTTTATTTATCTTGCTGCATCGGTGTTTATTTACTTCTGTTTGTATATAAAACCCCGAAACAATATATGTGATAAATATTTTACGCTGTTAATTTCTAGCTATATTTTATTTCATTTTTAAAACTCTTTAGTACTATACATGCCATTGAGATATTTTTGTGTGTAACATATCTTCTAAACGTCTGAACTTGATTTTAAACTGTCACCACGGTCTTTGTTCATTACCCTGTAAATGAGCACGGCTTTCAGTACTTCTGAGTACTTTGATTTGAAGTTTTTACTAGCAGAAGATGAAGTGAATTGTCCATTCAGGTTATCACTCTACAAGTCTATACTGTGGGTGGGATATTGGGAAGGACTTGTCAAGGTGTTTCAGTACAAAATGTAAACTCCGATAATGAGCTTTAATCCAGATCTTGTAGTCTGTGACTTCCATTGTAGCATTCTTGTTATCGACCCACCTAACAATCAAATCCATCTGCTGGGTCCTGACGGGGAGCTTTCGAAGTTTTTATTGTCAGAAAATGAAGTGAATTTACCATTCATATTTCAATTATACATGTACATACTGGTTTATACCTTTGCTAGAAGTAAAAGGGTTTGTCATTGTGTTTAAGTAACGAGGGCATTACATTACTAAATGTTTATTCATATTTCATAAATGTTATTGAAAACTAAGACACTGTCTTATCAAAGTCCTACACGAAGATCTAGAATTTTGATATTTTATTTTACCAAACTTACAAATAGTAACCATACAAGAATAATGTTCCATTTGTATTTATCACTTTTTCTCACAAAATTGTTTTGTTATTTCATTATTTGAACACAATAATGATGACAGCTTACTGGCTTATATAATTAAAGATTTCCCACAATACTGTAGCAGTCATTGTTAAGCATTCATACAATGCACTATTACTGTAGACCTATTTATGGAATATTGTAATTGTCTGCGAGTTTCGCGACTGACATTAACTGGCGAATATTAATCACTGCAAATCATTTATTTGTTTATACTTGTTTATACTATAAGTCGCGAAAATTAATCGTCACGGATAGATATCAAACCGACAAATCGCGAATAAAAGATGATGCAAATAATAGTTGGTGTACAAGGAATGTAACTCGTGTTCTTCGCCCTTACAGTCACGCTACATTTGTGAGACAGAACCTAAGAAAGGAAAGGTCCTCGATAATGGACACGCCTACATCAGTACATTGGTAACTCTTACATTTTCTTTACGTCTTTCCTCCTCGGGTAGATTTCAGTTTCTATAGTATAACATGCAGTAGTATATATCAGAATCAATCCAATACTTGTTTTCAAAAGTGTCCTTAAAATGAAATCAATAAATTTTGCAATGTGAAGCATTGAAATACGAAAATAAAAGAAATCATGACCCAGTAAAATGTAAAATAGTTTCAAATACTAATTTAGAGAAAGATCTACAAGTGTATGACTTTAAAAATTTAATGATTTTTGTCGCACTGAATTACCTGCTATTCAGCGGTGGACATTTTCGATCTTTTTTTTTTGTTATTAAATATTTTAGTTACTACCCAGGAGCTTGTTTGTTGATAATAATCTGACAGTGTGCACCTTCGAGCTGTTTTATCACCGCATGTTTGTCAATTTGAAATACGAGTTTAAAGTTCAATGTCCTGAATAGTGCATATCTACCAAATTTTATTTGATTTCTTGGTCATAGATAGATAGGCAACTTTGAACAAATATGGCTGCCAGTAAACCGAAATATCCACCAGGCTCTCCTCAAGAGCATATTGAAATGTGTGAATCCCATGATTTGCCTATTGATATGCTATGTGAGGACTGTGAGGAGTTCATTTGTGCTAAGTGTGCTAAAAAATATCATAAAGATCACGATTCGAGATCCATAATCAAGGAAGTCACCCAAGGAAGGAGAGGTTTGATGAAATATCTGAAAAAGATTAAGAAAGTGGTTCTGCCTGGGATTTATGATAAAAAAGAGAAGATGTCCGAACAGATCACAGAAAATAAAGAACTATGTGACTTTGAGATTAAAAAGCTTCAGAAGCATTTTGATGAGGTAATGACCAGACTGTCCGAAATCAAGGAAAACACCGAACAAAAATTGAGAGAGAATTTAAAGAAACGCAATAAAAAGTTGGAGGTTGCAAAATCTGAGTTAAACAGAAAGGAGAAAGAAATTGCAGAGATTGTTAACTTAATGGAGGAAAACAATCGTACCATGTCAGATTACGATATTATTGACAACCACAGAGAACTGACACAACTGCTTTCTGGCCTGGATGTTGATATGAAGAATAGTACACCATCATTGAGATATATTAAAGGAGAAGTCAATGATGAGGTACTCAAGAAATTAATTGGAAAGTCTTTTGATGTATATGATATCAGTTTAACTGAAACTTGTGCATTTCAATATAGAAAGAAGGACATAGAAATGTTGAGAGCATTAAGTGAAGATCAATCTTACATTAAACTATCTGAGTCAAATAACATTAAACAAGTAAACAGAGAAGGTGAGAAAAAACATAAACATAAAATCAATCCCCATGACATGTGTGTAGCTGACACTGGTCATGTTTATTTCACTGACGAAAGTAACAAGTCCATCAGATGTCTGTCACCAATAGGATCTGTCTCTACATTCATTCGTACAGATCCATTAGTACCAGTAGGAATCGGTCAGTCTGTGGACGGTGGACTTCTTGTCATATTGTTTAACAATGAATCAGACGATGAATCAGAAGAGGAATTAGATGAGGAATCAGAAGAGGAATTAGATGAGGAATCAGAAGAGGAATCAGGTGAGGAATCAGATGAGGAATCAGATGAATCAGATGAGGGATCAAGTCGTTATAAATTAGAGTCACACAGCAGACGTTTGGTGAGACACATCACAGTGACAGGTGATGTCATCCGCGAGTATGAGTACCAGACGGACGGTCAGACCAGATTGTTTAAATTGCCATACAGAGTCACACAAAACAGTAACGGTGATATATGTGTTGTGAATCTTACAAGTGAAAAAACAGGTAAATTAATGATTCTGTCTACTTCTGGTCGTATCAAGTCTGTCTACCATGGACACAATCTGTCAAAGGACTTTCGGCCAGGTAATGCAATGTGTGACTCCCAATGTAACATCCTTGATACTGACTTTCATCTGAGTCCTGGTGGCGAATTCTTCAATATTTATCGAAAGAACTTTAAGCCATCTGATGTAGTATGTGACTCCCAATGTAACATCCTTGTTACAGACCCGTTTAACCAACAGATCCATCTGCTGAGTCCTAGTGGTGAATTTTTGAAGTTCTTACTGACAAAGGATGAAGTGTATAATCCATCCAGTTTATCTCTATACAAGTCTACACTATGGGTAGGGTACATTAAAGGACATGTCAAAGTGTTTCAGTACAGAATGTAAACTGTGACAATGAGTTTTAGTCCCCTGTTCTTATATTAAAAGACTACAGCGGAATCAATTAAAATTAGAAATGACTTCCAGCTGATGGGTTGATACCAGTATATTCTCATCCTCAATTATTTATACTTCACTTATATTTCAAAGAAAGCAATAACAAGAGGCCCATTTGGTCAACAACGATCACCTGAATTACTTTGACTCTGCTTTTTCTCACCTGACCTCCCCTTGTAATGCCTTTTGTAGCCCACCCTACCCCACGGGTCATGATTTGAATAATTAAGAATTTTTACTACTTCAGGATGCTTTCATATAAGTTTCCACTTTTCTGGCCCATTGGTTCTTGAGAGGATTTTTAAAAAATCCCACGTATTTGAAAGTACAACTTGGATTTCATATTGTGCCCCCCCTCCCCCAAGAGTCAGGATTTTAACAATTTAGAACAATCTACACTACTTTAGGATGCTTTCACATAAGTTTCAGCTCTCTGGTCCTGCATGTAGTTCCTGGGTATAGAAATTTAAAAATTTTCTATGTTGAGATAGAGAACAAATTGCAATATAAAACTTGGGTTCCCTGTAGTGGCCCCGCCCTTCCCCAGGGGTTATGATTTGAATAACTTAAACTTTCCTTCACCCAGGGATGCTCTGAACCAATTTTCATTTATAGAGCTAAAAAATTGTAATAATTCAATGAGATGCATTGAAGGCGAAATCAGTGATGAGATGATTTAGAACTTATAGACACCATCAATTGTCTGTCACCATCAGTCATCAATGCAGATCCTGTAGCTTGAGACTACACTATCCTAGTTCAAGACAGTTTTAACAATTAACCATGTTTATCTACCGAGTCCTAACAGAGAGTTCTTGAAGATCTTACCTGGGAAGGGTTTCTTAATGAAAAAAAAAATCACACAGGTTATCCTTTTGCAAGTCCGCACTGTGAGTGGGCTCTATAGTAAAAGTAATCAATACAGTACAGAGTGCAAGAAATGTGTGCTTTGATTTAATTTCTTTTTTTACAAAGCAGATTTGTTTGAATATTAAAATCATTTAACATGTTAGGGTTTATTAGTCAAACAATAAGAATTAACAACTTCATAACATACCGATATCTTTTTTAAAAAAGTTCCTTCTCTGCAAATCTGGTTATTTTGAATTTCATAACGAACTTCAACTCCTTTTTCCAAAATATTAGCACCTTAACTCCTTCCCCATGCCAAGCTTTATTTTGTCTTTCCTTTCCAAAATGAGAATATTTCAATCTTCATTATTAATACTTCAAATATTAAAGAAGCTCACTGTTAAAAAAATGGATTTTTTTGGGATTGTTTTAAACATATACAGGTGTTCATATCAAATGTATCTTGATCGTTTTCAACAAAGGGAACCTGATTATTTTTCCAAGATAAATTTCAAAGAAATAAAGTACTAGTTAAGAGAAATCATTATTGTTTTTTCCCCATGGAAAACAAATGCAAATAATGCTTCCAATAATTTATCTTGGTTTGATTTAATGTTCAGAGTAGACTCGATACATCGATCTTTAATATCATATCATCTCGTTACCTGAACATTCCATTTTAGATCAAATGGTAGATCACCTTAATTGCTCAAAACTTTCGTGAAATTAGAACTCTTCCATGATTGTATTTAGAGCTTCCTTAAAGAAACTTTGATTCCTTTTTTCCTGGAGTTACCTCTCTTTGCTCATGGGGAGCAGAGTGGATTAAGTAGTCCCTGCTCATTGGCTCTGAATTATTTACACTGTATTTATACTTTAAAGAAAATAATTCAACTAGAAGAAAATGACTTTTATTTTTCAGTCATGTTCAACAATAAGTAACAAAGTTACAAAGTTTGTATTATTCTTGCTTTGTACAAATTCTTAATTTTGCAATAAAACACATTCTCAATATAAATTTGCAAAATAAATTTAAATAAAATTTGAAAAAAAAATTGTCTCTCATAAATATTGTTATAATGTGTTGGTGAGAAAATGCATATCTTAAATAAAGCAATGGGATTAACAGAAAATAATGAAAGAGATGGGGGGATATAAAATGAATGTACACTTGTCTAATTTCATTTAAACTGTTAAATACACATTAATTCTCTATATAGCAAAAAACTCTCAATACAGCTGAGGTAGTCTTACAAGGACACAGTTTTTCTCTCTCAGAAGGAAAAGGTCAAACAAGTTGATCCACCTTAACATTTTTTCAGATTTAGTCTTTTTTAAAAGTACTTCGTTTTATTAATTTGACAGTTCCACACAATCACCAATATGGTAAAAAAAATCACGGCAAACTATAGCTACATCAGACCAGTGCCTGAATTGTTAAAACGTGAAAACCCCAAAACAATTTCTTTCCTCATAAAGTTATAAATGAGTTGTCATATTGAAAACAAAATTACAACAACAGACAAACATAACAGGCAGTGCTTGCAAATAATAATAGTCTAGTTTACCAAAACTCATCATTTGAAGGACAATTTGTATCCACATGACAATATTCACAATTCTATTTGAACTGTACTTGTTCCAAAAAAGCACCCATGCTACATTTATCAACTCTCCTTGTTATTTCTAATCTGTGAAGAATATTTAAATCTTTAGTCCCAATATTATTCAACAATTGCAAAAATAATTCATGTTTATATAAACATCTTCATTAACATAAAGAAAAGATATATTACTGAAGAAAAAAGAAACTTTGTGTAGATGTAATGTACATGTATAATGAAATTTTCTGGGATCTTTATACATTGTACAATAGAGAATAGATTCTAGAAAAGCCCCTCAAAGAAATTTTTGAAGCAACGTGTATAACCATTTAGGAAAATACTGCATTTTTATTTTTTATCCATTTTAAATATAAAGATAACAATCTACAATCTATACACAACATCACATTACAAATGAGATACATTACAAAACAGATCATACCTTCCATTAAAAAGTATTGCGTAAAAGTTATATTTCGCTCATCATTTTTGTTATAATTTGTAGCCTTAGCAACCGGCAAAATTGGTGCAATAAAGCAAACTAGAGCTTTATTGCAGATACGTTTCTGCTCTTTACTTAACAGCTAATAAACCTGATAACATGACAATATATTACAAAAAAGATATGTGTATCAATGTATCTAAAACATGTTTCAAATAAATATTTGCCATTCAAAATAACATCACATATATACTGAAACATTTGACTCTGAAGTGCAAACAATTTACATAGAATGCTGTACATGCACTAACAAAATATACAAGACTCATGGTATGAAACAGAAACATGTGTTTCTGCATGTGCTTATGAATTGAGTTGTTCACTAGTTTGTCACAACCTTTGTTATATAAGGTCTATTGTAAGATGTGAACCATAACAACTTCATTCTCGTGTCAATTCTCACTCCCTCCATCCAGGTAGAAACATGGCTGGCCTGAATGTTCTGAGAAGTGAATTGGGTAGGAAAATTGCGAGAAGAACTATTTCCCTACATTTCCCAATATAATGGGGAAAATGAGTAAACCTCACTCTTTTTTGCCAAATCTTGGAGTTGGATTTGGAACCTCTGAACACACTTTGAATGTTAAAAGTGCAACACCGAACAAAAAATTTATCTGTCCAAACTGGCAGACATCCATTTTTGTACACGTATAATGTGCCTGATGTGGCAGTTCTCTTCATATTGAAATACACAGGACTCCACATTTACATTGATTCTCCAACCACTGTATGACATTAGACAATTGTTACGTTACATACGCGACAAAGACAATGTTACGAAGTCTCCAATGTTTAATGAGATTACTGGCACTTCTTACAACCACATTTTCGGATAACTGCAAGATTATGAATATACGAATATCCATCTTTACAATAAAGTCTGACTTTACGTGTTTTTATTTTCCGAGGTTTACAGCAGTCTTTTCCACACGATCCTTCACAACTTCGGAATTTTATGCGTGTTTTTGAAGCACACTTTGTGACTGGATGAGTATATCTGCTACGGAAAACTTTTGGTTTACATGTTGGAACTAAAAATGGAAAATAAAAAGGATAGTTAGAAGAAAATTGCAATTTTCAGACAGCTATACAATAGGAAAGTTATATATAACTGCAATGGAATATATTCCACAAATCTTGAATCTCAACTTCAAAATCTTGAACACCCAGAAAATTTCTAAATTTTTGTCCACCTGTACAAATTCAATATATCAAATTCTGACTAAATGAACACAAAAAGATTTGATATGAAAAATAAACAGAAAACAAAGATTAAAGTGACACTGATATCCAAAACATACCAAGGTTACAGTATTTGCCTGAGTACCCTCTCCTACATTTACATCGATAGCCTCCTTTCTTTTTCCTTGGTTTACACTGACCATTTTTACATTTATTATTAGCACAGGGATCCACTTTACACCCTGGCATGACCTTATGGTTATACTTAGATGAACTGAAGTCTTGTTGTTTTCCATTTATATAAAAACCATGGAAGCAACCTGTAAAAAAGAGTAAAAATATCATGAAAACAATATGAAAGAAAAGATGACTCAAAATGAAAAAATAGCATGTCTATACATCAAGGCAGTATTCAACACTGATCCCAAAGCAATCATTTTCATTGAGAGGGGACAAAAAGGATGACTTAAAATAAATAATCAGCAATTTATAAACATTTTCAAACAGTCTAAATGTACATAATTTACTCTGTATGTATCTTTGAATTCATCTCTTACCTTTGAAACTTGACTGACTTCTAATCTGGAATTTTTTAAGAGCCTCTTTACTTTTGTCCGAAGAAAGTCCACCAATATACATATCGTCCTTCACATTAAGATATTCACTCTCCCCCATGTTAACGACTGAGCGAGACACGCCACCATCCACTCGCATGGTGAAGTTACGGTGATGGACAATAAGTTCTATTGTATGAAGTCTGTCATCATTAACTGTTATGTAACTAAATATGTAACTGTACATCGTGGAGAGGGGGGACTTTCCGGTAAAGAAACTGATCCCTATCCTACCCCGGAACAGTTCTACAGCTAAATGTTGATCAGCTCCAATATAGAATATAACGCCCGAGTCGGACTCGGTCTTCATTTCCATGGTGATATTAACCGTGGACTGAAAGTCAATCTGAGGCATCTGTATGTAGGAGTCCTCAGCAATAAAGGACACACTGGTTAGCTTCTCACACTTCTTACCGGAGAAACCTGTAAAATGTTGCATTGTTCTTTCAAATTCAGTTAAAAATATCTCTTATAAATTCAATTCATTGATCTTCAAGTTGTAAATCTGTTATGCATTAATTTATAAGTGTTTTTCAGTATGTGGTTACAGAATTCAAGTATGTAAATGTTTAATAAATATAGTGATATATTTGCATGCAATCAAGAAAAAAAATCAAGAGGTATATTTTTCTGATAATGTTAAAGGTATCTTGCTATCTGCATAATCATGCCATGCAAGAGAATTATATGTTGGTGTGTATGTTTGACAGCAAAGTAAAAAGATATATATATATATTTTGTAAAATATAAAGATGAGAAAAGATAATAAAGAGGAAGATAGAGATAGACCCGTAGTTAGTACCTGGAGCACACTGGCACATGTAGTGTGATCCCCCCTTGGGTACGTAACACACTCCGTTATTTTGACAGGCGTGAGATTTGCAGAGACTGTTATAAGAGAAGAAATTGTTAACAGCGAGGGGAGCTATTTCACAGAATCGTCCGGAGTAGCCTCGGGGACAGTAGCAGGAGTAGGTCCCCAGGCCGTCCACACACCGACCCCCGTTCTGACAAATGTGGGACTTACAGTCGTCAAGGTTCTCCGAGCAGTTCTTCCCCCCGTATCCCGTGAGGCACTTGCAGCTGAAAGGTTTAGACAAAATAAAATACCGTTATTGTTATTTCACTCTTGATATTTTTATACCACTTTAAAATAACATTATCTTATTATACAATTTATTTCACTTTTAATATTATTACTATTATACTACTTTAATCTAACACCTTATCTAATTATACAATTACCCTAGAGCACTTGATATGTTTTTAAAAAAAGAAGTACATTAAAACATTCAATATATTCATAAGACATAAAAATAGCTCATCATTATTTTCTTTTTTCTATTCAGGATTTTTGTTCCTTTATATCAGAAAAAAATTTAGAAGAATTTTCTTATCTTGAGATTTTAAGAGTGCAGAAAAATATTAGATATGAAATATAGCATTGGAGAATCCAATTTGTATAATTTGTGCGCAGATAAACTTATCATTTTGTAGTAAAAATACATAAACTGACACATTTAGCCTTAACTTTTTTAAAATTTACAGATAACTTTAGCTGTTAACTTTTAAACTTTTGTCTTAGCTGTCTATTAAGAGAGCTTTATATGAAACTCTGCAGTATGTAGGTGAATAAACTCAGATAATGATAAAAGATATTTTCATTAAAAAAATAATTGCCAGTGGATGCCAAATTACATAATAGAGATAGAGAAGCCAGACGCATTAGCACATCCATTCTGACCAGGAGATATTGTACTCCTATCAGAGCTTGTAAACAATATATTTGCTCACTAATTTATCATACATCCTGGTCTGGCCTACCTGTAATCTGTGTCCTGATTAACGCAGGTACCCCCGTTCAGACAAAAGTTGTAATTTCCGTGGCAATATCGGATTTTTTGCTGACACATCTTGCCTGCAAAAAGTTTAAACATTTAGCAGTGATAACTCATTTAGATTTTCAAACATGCAATTAAGATTTGATAACAAATCATTATTGGGCTACTTTATCACTGACAAATTTGTGCATGAGCAATTTATCATTAAGACAACATCTGTTTTGAGATTTTTTTTTTTAAACAGAAATCACAGATAGTTTACTGATAATCTATGGTTTATAAAGAAAGAACCTCCAAGCGTTGTTTTTTAGACTGTTTTGAATCTGGTAACAAGATTTTTGTTTGTGAAGCTGTTTTTCTTACCTGTGTAGCCCTGAGCACAGGAGCAGGTATACCCCTCTACTAGATCTATACAGGAGCCATTATTCATACAAGCGTGACCTGCACAATCATCAATGTTAATTTCACATCGGTCACCGCGAAACCCGTTGTTACATTTGCACCTGCAATTATAGAGATTCTAGGATGAAATATTACAAATTCACATAAACACTGTCCTAAAACTGCTAGCTTAATTTGATTTTATTTCCAGAAAATAGAAATGGACTTAGATTTCCTGAAATGTTACCTAAATCTTCCATGATCCAATACTTTACATACACCATTTAGACAGGGGTTTATAAAACAGGCGTTGATTTCGTTCTCACACTTGTCCCCGTGGTAACCCGCTGGACATTCACACGTGTAGTTCTTGAAGTCTACACTCTTACATGTGGCTCCGTTAAGACATGGCTGTCTCTGACACGCATTACACTTTCCCATCACCTCAGGGTCAGGTGGACCTACAATGATATAATATAGGATTCCTAATTTAGTAGAAGTTCAGTCTCTTAATGAGCTATTGGTTGTCTTACAACAATTAAAATGTCATTCATGCATCAAGTAATCTAAATAACTAGGGTTGTTCATAAGTTATAATATCAGGGGACATTATAAAGTAGTAAGGGTCTGGGTACTCCCCTCCTAACAGGAAGTTGAGGGAAAATATCAGAATAACTGGGAATTTACGTCAGTACAAGTGGAAAATTCCCTGGTCATCAGGTCTTAGGCATAAACCCACCAAAATGGTCAACAATTGAACCTTGAATCTATTCAACTTTCATAGAACTATGATTCTCAATAGTTAACAACGCATTTTTATGCACAAATTAATCATTTATCATTGTAGACAAGAGTTCACATGCACTTTTGCTCAGTCTTGTTTTTACTGCCAAAATAATAATTTTACGGAAAAAGATCATTAGCATCATCTTTGGTCTTACCATTACAGAGGAAGAGAGAAGACTGCGTGGTGAGGAGGAGTTTGTTTAACATAGAGCTGGGGCCGACACAGGATGCAATTCCTGATTCTACGTAATCCTTCTTTATCCAGTCTGACAGCCATTTCAGGTTACAATCGCAGTACAACTGGTTTCCTCCCAGCGCTCTGAGGTAATGAAAAATAATAAGACTGCATGAACAAAGCATTTTACATTACTCGTAAATATATCTTATATAGCAAGTACTACTGTAGATCACTATATTTTCGCGACATCTTATTTTCACGAGATAGTCATTGACTCTTTTTAAGCGAGACATAATTTTCACGAATTGTTAATATTTCTCTATTTAATCTTAAGGAATACTATTTTACGCGAGAATGAAAATTTCGCGTGCTTACTGTCTCGCGTAATTACGCGAAAATAAAGTTCTCGCAAATAAAAAGTGATTAACATTATATTTGGTGAAGATTTATATATTTTTAATATATAAGCATACTTTTTAAAAGTCCTTTTATATATATAGAAATATATGTATAAGACTCAAGAGGGAGAGAAAAAATTCTACTTACAAATGTGTTAAAGAAGTTAGGTCCTTGAAAGTTCCATATGGTATAGATGAAATATTATTACCATGTAGAGATCTGTGAGAAAAATGGAAAATTGGAAATAAAAATAAATACCAAAATTTTTTTATTAATAATTGGAAAGAAATGACAAAATAAACACAAATCAGAGTACTTACAAAATTCTTAGTTTATGAAGTCCAGAAAAACTTGTGGGTGCCATACATTCTAGTTGATTATAACTTAAAATTCTGAAAAGAATACTTAAATCATAAAATAAAATAAAGTCATGACAACGGAAAATGTGTGGAGCTTTATTTCACATAGATTCATTTTAACACAGCGTCTACTTACAATGTGGCTAAATTGGTGAAGTTAGAGAATATATGATCAGGAAGGGTCACCAAATTGTTATTACTCAGGTCTCTGTAAATAAGAAAATACTGACCTTAGGTATTTGCAAACAGACCTACCATATAAAATGTACACACCAAAACACAGGTAATAGAAAATAAGTAACAATTTTTATTTTCCTTAGTTGAAAACTTACAATCTCTGAAGCTTTGTTAGGCGACCAATTTCTGCAGGGAGGTGCTTAATATTATTTACATCTAAATACCTAAAATAAAAAACAATGCAGAATAACTTTTCAAAGTCAGATTAAAACACAAACATACATGAAATCAACAAATAAATATAGTGGACAAAATCTTACAGTTCAGTGGTGTCCTCTGGAATGAGTGGGGGGACCACATTAAGACCCTGGCGGCTACACCTCACCACCGTTCCCGTACAGGTACATCTAGGGGGGCAGTAGGCCCGGGGGTCACAGCTTCCTACGGCTGCTAAAAGATTCATCAGTCACTTAGTAAATAAAAGTCCCACTTCGTTAGTATACAATGCATGATCAAAGGACAAAAAAATGTCATAAAGAAAGGAAAGAAGTCGTAAACTTTCCGCTATAAAATCTAGTGTTTCTTTTTTGTTGTTTTCTTGTATCATAAAAATACCTTGCAACATGATAATCCAATTAATAATATGCTCATTCAATTATCTTTAGAATGCTTTGAAAGGGAGATAACTGCAACAGGCTAACAGAAAAAAAACACTCACTGTTTACGGTTTCTGAGCAGCAGGGGGAGATTCCAGTGTTACATCCGATATCTACATCAGCTGTAAAATCAAGTGCATGTCAGTCACATGTCCTAAATCTACCGATTTCTTTATACCAATCTATTTCCAGCTACATGCTTTACAGTGTATAACGAATTTAAGACAAAAATATAACCTAATGATAATTTTTTTTGTCAATATTTTAGATAATTTATTACTCATTACTGCAATATTCTTAAAAGGGACTAAAAACTGCTGAGTGGAATTTATAAAAGAAAAAAAGCTGCAGTGTAGTAAATTCATTCTGCCTAAATGCCTTATCATATTTCTAAGTATGATGCCACTTTATCAAAGACCCTCGGTTGCCATAATGTACCTCCTTTGAAGTTACAAGGCATTCTTCACTCTTTTTCCCAACAAAAGGCCAAAAAAAAATTTTCATGATGCATAGAGCACCAGATAAAATACCAGTAGATAGAAGAAGGACTTAATCTAATCCTAATAAAATTCAACAACTTTTTCCTTTTAAACAGGGCCATTATCTATAACATAAATTTACTTTCAGAGTCAGGAATGTTTAAAAGTACCATCAGCAGAGTTCTGTGCACTTTGTAAACTAACTTACTTGGGCAGGTGAATTCGTCCTCTTTAATGGTCAGTACACTAACTTACTTGGGCAGGTGAATTCGTCCTCTTTAATGGTCAGTACACTAACTTACTTGGGCAGGTGAATTCGTCCTCTTTAATGGTCAGTACACTAACTTACTTGGGCAGGTGAATTCGTCCTCTTTAATGGTCAGTACACTAACTTACTTGGGCAGGTGAATTCGTCCTCTTTAATGGTCAGTACACTAACTTACTTGGGCAGGTGAATTCGTCCTCTTTAATGGTCAGTACACTAACTTACTTGGGCAGGTGAATTCGTCCTCTTTAATGGTCAGTACACTAACTTACTTGGGCAGGTGAATTCGTCCTCTTTAATGGTCAGTACACTAACTTACTTGGGCAGGTGAATTCGTCCTCTTTAATGGTCAGTACACTAACTTACTTGGGCAGGTGAATTCGTCCTCTTTAATGGTCAGTACACTAACTTACTTGGGCAGGTGAATTCGTCCTCTTTAATGGTCAGTACACTAACTTACTTGGGCAGGTGAATTCGTCCTCTTTAATGGTCAGTACACTAACTTACTTGGGCAGGTGAATTCGTCCTCTTTAATGGTCAGTACACTAACTTACTTGGGCAGGTGAATTCGTCCTCTTTAATGGTCAGTACACTAACTTACTTGGGCAGGTGAATTCGTCCTCTTTAATGGTCAGTACACTAACTTACTTGGGCAGGTGAATTCGTCCTCTTTAATGGTCAGTACACTAACTTACTTGGGCAGGTGAATTCGTCCTCTTTAATGGTCAGTACACTAACTTACTTGGGCAGGTGAATTCGTCCTCTTTAATGGTCAGTACACTAACTTACTTGGGCAGGTGAATTCGTCCTCTTTAATGGTCAGTACACTAACTTACTTGGGCAGGTGAATTCGTCCTCTTTAATGGTCAGTACACTAACTTACTTGGGCAGGTGAATTCGTCCTCTTTAATGGTCAGTACACTAACTTACTTGGGCAGGTGAATTCGTCCTCTTTAATGGTCAGTACACTAACTTACTTGGGCAGGTGAATTCGTCCTCTTTAATGGTCAGTACACTAACTTACTTGGGCAGGTGAATTCGTCCTCTTTAATGGTCAGTACACTAACTTACTTGGGCAGGTGAATTCGTCCTCTTTAATGGTCAGTACACTAACTTACTTGGGCAGGTGAATTCGTCCTCTTTAATGGTCAGTACACTAACTTACTTGGGCAGGTGAATTCGTCCTCTTTAATGGTCAGTACACTAACTTACTTGGGCAGGTGAATTCGTCCTCTTTAATGGTCAGTACACTAACTTACTTGGGCAGGTGAATTCGTCCTCTTTAATGGTCAGTACACTAACTTACTTGGGCAGGTGAATTCGTCCTCTTTAATGGTCAGTACACTAACTTACTTGGGCAGGTGAATTCGTCCTCTTTAATGGTCAGTACACTAACTTACTTGGGCAGGTGAATTCGTCCTCTTTAATGGTCAGTACACTAACTTACTTGGGCAGGTGAATTCGTCCTCTTTAATGGTCAGTACACTAACTTACTTGGGCAGGTGAATTCGTCCTCTTTAATGGTCAGTACACTAACTTACTTGGGCAGGTGAATTCGTCCTCTTTAATGGTCAGTACACTAACTTACTTGGGCAGGTGAATTCGTCCTCTTTAATGGTCAGTACACTAACTTACTTGGGCAGGTGAATTCGTCCTCTTTAATGGTCAGTACACTAACTTACTTGGGCAGGTGAATTCGTCCTCTTTAATGGTCAGTACACTAACTTACTTGGGCAGGTGAATTCGTCCTCTTTAATGGTCAGTACACTAACTTACTTGGGCAGGTGAATTCGTCCTCTTTAATGGTCAGTACACTAACTTACTTGGGCAGGTGAATTCGTCCTCTTTAATGGTCAGTACACTAACTTACTTGGGCAGGTGAATTGGTCCTCTTTAATGGTCAGTACAGGGACGTTCTTATGACGGGAGGGGAGGAAGCAGGTAGGGACACCAGCTATCACATTGTTCTTCTTTAACCAGCTACTCAGCCAGGCCATGTGACAGTTACAGTTAAAGGGATTAGACTCCAAGTTTCTACAAATACAAAAGCATTTATTGCAAAAAAATCCGTAATAATGACATCTTAATTCCTGATTCTTGCCCTTTCAGTGCAGAATTTGACCTCTGAGTGACCCTGAACTTGACCCTTGAGTGGATCTTGACCTTTGAGTGGGACCCGATCAAGACTCTTTAGTGCAAACCAAATGATGACCTTTAAGCATGATCTAGTTCTTGATTTTTTTCTTTAAAACTCACATTAAATATTTCACCTCTAATAAAATGGAGTAACTAATCCTTCATAGCAAAAACCAAGTTTATGTACAATCAAACATATAGATATCATGGCTATATCTTCATTTCAAAGCTATTTAACATTCATCAGCAGAAAAAAAATTCACTTGATACTCAAGAAATCAAAGAAATATGTATGAAAAAAATTTCAGGAAAAAAAATAGTACTCATAATTTAAAATTTCACTCCCACAATATTAGGAATACTTGAGAGAGAAAAAACAAAAGCAAATTCCCTAATTTTCATGGGAAAGAGATTTTAAAATGCTTTCTTGAATCTGTTCCAGAGAGAAAAAGATTTGAAATGGGAACGAAGGCAAGAGACTTTGGTCAAATCTTAGGTTTGTAAGGTTGGCACTATCTAGCATGATAAAATTTACAAGATTACAAATTAAAGGGGAAGCGGGATCACTTCATGTCTATCTAAATGACCAATCCTCCCTGCTTTTTTATGTTGCCATATTGTTATCACACCTTTCCGTACAAAGGAAGGGAGTGTGGTATTACTTCACATACATACTTACACCAGAGAGGTTTATGAGTACATTCATTTCGAAATTTTCAAAATTATGAAATAATACCCAGTATGCAGTCATTCAGATGTCTCCACATGAGGAGAATGTTGGTTCAATCAAGACTTCTGGTGCAGTACAATTTCATGAAATGATTACAATTTTCAAGTATGTTGGATAGAAAAATACTCACAAAATAGACAGAGAGGCTTGTTTATCAAATGCGCCTTCTGATATACATCTAATCTCATTGCCATAGAGAGACCTGTAAATACAAAAAGTCATCAATTTATCAATTTTGAACAAAAGACTCTTAAATTAACATATTCATTTTTTTAAATGCAATAATTACATGTACAGAATTGGGATGGCACATATTTAAAAAGAAATTTGTACAAAAGAAAATAAGATGCTTCAAAAATTAACATTTAATTTTTGTTTCAATTGCAGTGATAAAGACTTTGGATGATCTAGCTTGATACATGTATTGAAAGAAATTTTATGTGTTATTTTATCAGATGGTGGATTAATTGTTCTCAATTCAGTCCAATCTACAGGTCAATAAACCAAACATCTGCTAAAATAAGCAGTTAGAATACGTTTTAGGAATATATAAACTCCAGACGAAAAGAAATAAGCCTCTTTGATAACAGACATTGATGTAAAAAACAAAGGTTCACCTTTTCATCACTATGGTAATGAATATTTTGACTTGAGGCTGTCAACATTTTCTCTAACACGAGGAGATAGGTATAAACGTTAAAATCATATGTCTTCCTGTCACGTTTCATGTTGAATTTTTTTTTTTACAAATTACAGATTTATCTCAGGGAGCAGCTAACAAATTTATTCCTCCACCTCTCGGTGTGTGCGGTGTGTGCGATACCAACTTTTAGATGTAATCTCTCTTTCAATCAAATTTTGCCAGCACAGCCCTCCTCCTTGCTCTATATTACACCCCTAATTATCTACAACAAGCCCTAAATGATGCGTGACAATGATGGTTGTTTAGGATAAGCTTTGTTCAGTAATAAACATCTTAATGCATGTCTGTTATCAGCTAGACTGGTTTGTAATTGCTGCGGCTGAGCCCAGGAGCGTGACAGGGTCTACACATGCTAGTCTTCTGCAATCCCCTGTAACTATGCTACTGTCTGCATCAAATCACCCTGTAGGTGCATGAAATGCATCATCTGTTTCTCTGTTGTTTGGAGAAATTAGCAAAGATAAACAAAATCCCCCATCTCTGATGCAAACTCAAACATACATTCCCCGTCAGTGCTTTGTTGACAAAGTTCAAATTGCATCATCGATATTACCCAGATCCCAGATCTTTTTTTAATCACTGGCAAACTTCAAACTCCATAAGAACTGCTCATCAATTGAAATTCAAGTCTTTTGGTGTATATCATTTCCTCTGCTTTCAAAGATATAACATTTTGCTTATCTCTGAGCTTGTCTCATCAGTCTGTTTACTGTGGCAGTTTAACATGTGTGATGGAGTTGATGAGATCTCCCGTGTGTCTGAAGCTCACTAAGGTGTTTTATATGTTTACAATGATACATGGTGACCATCATTTATATTCCCCTTCCCTTGTCATAACTCAGTGTCTATTTAACGGCAACAGGTGTGTTTATGAATTCGGAAACAATTAACCTCCCCCCAAAAGATAAATCTCCATCCATGTTATAATCATATTAGGCAGAGAAAATAATTGCAAAGGTGACACAATAAAGATACACAAGGAGCTGAAAGTAAATGTTATTTGGCATGGGGATATAATCTGTCATCAAGACGTTGTCTTCTTCAATTCATCAAATCCTGGCTTCTCTTTACTATATCCACCTCATTAGTCTGTCAGCTAGAACAGTGACTAGCTTCTTCAGTAACTTAATTATCCTTAGACTAAATAAAGGTTTTTGGGGAAAACATCAGTTGACCCAGCTGCACCGCCACCTGATTTTTTTGATTCTCGTTAAAGCAATAAAATCCAACAGGTGCAGTCACTAATTAGTAACCTGCAGGAATTTCATCAGATATATACACTTTAGACAAAGTAAAAGTCTGGATCGAGAGAACTATACACTGCGAGTTTGTAAGAACTCCAGGAGAGCAAGTTAATTAAAAGATAAGACACATTGGAGATTTTGTTCTACAAGGTTGAAATTTGTTCCACACCATTTTCACTGATGTTTTCACAAATTTTGTAAAAAATAAATATGTGTTATAAATGATCTTTCAGTTCATATTGGGTAGTGAATTAAGATGTTGATAATTTGTTTCTCCCCATGGGATGATATACAGAATTTATGCCAGTTTCTACAGCAGTGGGGGTGGGTGAGGTGGGCGGTTATTATTATGAGTCTTGTGAATCCCCCCCCCCTTTCTTGCTGCTGCGTGCTGATACTTACAACTGCCTTAGTTCTGTCAGAGAGTTCAATGTTGTGTTGCTCAGGCAGGTAATTCTGTTTTTCTCAATAATCCTGAAAAAGCAGACATTGAACAGATGTACACAAATCAATTACATAGATAATCAGTCTCTCACAGTGTAACAAAAAAAGTTTTGTCGGAATTCTATCAATGCTTACAAGAAAAATATCACCTTTATAAATCATTTTTCTAGCAAATTGCTCCATTGAGTCAGAAAGCATAACTCTTTTTGATGGTTTTGGAATATCCTAATTGTAAATTATTTACTTAATTTTATCCAGAGGGATGTACCTCTAAAAATGCATGCATATATCTCTGTGCAAAGGCGTTAAGAAATGACTTGCATTTCATCAAGAAAATTGATTATTATCAGAAAAAGAACTTCCAATTATATAATACATAAATACAGACATAAATCCTAGCTATCATTTTTTCCTCCTGCTTTCACTTGCCTATTGAAAAAGTATCTACATCAAGATGTGATAATTTCCTCTGAAGTATAAATCTACTTGTTTACATTTGGAGGTTGAAGTGATAATACTTACAAGGTTCTGACGGTTTCCAGACCGCGAAGAGATTTTCCCAAGAGCTTCCCAATTCTGTTACTGGAAAAATCCCTGTAAAAGGTTTAGAATAATTTATTATTACTGCATACCATCTTTAAAAAAATTGTTTGTTTGCCCTCTCCTGACCAATTGGCTAAAAATAGTCCGACTCAAAACTTTTCTTAATTTCCCCCCCCAAAATTTATAAATTCATTTTTTAAAGTTTTCTCATCCCATTAATAACTATTCCAACATCATATTCACAAGTGTTTTTAAACAAAAAAAAAGTTTCTTCCCTACCAACCCAATATTTTTATCTTCTGAATCAGGAGAGGACAAGCAATTTTTTTTTTTTTTTCAAAAAGATGAACATTTTTTTTTCTCTTCTTTTGATCAACCACTAGATAATACAGTGCACAGATGGATTTCACCATAGAATCTTTATTGAAAATACTATATATTGATATCATAAACTAAAATTATCTTTTTAATGCATACCCAGGTACAAATAACAATTAAATATGTGACAGATTTACTTTGAAGGATTTTCATGAAAAGCCTAGAAAACATATGCTGAACAAAAAAAATATGAAAACGAAAAAACAAAAAATGAACGTACACATCTATCAGCTTCTTTGCCCCATTAAATGTGCCGGCCTCTATCTCGTGAAGACGATTACTACTCAGATCTCTGAAAGACAACAAATAAATTGTTTTGCCACAAAACTCTTTTCTCCCAAAGTTTGTATAGACAGTCTTAAAAAGCTGTACAGATCACTCAAATTTAGGTGAAATGTTCTACTATTTCAGCACCGTTTGAAATAAATGCATTATGTTTCGTTCCCCTTGCTGTGAAGAACAATAAATGAAAGTCAAACAAAATCTCCTGATAGTTCTGGCTTGCAATATTACATCAAATAATATGTCAATTTCTATCTTATCAGTTCTCAGACAGGCTCGACAGAATCGAATCCCATTTATTTTAGCTGCTCAGAGCTTGTAAGTTTACAGAGGGGAATTTAAACAGGAAAGAAAATACTTTCACAATTTTTCAATTTGCCTCTACTTACAAGACTTGAAGATTAACAAGTTTGCTGAATAAGCCATTTGCCTGGAGCTTATCGATTTGATTATTCTGAAGTTTTCTGAAAAAAAAAGCAAAATATTAAAATAATGAATTAAAGCTCTGTAAATAATCACATATGACAAGATTATGTTGAAAATAAAAAATCTTGTATTTTCATAATCTAAACTATGTGGATTATACAAATCAGTGACAAAAATCTGGCAAACGATGAATAATTACAGATCTACCCATTATCAATTATAGAGGAAGTTCCGTAGATAACATTTGGCATTAAGTGACTATTTGTTATCACTGGGTTATGGATCATATCAGCTTCATACATTTACTGTAATGTCTACAATCGGAATCGTTCACCCCGACCAGCTCCGGAAATCAGAGGTCTTACATGCAAGAATGAATGGGCAGGAAAAAATGTATCAATGATTTAACTTTTGTGTACTTTTATAACTCTCAGTATGGGTGGGCATGTTACAATGAAGATAGTCATTTCATAATGTTAAAAGGTCATTCTTGGCCCCACACCTTGCTCAAATCAATACTTGCTTCTTTTTAAAATTGACCTGTTAAAAGCAAATCTTATGTCTTTAAAATTCTTTTATCATCTTAAACTTTGGCAAGAAATCTGTATGTCAAGAAAATTTTGGATAAAAATCTTCATGGGCAGGTAGGGAAGGGGGAGAGCTATTTTTCCGACAAGGCATTCTTATTTTCATGTGGTTCATAAAAAAGTAATTTGTTAAATATGGCCTTCCACTTAATGCCATTTATGTTTTTTTTTCTCTCATTCATGAGAATGTTTCAAACAAGGACACTGAGAACTTACAATTCTGTGGAATAAATGGGTACATTTTCTAGTATGTTGGTGAGATGCAATATATGAACTTACAATTCTGTGGTATAAATGGGTATATTTTCTGGTATTTTGGTGAGTTGTCGACCAGAACAATCCACCACCGTTCCTTGACAGACACACTGTTTGGGGCACTCAATGTCTATCAAGCACTGGCCTGCATTCTTAGTTCGATGCATTTCTGAACCTGGAAAAACAAAGAGGCTGTGTTTATGGAACATATACAGAATTCTGCAACTGTTAAAACAAACCCCCCATTCTGGTTTACATAATCCTCACCCTCTGGTTTTATAAACACTATAGAAGCAGGTGATATCTTTGAGGGCACAAGAAATTCAGGGAATACCTTTACACTTGAACTTCCCGGCTCTCGCCGTGGCGATCTTCTTGCGCTTCATTCGGCCTGGAGCCTCACAGCGGGCGATACTGGTTTCTATCGGGTTCTGATGTAGATATTCTGTCAGCCACTGTAAGTTACAGTCGCAGATAAATGGATTACGGGCCAGGTGCCTAAAGAAAAGCCACGGAAAAAATCTCATTAATGACGTTTTCTCGCTTTCATCACACAAATAGGAGATATCAATTATAACATATTTAATGTCAAGATAGTGTAATGCATTAACTGATCCTGGAGAGGATACCAGGTTAATTTATTTCTTATGACACCATGTACATTATATGTATATTTAATGTGAATATATACTTACAAATTCTTGATATTTTTCAGTGGGACAAATGTTCCGTTGGCTAAGGACTGAATTTTATTATCGTAGAGAGACCTGTGAAAAAAAAGAATACTTAAATGTAAAGTGGTAAATGTTTGCACTTTTATCCATATTCTGATAATTCAAAGCTTAAAATGTGCAGATAAGAACTTAAAACCAATATCTTAAAAACCGAAAATTACATTCTTAATGCTTAGTAAATACTATTACACATAAATTTAAAGTCTTGCCAATAAACACTAGCTTCACAATTGAATTATATGTTCTTGAATTTTCCAACTGTTGAAAAAAGAAAATGATTAAGGCTTTTACCAGAAAAGCATGAAACTGCTCCAAAAAAAGTGCAAAACATGTTTACATTGTATTAATTTTACACATTGAATAAAATCAATTATAATTTTAGTCAACATTACCTTCTTAAAAATTAAGTACATGTTTTTGTTTTAATTCACTAAGGCTTCTCAGTTTTCCTGTGACATCAAAGTATCGTTTGCATTAATATTGCAAGATGGAACAAAAACTATATTGCAAATTCAAATATAAACCCTACACTTATGAACTAAAGTAGTTAAAATAAAATATAAATCCCATCAATACCTTTACTTCACATTTATTGGATCATAACATATCAATTATTAAATCAAATTTTAAGGATAACCAAAGAAGAGCATAAAGAAGAAAAACACCTTAAACTGCAGCCTATAATTGAAACACCAGCCACCTTCAGCATGTCAAGCATGATAAAAATCTCTCTTTACAAAATAAGACATGAACACAAATGTCACTCAAATCTTTACTTTAATTTCTCCTTCCTTTATGCAGTTGCTAATCAGATTTCTGCACATGCAACCTAGTAGTGCACGTACAATGCACAGATTTACGTGGAAAAGACTCGTTAATTTTAACGCGTCTAAAATTCAGAATGTTATCAACAATGTTCCAAGCCACACATTTCTCTCCCTATCAGCTACTACATCTTAAACAAATGTAAACATTACGTAAATAACTATCTCATGCCCTTTGCTGAACTCAGATGAAGGACTTTTTAATCAATTTCGTCTCCTAATCCACTATCAATTTGTTTTTTCACACTGAATGAGTCACTGATATAGAAAGGGGGCGGGGTGATACTCACAAAAGGTTGAGACTGGCGAGGTCTTGGAATGCATCTACTCGTATACACTTTATCTGGTTTGCATTTAGCAAGCTGAAAAGGGAGCAATGAGATTGAGAATATTGAAATATTTCTGTAGTCTAGAGAGAGTAGAAAAAAATGACATAGGTATTTAATGAATGCTCCGTGCAGAACTTCTCACAATATACAAATAATAAGGTGAAAGTTTTTCTTTATCTACAAAAGCAAGTATATCTAAGGAGGTCATTTAATTAAGCCCTAAATCAAGAAGATCTCAGTTTTAAAAGTTTCCCTGCATAATTTAAATATTTCAAATTCATTCCAGGT
This sequence comes from Saccostrea glomerata, assembly GCA_003671525.1. Classification (NCBI taxonomy): domain Eukaryota; kingdom Metazoa; phylum Mollusca; class Bivalvia; order Ostreida; family Ostreidae; genus Saccostrea; species Saccostrea glomerata. The sequence goes on along the minus strand of PRKT01000430.1, from coordinate 57,674 downwards.
TTAAAAGTATACGTGACTAATTAACTGCTATACTAGATCTTCTACTGGTATATCTCTAACAGTATACGATATCAATCAATTTGATGTGTCCCAGAGCAGGTTTGTGGAACATCAAACAAGCTAACTAATACAGAATGTTGTATTCACGAAATCCTTCCTATATACATCCAAACTTTGATGATCTGCATTTATGTTTATTTCTTTGAATGCACAGTTGATTAAATGTTCAACAGAGACATGTTTCTTCTCAGTTATAAAACTTAATTATTTAGCTAATTAAAACAAGAACACATATAATTTTTTAAGGTCATAATAATTTTCTTAAAGTAGGTTATAAAACACATTTCTTCTCTTAGATAAACAATATGATTTGTCAACTTTTATTTACATTTTTTTCCTCTTAAAAAATTTCAACAAATAAAACTTCTTTACATCTATCTCTTCCTCTTACTAATCTGAATTTGTCCAGAGTTCACCTTAAAACTAAATTGTTTTCCACTAATTACGAAATGACTCATTGTCACATGCTTACAAAAAAAGTTCACCAACAATTCTACAGGGGGTTAATGAATGAAGTCACCTTAATATGTTAATTAAATGTCTGCAGTTGCATTATGAAGTCAACCACAAAAAGACAAGTTTGGAAAACTCGTCATCTTCGCAGATCACTTAAAAAACCTGATTATCTCATCACAGTGGGTACGATTTTCAATTTCTTAACAGACACCAAAAAAAAAGGACTTGAGGAAATAAAGTGCTGTTTTGAGCCTGCATACTTACAGTAATTGTAGAGATGATAGGCCCTTGAATAATCCAGGAGGCAGGTCGCTTATCTTGTTCCCATAAAGTACCCTGTGTGAACAAGAAATTCATACTATGATAAGAAGTCATCATACTAAGTAAGCCCATCTCTTTATTAGTTTTTTTGTTTCTTGGGGACTATTATCGGGTCAGGTATTAAGAACATTTCACATGATTGACAGAATTTTCCTATAAAAGCAATCTATGACTGAAATGAGAAACTCCACTACTGGAAAAAAATATAAAATCTTTTTTTTGGTTTACCGGTAATGGTATACTCACAGAGAATTAAGTGAAGTCAGTCCACTAAAAGCATCTGCAGCAATCTCCGCAATTTTGTTGTTGCTCAAGTTTCTACAAGGGAAAAAAGTCAAAAATACTGTACAGCTTTGTCTTTGTTTTAAAAATATGTCAATAATAGAATTTAATTGTCAACCTCCATTTTTGTTCTTGCACTCTTACATCATAAAACTGTCCACCCAGAGATCATCAATATTAAATTTACCCATCAACAAGCCTAATTTGTTCCATGTGCCATTTATGAAATTCTAAATACATAGTGACAAAGCATCTAAAAAGGTATGCCATGACATTTAACTAGGGTCAAAAAACATCTGTGCAGTAAAAGGGGAGGGGGTAAGCTGCTGCAAAATATGGAGTGCAAATGACATTAATAACAGGTGAAGCACCCCTCTACATCAAGACCCCACGCACAAAGTCATGTGATCCTCCCCAAAACAGCATGTAGGGGGAAATTGCAGATTGATTAATCTTTTTGATCATGCTTTTTTTTAATTGTTTTCCTCTTCCCGTGACATGGTATGGTTTATCTAGCGGTCTCTAAAACAGTTGGTAAGGATGTTTGGACGGGGGGCCTGACACCTCCCCTTCTTGTTATACTTGGCGGAGAGATAGCTGAGCTTTGTTTACACTACCGTATACTTACATTCTCCGGAGTTTCTTTAGATCGGCGAAAGCTCGGGAGGGGACGATGACAATGTGATTTTGCTCCAAGCGGCTGTCAAAACAAATTTTTTATACGAAATGATGATAACAAACATTCAATCACTGAGAATTATTTTCTCTGAAACTTTATACTAGGCTTGTGGTTTTTGGTTTCCCACAACAAATCAAGTGAATGAAAAAGCAAGTAATCAATTTTAAATTTTCCTCCGAAAAATTAACTGAGAGTGACAACAAGAATTACCTGAATATTAATGAGAAAAGAAAGGGTTTTCAGGGGGGGGGGGGGGGGGGGAAATTAACTCAACAAATACTTTACAACTTAACTCAATTTTTTAACAAATACTGTAAGTCGTTTTAATTCCATGGTGTTAAAATTTCATGATTTCTTCAAAAGTACCATTGGCAATGGTTTTAATTTCATGCTACATGAACTTAATTTTAATTTTTTACACCCATTTAAATATTTTTAAAAAGCAAAGGTAGCATTAAGAATGGGTTAAATTTCATGGAAAAATATCGATTCACTTACATAGTGAAATTAAAACCATCATGATTATTTGCCAATCTACAGTACTTTACAACTAACTAATGATGCAACATTCTACTTACATTTCAGTGACATCATCAGGAAATATCGAGGGGAACTCTGTAAGTCCTGCGCCGCGACAGTCCACCACTCCGTTGTTACAGCGGCACTTTTTGGGACAGGAAGCCACGGAGGAGCACCTGTCACTGTGTTGTGTGGTGTCCTGACCTTCACGTCCAGAAATAACAGATAGTTAATAAAGATAAACCAACACTACCACATCTTATAATAACACTTCTGTCAAATAAATATGCTGAACAAATGCTCCCGCTATAAGCCCTAAAGATTCCATACAGCTTTTTTTGCATCAATACATATACAGTGAATCATGAAATAGTGTATTCCGAAATCTTGCCAAATATGGTGTAAACTTTCAGCAAATCCGTTTGTTGAAAATTTGCCTAATCCATAATGTTGTCTAACTTGCCAATTTCTACGAAATCAGCAGTGTCTGGATTATACAAGCTTTACTGTAGAATGTTTTATTTCTCGATATTAGGAGACAGAGCCAGATTTTCTCACCTGCGGGACACTGGAAGCTGAAGGAATGGACCTCGTCCACCTCTATGTCCTGTAGGTTGGGTGGGGCGGAGCACTCCGTGTACAGACCCAGGCTAGGGTGCTGCTTCAACCACTGGGACAGCCAGGCCAAGTGACAGTCACATACAAACTTGTTATCTATCAGTCTCCTACAATTTAATTCATAAGAATTGTGTCACAAACTTCTTTCAATTCTTTACTTATACATTAAAAAAAGAAATGAAAATCATTCTTCAAATAACCCTTTTTATGATGTTTTAATTCATAAGTTGTGTCACAAACTTCCCTCTCTATTTAAATAATAAAAAAAAACAAAAAAATTTCAAATATCCCTCTTCTTTAACTTAAAAATTCATAAAAGTGGTGTCACAAACTTCCCTCTGCATTCAACTAATATTTTTAATTATTCTTGGAATAGGCCTTTCCAACAATTTTAAAATTTATATAAGTTGTGTCACAAATTTCCCTCTTTAATCAAATATATATATGAAATTGAAAAAATAATCTTTGAGAATTTACCCCCACCCTTTACCTTGTACACTTGATTGAAATTTTTACGTAGAGCAAAATTACTATGTTGCACTTTTGTCAAGAATTGAGGTCAGTAGGTAATCTTTTGCAATTTTTGACAATGAGAATTCTAGCTACCAATGATGTCCTTTGCTGAATAGAAATTGCATAATCCCATACACACATTAGCATTAGGGTGATATTTCTAACAATAAATGTGTTGGCTTTAACCTTCATTCTACAACGAGAGGACATTTCCTTTTCCCCAAAAAACCAAACTGCTCATTTATCACCTCAGACAGAAGGAAAGAGATGACTTGGTACAACAATAATTATCTTCCATTAAGGCTGAGACATGCAGGGCATTCTTTAATCTCTGAAGTATTTTATCAAGAATCTTGGAATTTTTTTTATCAGGTCTTCAGAAGCTAGGCTAGTTGGGCCTAATCTCTGTTTCATAAAACTTTGACTGGGGCGGGACCAATCTGGCACCTACAGTGTCCGGAGACTGTTCATGTTGTCAAAGAGGTTCTTGGGTAGGGACGTCAGCTTGTTATAGTTCAGGGTCCTGTAAACAGAAAATAAAGATTTCTCAATTAAAATATCACTGATCGCAATCAGTTGCTTATTTATTTTCTACCCTCATCAAAAGTTTATTGACTGGATGCTCTGATAAAATCACCATTTTCACTTTAACTTAAAAATTTGCTCTTTTTTTATGAACCTGAGGCATTTATTTTTCTCTTCCGAATTTTTCTCTATTTTTTCCTACAAATGCAATAAAGAGATTATCTGCCTCAGTCACTGTCAGAGATACATTTGACAGACTGTCAACAAGTGTGTGTGTTTCTTACAAGATTTCCATGTTGTGAAGGGGTTTAAGCGCTGTCTCCGATACACACTCCAGCTCGTTGTGGTCCAATTGTCTGGAAATAGAACACCCATTAGGCTCCTCTCAACAATAACATACCCTATCAAATTCCTATCCAATATTTATCTTCCTTTTTTTCTGAGACATTTTTTTCTGGTTAGAATGGGAGAAGAAATGGATTTTATATTAAGGACTTAACATATATGTATGCATATCATGATTTGCCCTTATTAAAAAAATTATGTTTGACCTTAAGGTGTTTGACTTAATAAATACATGTATATTTACAAGGCTTTCACAATTAATTGACAAAAGATTGTAAACAGGTGTTAATTTTAAAAAATATATGAGGTACCAAGCAGAAGCAATTTATAGGTTAATGATTTTTTTTTTGGGCCACTACTATTCTGATTTCAGCCAGTAAAAGTACATATTGAAATTGGTAAAAAAAATTCCCTCTATATATGCTAGGGCAGTTTACTTTCACCATCATACCAGAACTCGGCTCTTCCCCAAAAATGAATTTTAAAATCATTGAAATTTCTGGCACTTGCACACTTTCAAGAATACAACAAATAACCCAAGTGCACTTTATGCATGGGCTTCTAATTGGACAATACACCAATTTTTTTTCCTTGAATAAGGTGTCTTCATCCACTTTTTAAAATTTCATTGACAAAATAAGTTTTATAGTGTAAACTAGGCCTATAAAGGTTTCTAAATTAGCGCACTATCAAACAAGATGCCCATTGTGAAATGTTTTCAGTTTACTTAGACCTTTAAGTATTACGTGAACACTCCATGTTCCAACAATGCAGGGAGGAAAAGTTTTTCTTCACTTTAAGAAAACATTCTTTGATTTCTCACAGTTATTCTAGACACAAAGTTCATAATAATCTTTGCAGTTGAACGAATATACAAAAGAAAAACTCGATATAAAACTGTGTAATTTGGGGTGGGGTGTCTGGTCCAATTTTGAGGAAAAAAATGGAAAGAAACAAATTCAAAGCATGCCAGTCAGACTTGATATGGGAGTTGGAAAAATATTTCAATCGCAATGTTTACAATTACCAGTGTTTAAATAAGTTTAAACTGAATACCTCTTCAAGCCAATGTTTGTGTGTCATAAGCAAATATGACAAAAAATTATGACTCTATTCAACCAGCTGATCGGGGTAAGATGAGAAAACACCTTTTTATTCACCGCTGGGAAAAACTTCACTATTGTCAACACTTCACAAAATAATTGGTCTAGAAAATTTGTCAAACAGATTGCCAGATAACTTGAGGGTTTATACACAATAGAATATTAAACAAGGGCAGAACCTCACTGCCGTACAGACAGATATGATATTGTTGCAGTTTGAGAATATCTATACTGAATCAGATACATTATCTTCTTTTGCATTATGTAATGCTAACTACCATATTCTGAAGATTAAATGGGGTGATAGGGAATACACGCATTGACATAGGGAATAAAACATTTTTGTTATAATTTTTTCATATACAGGCTTCTGTTCTGTTATATAGTGAATAATTTGCACCATTGTATTTCATATTCAGATGATTCATCTTCTGATGAAACATACAAGTTAAAGGTTGATTTAGTTATCAGTACTGTTTTCTTAATGTTAGTGTGAATTGCAATCTCTTTAATGGGTTTGTATAAATTTTAAGAGTTTATAATGTGCACATTTAAATAAAAATTCTGGTTAAAAACACAGAAGTTGCATATTAAATTCATTAATACATGAACAAATAGCTTAAAAATTTCTTCATTACATCACTTCAATTTTTATACATTAAGTGATTTTAATGAATCATAATTGTGTGTTTTCAATGAACAATGTGTAATCTTCAACAAAAAATGTTGTAAAAAAAAAAAAAAAAAGTCTTGTTGAATTGCTTCTGAGTGATTTAAGTTGTACAAATCATAGCAATCTATTTATACACTTTATCTAATTATCAGACAGAGAAGTGTCATTTGGATTTTCATTTTCCCAGAAGATGTCTCTGAATCACCTTCATGATGTCATTTCTATAACTTAATTATGATCACCTGTTTTCAAGGCATTGTTACATACAAATGATCGAATATGTATCATCCTTAAAATATTGATCAAAGAAATTCCATATCAAAAATTCCAAACCAGGATGATATACTATAATACTATGTTTTGGGTAATTATGCAATACACAATAACTAGCTGCTAGGTCCCCTGCCTGGGTCATCAAGAAAATAGTTTCAATTTTTAACAGAAATGTACTTCAAAATAATTTTAATTGTTGCTTCACTATAGAAATTGTTATTCATATTACCAATATTTTGTTATGATTGGTAATTATCCCATACAAATATGTAGGCCTTATAATGTTTAAACTCTGCAAAGGTACACATAAAATAGAGGACATGCCTGCAGATTATGCGTATATTCAAATGACCGTAATGAAATACGTACAAATTACGCAGCACAGTGGATCCCGACAATGTTTTTTTTCCAATCACTTTCAGCTTGTTGTAGCTCAGGTCTCTACAAAAAAGAAAGAAAAAAACGATACGTACTAGTGACATTAATCATATGGCTTCATAGACAATAACCACAGTTCTCTGTAATACTGAGATAGGCTAAAGTAATATACAGGGGAATATGGAGGACACAAAAAACATTTATTTTATGTAAAAACATTTGCTCATATAAGCACACCTGTTTCATAATGTATCAAATGAACTTCAGGCCACCCCATGAAGCTGGTCTTTGTTGAATATTTTCAGTTAATACAGATGTAACATTTGATAACAATTGGAAAATCATGTTCTTCAAAAAAACACATACATTAGTGGGTACACTTTGAACTTAATAATGTCTCTATATACCAACTCACACCTGCATTGCCCCAATACACAAAAATATCAGCCTTTAACGATCTTAAGTAATGAAATTGTACAGGTGTTTGTTGGGTTTCCCTTTTTCATCCATTAAACATCTCAATTTATACAATATGACCTCAATTTTCTGCATAAATAGAAAATATATTTTAACCTATTTTTTCACAAGTCAAAAATATTTCACATTCTTAAGTCTCAAGATTCTACCGATTTCAAGTCAAACAAAATCAAATGGGCATTTTAAAACTATTTCGATTTCCCTCAAAACATTAAAGAGAAGAAAAATCTGACAACCTTTTTTTTTTGCAGGGTTGATTTTGTAGATAAAGGTCTTCGGAGGTGCTTATATGGTCTTTTAAAAGACAAATCAAATGAAAATAAATGTCCGATTTTGGAGACGTGTTCATCGAACGGCAATCGGCAAGTAAATCGAGTAAACACTTGTGGGAAGGCCTAGGTGCTTGCTCTGGAGTCCTGTTTCCTAGCTGCAGTCATTTCTAACCAAGAAATACCCCAACTTCACAGAAAAACCACTACACTGCTCAACTAATACTGGATGAGATGAAAGGTGCTCCATGTTTAAAGCCTATCTCGAATTTATCATAAAATCTTGAATTTCTTCTGTTTCTCATTTTATAATGAGTTTGCTTGTGTTTGTTTTGGGGGTAGAAACATGGCCCCCTTCAATAGTTGGGTTTATACGAGTTCAACCTTTGGTCAAGCATTCAAGCAGAGTATTTCTGTATACAATACGTATACACTTTGTGTTCAGACGTACATTTGGTCATTTGCATTTTAATTAGAGTATTATTCACCAAGAAACAAAAAATTTCCTTTATATCCACAGCAAAGTTTTAATTCTCTTGCTTTGAGATTTCTTAGCTGGCCTGCCCACATAGATAAAATAATTTAGAAACCTTAACCTGCAATAAATAAACAATCTAACAATGATCAATTTTTCCCTCATAAATCCTGATCTCCAAGAAAAAAGTAGTAAAATGTCATCAAACTCATTTTACCAGAATAAAATTGCAACAACAACCATCATCATGCCATTTTTTTTTTACTTTTTTTTTTTTTATCACACTTTTATTGCATCTTAAACTCCTTAACATAGTAAATGATATATTAGTTTATGCACTAGAGTCTAGAATGAAATAAATCAAGTCCTAAGACTTTCATCATAAACTTGACTTGAAGAATCTTCTTGGACTACAATCTTGATTGAACACAGTCTAATTAGTTTTTATCTGATTTTTTCCCCAATTTAACATTAATTAACACAGTGTGTGTGTCTTAGAGATCCTTACAAGTTACCAACTTTGAATTCGACTCCCAAGTTGATACAGTAAATGCCTTCAGAAGCTATATCATTACCATTATCTATCATAAACTAACGCTAAACCAGCACCTGATATAGTGAGCTAGGGTAATTACAAATGAGCAGAATGTTTGAACAAGTGTTTTAACTATTCTTCATTAAATGCAGATATTATCGGGCAGCCTGAGAAATTTTCTCATTTGATGACTTTGTAAAGAGGTCTTCATTCATAAGTGCAATAGATCAAATGAATGAAGATCCAGTGTTCAAGGGTTATCTGTCCAGCGATCTTTTGCCTTGATCAGCTAAAGTCTGCTTACTGCACAATATCTCTTCTGTTCTAAAACCCTGTATACTTTTGATTTCACTTTCTATCACCCTGAAATAGGCAAAGTCTTCTTCCACCTGCCTCTGATCAGCACTGATATTCTTCCGATGAGAATAAAATTAGTTGACCACCAATACAGAGCAGGGAAGAGTACAATTTTTTTTTCAATGATGGTTATCATTTTATCTTCCGATCTTCAAGATCTGATTAAACTTCAATTAACAATGCGCGGCTTTCAGATAGCAATGATTGTTTTCTGCATAGTTAACTTCTTTTAAAGAATAACGTATTATCGTCCGTACACAAGGGCATTTCCTCGGGGTGTACGAGAGACAATATCGCTGGGTGTTTCTTTTCTCGGCTTGACATTGAAGAGGGGACCTTTTACATTCTCGTGCGATGAGTCTTGGGGAGCATGTTAAGTTTTTCAAGTCAGCGGACATGAATGGAGATGTCAACTGACTTGCAAACATCGACATGGAATGTTATTACAGCTCTCAGCCAAAAAACCTGACATTCAACATTCCCGTAATTAATCTTCTCCTAATGGAAGATGACTCCATGTTTGGCCAGCCCTTTAAAAAATTAAAATGGATCGGGTATCTAAATATTTTGCCAAAAGTCCTCAGCCATAAACCAATCTACTTGTATCTTACCAAATTACAAAAAAGCACCAAGTTTTGCATGCAACTGTACATACTTGAATGATATAAGCAATAAATTGAAATCAATTTGGCTATCGAGTTTGGGTGGTAAACCGATGAAATTGATCTGAAATTTAAACAGTGGAGTTTGTCATCTCTAGCACATGGTAGAACAGGTAAATGTCAAGCCCTCGAGTTTAGCGATTGTCAAATGCACCTCCCGATCGACCCACAAACCACACACCAAATGACCCAAGGTCTCTCATAACAGGGAACTTAATAACATGGATTCACACCTCTAAAAATTAGCCTGTTTATCATTTAAACCAAAATCAGGAAATGTATGCACTGTCACTTAATTCTTCATTGTCAACATGTGCATTAAATTCCAAGTCATAAATTGTAATGCCTTCTAAATATGTAGAAAACTGGTGTTAAAATGAATGAAAAATCTGAATATATTGTTCTCCCAAAAAATGTTGCATATCAAATTAAGGAAGATTTCAAGTAAGGGGTAGACTAACAAGATTATCATCCCTATACTAATCATGTTAATTCTTTTTTATCATATGTCTATAGGGTTGTTTGTACAAGTAACATGAGATCTGTCTCAGAGTCTATCAATGCATGTAAAACGAAGAAAGTCTTACGCCAGAAATGGGCCCCGATAGGTGTTAAAACCATTAGCGAGGTGATTAATGGGGAAATGGTCACCCAGGTACAAATGTCGGTAATCACGTTTCTACCGACCACAGTAGCGATATCTTTGTAGCGTTTGGCCATTATGATGATATGATACAACATTACAAGCATTAAGAGGACCACGGCTCCCAATGTTATTCCTCCCCCTGTCCATAAATCACGGACAGGAATTACAGAAATTGACTGTTTACATGCTTACTGACCCTGGTCAAGTCTGGCCCCCAAAACTATTTGTCAGCTTCAGAGGGCCAATCTCTTTTGATAGACCCTCGCAAAATCTTGTCAACTGTGTTTTCAAGTTTAAAAAAATTATAAACGATCGAGAGAAAGAGAGAGGGGGGAAATAGAAATAAAACTACCGTATATACTCGCCTATAAGTCGGTTGTAGTTAATAAGCTTACATTTTAGTTGGACTGACCTCATATAAAACCATTCTTTTTATAGCTCGCCTATAAGTCGGACACATAGATTGGAACCAGAAATTGACTCCCAAAAAACCGACTTATAGGCGAGTATATACGGTACTGTTGCTTGTCTGGCTGAGAGAAAGAGAAAAGAGGAGAAACAAAAATAGTTGCTTGTCTGAGAGAGAGAGAGAGCAGAAAGAAAACTACTGTTCCTTGTCTGAGAGAGAGAGAGAGAGAGGGAGAAATAAAACTATATAGTTGCTTGTCCAACTGGTTTTACTAAAGAACTTCACCAAAGAGAGATATAATTATTTCCCCTATAAAGGACCTTTCCTTAAAATGTGGACAAAGTCATTGAAAGGACAGAGATCAGAATCTGATATGTCTAGTCCCCCCTCGAATGTGAAGAATCTGGACAATTAATTCACACAGGTATGTGTGTTTAGGACCGGTAATGTACCACACGATACATCTCCCGATTCATTCATCCACAAACCGCATGGGACACTCCAGCCAAACTTGTCTCCTCATAAACCACATTCAAAAAAAAAGTTGACAGATGAATGAAAAGACATCTTGATACTCTCCATGTCGGTGCATCTCATTAAGGGATTGGAGGGGGGATACGCTAGTCTTCTTGCTAAATAAGGATGATGTACACACTTAAGACATAGACACAATGCAGGTTTTATAATGTCAAAATTTAAGCTCATTTCCACCAACACATACTATAGCTGTCATAATCATCTTAAAAAATTCCTAACAGATGAGAAAAAAGCCCATTCATGGACAGCTGTTAAAATATATGACCCTTAAAAAGTTAATGAATGCATGCATCGTCACATGCATTTTTAGCTGGACTCATTTATCAAAATATAAGTCAGCATTAATTTTCTTTTTTATAATCATCTCAGGTCATTTCCTACATATTTTTGTTTCTGCCCCATAGGTGCAGTTTCTCCGTTATGAAATGTATAACATTTGACATAAATATTTTTAAGAATCTGACAAACTGCTAGCTTTTTGAGAAACTGTCAAACTGCTAGCTTTTTTAATGACTGAGAAGAAAATTTGCCACTTGAGTCTTGATCCCTAAGTAGATTAATGAGGTGGTACATAACTGTCCCTAGCTGATCATTGATAACACTGACAATAGTGTCACATTTCTCCTGTCTGCTGATGTCCATGCCTGGGGGGAGGGGCTCTGGCCGGATTACACCATGGGTGGGACACAAATTTGTTTTTAAACACAAGGCCTCCCTTTCACTAAGCTGTCAAGATGGTCATTATGTGCCATCAGCCCTGGATGATAATCCAGACTATGGACTGAGAGTCAATCATTATAGCATCAAATAAATTGCTGTGAGAACTATATACTCTCTGAAAGCTGTTGGCAGTTCTTTTTCTTTAATTGTTTGCAAATTACTGCATGTAATAGATATAATTACTTCTTCTAACAGTATCGGCAAAAACATTAAGAAATGTTTGGAATAGTTTTCTCACAAATCAGTGATTATGGAAGTTTTGTTCTATTCTTTCAGGCCCTTTTAAACAACTGCAAGAGATCAGAGAAAAGAATGTAATTAAAAAGATTTGCAGGTGCTCGAAGATACGACCCACTTTTCCCCTGATCAAATAAATCTCTACTTTTTTCGGGTTTCTTTCACCAAAGTTTATCGTTCTCATCGAAAAACAGAGCAATTGTTGGGACTAATCTTCTCCACTGGGTGTTACGACACACAGACAATTAGTACCCCACGGAGTCACGTAATGCACAACATGTCACAGGAGGAAAAATGTCACAGTTCGGGTATATACCCCCGCTCTTAATTACAACAATGACATCAGGTACGCAGAGATGTCAGTTTCCTTTAATATTTGCTCTTCTTGTTACCCGATTAGTTCATCTCTTCCGCACAAAAGAAATTCAGTGGGGGTATGGTACACCACATAAATAGCACGTACATTCTAAATACGTTTTTGTGATTGCTTTTCCCAGTGACTGCTTCTCGTAAGGTCGTCTTGCCATAATATACTAGAATTATCACCTGATTAAAACGTTAAAGTTAAACATGGCAAACATTTCCCCCTGCTACTCCAGACCTACAGCGAGTCAATTCACTTCATTTAGAACAAATAAATTCTACCAGTTTATATTTGTCCTAAAAGACATTAATTTCATTCTTATAATGCCATTCACCTTATATTAAAAAATAGAGAAATTTATTCAAAATTGAAATTTAACTCCTTTCTTCTGGCCTGGGGGCCATAAAACTTAGATCAGCTCACTTTTGATCTCAGTCTCACTTTTCCAATATATATTCCTTTAGTAAAAGTGAGACTGAGATCAAAAGTGAGCTGGTTAAGTTTTATGGCCCTGGAGCCTGATCACCCTCTTAAAAATCTCACTTTTTTATTTTAGAATTTTATGCAAACCATTTTAAAGAAAAGATTCATTTGTAAGATGATATTACAAGATTTCACCCACAATTCAATGCACATTAAAGGTGCATGTAACTTTACGTTTTTTCCCTTCATGTGTGGTTTAATAATCACATGCAGATTCCTTGCACTTTTAAAAACAAGGTCCTACTTTAAAAGACAATCTGTTTTCATTCAAACATTTGATATAGACAATCAAAATTCTAAATGTTTACACTAAAGCAGTTGTTTTCAACACAGGTGGCTTATGGCCTAGCTAGTTCCACTGTGCAATTTCTAAGTTAAAATGAAGAAATTTGAGGGATGCAGATTTTCCTTTTCTGCTTCTAGATATAGAGAAAACCTTTTTGGCACTTGCAGCTCTAGATGTTTAAATTACCTATTAAATAACCTTACATATTTTACCACTAATATTTTGTCAATTTTTAAAAATCTTTTCACTTCTCTGAAAGACCCCACAAGTAAAGTAGAAAGCAGAAAACATGCAGGAGTTCCCTAATAATCCTATAGCTAACACACTATCTTATCTGTCCTGTGTATATCCAATAAATTACCAGAACTATGTGCAGCCCCCCTTATTATGTCTGCTCTCAGTGTGAAGGGGTTAATTTTATTACAAGGATATTTGACACCGTTTATTTTAATTCCCTAGACCCAAATTATGCTCTAAATAGCTTCTTATATTTAATACAAATTTGGGAACCTGATCTATCACAAAGAGTTGTTCAACTTCAAAACAGCATTGCAAGGATTACAAATGAAGAAGATTACTTGTATAATAACAGGGTACCTCATTAGGTGTTAAGCCCACTTTACTAACAAGTCACTTTTAATGTATATCCTCTAGATCATTTTGCATCAGATATAAAAATAAGAACATGCAGCCAATTTTCTATAAGGCTAATTCTTTGAATACGTTGAACTGCCTACCCAAAATATATCAGTATAACCCCCTTATTACTGAAACTCTAGCTACAATGGCAATTCATCCTTAAAATAAAAGAGGAAAAACAGCTAGTGCACCTCGTTTACCACAATTGTTACAAAATGTGACTCATAATAAGCTGATTTTAACCGCAAAAAGATACCGATTTCGTATGAACTACAAAAAATCTCTTTGTTTCTCTTTGTTCTAAATATTCCTACAATCCTATCTCTTAGTTCATTTGTTCTGATCTTAATCAACTAACTCAATTCATTTTCATTTCTATTCAGCAAATGTTGGTTATTATTTTTCTGAAGCATTTACATGTATTTAGAAAGCAAAGATCCTTTGGAGTGTACATATACTTTGATTTAACAGAGAAAATTATTTCGATTTATGTACATCCTATGATGTATTGTTACGTGAACGTTCCCCTTAATAAAAGCCGCAGAAATCACCATTATTTCTTTTAGATCATGAATATGTAACAAGAAAAGAGATCAGTAATAGGAAAAAAGTTCAATAGCCTAAACAGAGTAGGGCCTTGTCAAAGAATAAAATAACAAGCCCCCACTCAAGAAACCACTGAAAAAACACAAGTATTGTGATCAGAGTTCGCTTAATGACAGCTGTGGAATGACCAGAACGATTCTGCAATGTTCACATGAAAATAGGGACTGCTTCCAAGGAACACTTGAGCATTCCTTGAGAGATTTACAGCATAACCACGGGAGATAAGAGGAGGCTCTGATCTGTACTGGAGAGGGGGGGCTCGCTAATAGATGATGGACTTAAGGATAATACAGTTCATTCCATAGATTAAGATAGGGTTTCTCTGGTGGATTAAGGGAATGATCTGGTTAATTAAATTATCTGCATGTGTCTAGCACTGAGGAGAGTTCAGTTAGGGATTCTTTTTGGGCATACTCTAAAACCTGGCCTGGCCCCTTTGGCCTGGCCTGGCCTCTAAGTTGGCCTGGCCTCTATTTTGGCCTCTAATTTGGCTTCAAACCAAATTTTGGCCTGGCCTCAAAAGTTGGCCTGGCCTCAAATTTGGCCTCTGCAAAAATTTTTGGCCTCAATTTTGGCCTCACCCAAAAAAAATTTCTTTTTCAGAATTTGATTGATTTGATTGATTTTTTTTATTGGTTTCATTTTTTCAAAGATTACGCAGATAAATAATATATTTCTGTTGATATGTAAATGTGAACATTAAGATAATAATACGCTACTACCAATCTGATTTATTTTTATTGATTTTCTATTGACCAGTTGCAATTCTGAAGACTATATAACACAGAGCTTTAACACAGAGTTTTAATTTTAATAAGATTTTATCTTAATGATTTAGTAAATGTGCCTTTAATTTTTTTTCCCTGGTAGGATTGGTGATTTTTACAGAATAAAACATTTAGAAACATCAATTTTAATTATCAAGACAACAAAGATATGCAGATGGGTACAAAACCCCAAAGTTTTGTATTTCATATTCAAACACATTCATGTAACGTGTTAGTTAACTTTCAGCAACTATCAACGTGATACATTCCAATAAATGTGTCATTATAATGTACAGAACTTATGGTCCTGATTTTTTTTAGCGTTATCTAACTTTTGCAATTATTTTTCAACCCTCAGAGAAAAAGTGAAAGGTTCCCATGTCATTGGTGCCTGTCCTATCAGCAAAAACTAAATAAGCTATCATCATATATCAATTATAAAGAGTTGGTGAAGACAGGATTTGCTAAAGTTTAAATTCCATCAAATACAGAGACAATGGACCAGTCCATTATCAGAAAAAGGGTGTTTGATCCAATAGAAAATTTAATTAGCAACTCATGATCAATTAATGAAACTGACTAAATTAATTAAAGTATATAAAAGTGCTTAGATTTTCAAAAAGTAATATTTTGTTTCTCTTTTTTTTTGTGAAGAAGCCAGTTAAACTGTTTGAAATATTATTTTTATGCTGTTCACCCTCTACCCATTTTATTCCCAAAATGGCATTGTCAGCAAAAGATTAATGCTTTTACCTCGTTGTAACCACTGCAGCAGCTATACCTTTGTAAAAATCTCAAAAATACAAAAATCATCCTAAAATGGAGAGAAAAAGTTATGCAGATGCCGTAAAAGGTTTTAGTTGGGAAGATGGATCCCCTGGTGAACCAGTGATCAAAAGCAGTTTTTCATTTAAGTACCATGCTATGAACACAGTCACTAAACCTGAAGCCGAAAAAGAGAAGAAAAATACTAGAAGTCCTAACAAGAAGACTTCCAAATCTGGAAAAAGGTAAAATATGCACTATTTATAACATAATAAGGAGGGGTTCCATAGATTTCTATATAAATTGGATTTATATTGTGGAATAACAAAAATGAACTTAAAATAAAGTATTTATTACCTTCCCAAATTATAAATTGAAACCATTTTTTTTTTATTTTAGGCATGCGGCTAAGCGTATGGAGGACCATATAAGTTCAAAACTGGAGAAATGGGAGGTATGTCATTATTATTACTATCCAACTTGAAAACTCAGATTGTATTGAGTAATATATTCAATAATTTAAAAAGTTTATATTTTCCTTGAAAAGAATAGAATGTGTATGTATGATCCATACATAAGAAAAGTTATTTTTTCTTCACAGGATTCAGACTCTGATATTTGGACTATTTCACCTCAAAAGAAAATTCGATCAGGTTAGTCTCAATTTGCCATTTTATGTTATAATGTTATATTGTTTTTTTTTTCTTTCTTTACATGATGAGCTCGTTTTTTAAAAAAAGAAAGAAAGAAAGAAAATTAAAACCCTTTTCTTTATTCAGAAAATGTGAGGGAAGTCTCGGAGCCTGTCGTGGACTTAACAAAATCCCTTATTCCGCTGATAGTCATCCCAAGTTCAGATGAGGGCTCTCCGTCACCAAAAAAAACCACTGTAACATCATCTCCATTCAAGTTGTTGTCTTCAGATAGTGACACTGAAGACATTTTTACCCCAATTACCCCCGGTACACACAGAAGAAATCTTACAGAAGAGTTTGATTTAGAATTACCTTATGAATACTTTATGGATGATAAGACACTGCCTATATTTAAAAAGGGTGTACGCCAGGGAGTTTTTACAAAGGAAACCCTGAAGGAAATGCTTAACTTCCAGGGGCAATTAGCTACTCGTGTGCCCTTAGGTGTCAATATTAATGCTTTGTTTCTTATTGACACCAAGAAATTGGGGCATCATAAAGATGTCCTTTCGGATGGATGTGGTGTTTGGAAACAGACAAAAACAAAAGTTCATTACTTTAAAGAGATCTGTGACAAAATTGAGGAAGTAGATGAAAATGATCACTTGTCTATGGACAAAGGATTAACATATAAAGTCACAAGGCTTTCTTACCGACATTCAGCCTCACCAGATTTCCACAGAATTGTGATATTTGCATTTAAAATAAAAGGTGAAACTGGCCTTGAAATAGTAAGCCCACTTGCATTACAGTATTATTTCGAAAATGAGGAACACAAAGTGATACCTCAGCCACATGGGAATGCGAAGAACGGGAAAACATATCACAGAACTTTTCAATCAGTGAAAAATAAAATTAAAGAAGAAATCAACGCAAACTCAAAGCCAAAAGAAGTAGTTCATAAAATCATTTTGGAAAAGGGTGGGATACATGAAATAAATGCACCAGGAGAGCATGTAAAAAACAGGCAGCAAGTGAGCAATTTTAAGTATGCAATGAAAGAGGAAAGAAATGGTGATCCCTTATTAAACCTGATGGAATTAAGTAAAGAACAGTCTCTCAACAAAGAAACAGCTTTTGTAAGGGATGTGTCTGCATCACCAGAAATGACAGTATTCATGGCAACAAAGCAACAATTAACTGATATTGAACGTTTCTGTACAAATGCTGACCATTTTTCAGTGCTTGGAGTGGATGCTACTTTCAATGTTGGAAAATACTTTTTGACATTAACAACATACAAACATTTGATGTTGATGACAAAAAAGCAAACACATCCAGTGTTCATAGGACCAGCTTTAATACACCAAAGACGACTCTTTGATTCTTATTTTGCATTGCCTTCAAATATGATAAAGTACAATCCAAATTTACAAGGTTTACTTGTTTATGGGAGTGATGGAGAGAAAAATCTGTCAGATGCATTTGACTCTTGTTTCACAAATTCCAAACATCTACTTTGTGACATACATATGAAAGACAATATAAAAAAGAAGCTTACTGATCTTAGCATAAAAGCTGAAGAGGCTACAGAGTATATTCAGGACATTTTTGGGAAGCAAATTAATTCGGAAAAAGTTCCAGGACTTGTGGACTGCTTTAGTTCAGACGAATTTGACCAGAAATTGGAATCATTAAAACCATTATGGACAAATCGGCATCCTTATGGAGATGAATTTCTTAAATATTTTACCACTTTTAAGGCTGATCTGATCAAGAATTGTATGACAGCTGATTTAAGGGCAATGTGTGGCTTGGGATATCCACCTTCAATGTATAATCAAAATGCTAATGAATGTGCAAATAGTGTTGTAAAACGTAATCTAAAATTAGAGAAATTAAGTGTGCAAGATTGTGTAACACATCTTCAAAACATCATTCAGCGCCAACATGATGAAGCCAGATTAGCATTACTAGGCAGAGGAGAGTACACAATTAGTAACAACTACAAAGAGTACACAGTAGCAGAAGAAAAATATTATCAAATGACCAGACAACAGAAAGTAAGATTGGAAAACAATTTTTTTAATGCCACTGTTAAAAAAGATGATCCTGTAAGTATTACTCCACAAAATATCAGAGAATGCACTCTTTCTGTTCCCCCAGAAAATTCTCAGATCTCCAAGGTAGCTCAACATGTTGTGGAAGACATATTTATGACAGCCAGCAGTTTACTTCAGAACAATGAAAACATAGTGATGGCCCCCGGATCAGATGAAAAATTATTTTTTGTTCTAAATTCTTTCAATAAATCAACACCACATCAAGTTTCATGCAGTGGAAGTAAATCTCAATACATGTGTGACTCTAATTGCATTAAATGGGTTACACATAAAATATGCCCACATACTGTAGCTGTCGCAGAACACCAGCAGAAACTACAGAACTTTTTGGACTGGTACAATAGTAAAAGTAAGCATCCAAAATATACATCGTTATCAATGTTTAATATGCCATCTTCAAGAGGGAAGAAAGCTACTAAATCAACATCTAGAAGAAAAGGTGGAAATCCAAATAAAAAACGACAGGTGTTAGAGAAGTATGTAGAGGCACCTATTGCAGGCAGTGTATCGGATAATTTAATTCCTGCCCTTCCAAACCCGTCCACAGGGTCCTATGTCATAGCCTTGCTTGACTTTTGTAACCCGAACGTTACAAAATGTTTTGGGTGCCAGGGATATTTTAGGGAGAATAATCAAATTCCAGATTCTCCCCGAAATTTAGTAATTGTTTCCAAGATGAAGAGACCATATCGGGGAAAAGATGGAACAATGAAAGAAGGAGCACTTTCAAATGTTTATTTTCATTTGTCAGAAAAATGCATTAAGAAACAAGATCCTTATTTTATATCATCTTTAGTCTTTTGTCCCGAGGATTTAAAAGGTCATTTGCTTCCTGAACATCGTGAATACCTAACAGCAGCAAATATAAAGTTTTAACTTTTGCAGTAATTTATCTCATAATTATCCATTGTCAATTGTAGGCTAATTCTTTATTGTATTACGCTGTTATCAAATTAACCTTTCATTCTGAAAACTGATTGTGATAAGGATTTTTTTTCAAAACATGAATGGAAACTGACAAATTCTCTACGCCAGTGATTAAAACCTTCCTGTTAAACCCCTTCCCTAGATCTCTGTGTAATAATGCTGAACTTATTAAGAACAGGGCATACGGTCTAGATTTTTATTTAACTGTGTATCAAATGTCAACTTGTCTTCTGCATTGGTTCTAGATAGTGATGTCATGGGCACTTCATATATCAAACAAAATTGTTTTTATCAAGGATGGTGAAGGCAATAAACCGTAAGCACAGCATTCTTTGGTGCAGTGTGTGAAGAGTGAAGGGTCATGTTTACAATAAATTGGATCATTAGACTCATATAGGTAATAATAATGTCAGAACCAATGTAACTGGTTTGTTTAAAACTGTATTCATTAAGAAAATAAAAGAATGTTTTTTTAATGAATTTCTTATGTAATTACTATTCATCTGCATTTCTTTGTTGTCTTGATAATATATATTGATGTTTCTAAATGTTTTAATTATATATATATACATGTACTTAAATATGTAAAATCCTCAATTTTACCATGGAAAGTCTTCAGAATTGCAACTGATAAATAGAAAATCAATAAAAAATAAATCAGATTGGTAGTAGTATATTATTATTTTAATGTTCACATTTATATACCAACAGAAATATATTATTTATCTGCGTAAGCTTTGAAAAAATGAAGCCAATAAAAAAATCAATCAAATCAATCAAATTCTGAAAAAGAAATTATTTTGGGGTGAGGCCAAAATTGAGTCCAAAAATTTTTGCAGAGGCCAAATTTGAGGCCAGGCCAATTTTTGAGGCCAGGCCAAAATTTGGTTTGAAGCCAAATTAGAGGCCAAAATAGAGGCCAGGCCAACTTAGAGGCCAGGCCAGGCCAAAGAGGCCAGGCCAGGTTTTATAGTATGCCTTCTTTTTATTATCAAATGCACTGAGACTAAATGTTTGTCTACACCATTCTGACAGTCTCTAGTAAAATGGGCTTTGAGTTTAAAATAATAAAAATCATGAATAAATGTCAAATCCAAATAACAATTCAAACTGTGTGAAAAAAATCAGAAAAATTAGTAGCTGTCAGGTGTTAAAGTGACAAAGTAATATGAAGATAAAGATTTTGAATTTGACATTTTATAGTGGAGTATTTTTCCCACTTGCAGAATTCTGAAGTCAGATTTGATAAGTACACTGTAATACACATAAACCCTCGATCTATCCCTAGAGCTTCCCATATTCTCCTAGTTGATAAAGTGTCTCTCTATACTATCTTAATGAAAATCAGTGAAGGGAAGGTCAAACTCAAGGACACGGGGGAGAGAAAGGGTTAACTTGACGACTCCAATCATAGCTCATGACAAGGATCTGAGGACTTGAGACCAGTTCCTGCAATAAAAGGCCCCGTCCACTGTCTGAAGTGTGATGTATTAATAGCGCTTCCCCTGCCAGACATGTGATGGGGACCTCCCTCACCTCAGCTGACCTCCTCCGCAGAGGTCAAAATAATAGATGAAACACAGATGTAGTCTGGGAGGAGAAACCGTCAGGGAGGCATGAAAGAAAAACTGTAAAAACAGCATGAAGGAAAACAATCTTGTTTGTGTGGTCAGCCACCAGGAAAAGGGATCGAGGCAATACAAGAAATATCTGGGTAATACAAGAGATGTCAGGGTAATACAAGAAATATCAGGGTAATACAAGAAATATCGGAACAGGAAAAAAAATTTCACTCTAACCACTTCTGATTAAGGCTCATTTAATGGCCATAAGTAAAGGAAAGATCTGATTCTGTGGAAACAAGGGAAGGCTCTCTCTCAGCGCTCATAATACAGGGTTTGTCTGGAGGAAAAAAACATAATACACAGACAGGGTGTTTTATTTCCAAAGAACTGCCATAGAAAGGGGGATCAATAACTGGAAAATTCAATACTGGCAAAGTCAATGCAGATGGGATATATATTATACCACAGTATACACTTTGATGTTTCTAATCCCTTGGGTGTGTCTTAGTCACTCAAAATACAAACGCAAATCCCCAACTGTCAAAATACATTTCTTTGCCCATAATTCAATATGTCAGATTTGACTAGGTATAGATATTGAATCACTTTTTCTTTTAATTTGCACATATTGAATAGTTTTCTTCTCTTTTATGTGTGTTTGATTGGAAAAATGTAAAATTGAGCTGCCCCATATTTTAGTTTTAAATCGGTCACAAAGATGTTCAGATGAATATTTTTCTTAACCAAGACAAATGTATTGGTCATTACCCCACACTTAATAAAGACTGGTCTACCTTCTAAGGACTTCAGAGTTGACCTATGGTTAAAATAGACTGTTATTGGTCTTGCTCTTTGAACTCTGTATGTAGATTATTCTAATTAACATATGCATTCATTGTCAAATTAAAACTTTTTTTGTTGTCATTTTTAACAAGGAACAGACTGGTTGAGAGAAAATTCTCTTTTTAACCCTTTTGGGTGGTCCTTCACTTAACTTTCTAATTATCAACTTATACTTCCATTAAATTACATTGTTTTACATATATATGAAAAAAATTACTTTGGCATAAATGAAAATCTCCTTGAGAATCTATGCAATCAATTGAAGGAATTCTTTTTCAGCATATAGAATGTGGCATTATATTTTAATAGCATGTCTTTGAGAAAGATAGATAAAATTTTAAATATAGCCATGTCTTTTACCACACTTAAAAACTCTGCTTTTTACATTCCCCCCTACAAAGTTATGCCGATATAAAATTCTCATTTCATGGAGTACCAGAGACATACATATTTATTCGAGAGGCAGAAATGCATGAATCGCTAAATTTTTAAAGAAAAAAAATTCAAGTATGATTTTATAAAAAGATATCACTTGTCGAGGACTGAATTGTCTTTAGAATATCTGATGATTTGTTGAATATGTCGCATGATAAGCTGAGGTTTTAAACAACTTACAGGGACCTTAGATCTTAGAGAAAGACCTATTAAACTGATAAAATGCCAGTCTGTAAAAGAGCACCATAGCTTTATAAGAACAATATCTCATGTTCATTGAAATTTGACACAGTAGGGGACTGATCACCTCCCCCCCCCTAATTTCTTGAACCTTTAAGTCTGCGATTTTCCCCCCATATTGCACCACACATCTGTGCGCCTATCTGGTGAAGATTATCTTTCCCTGATTTACAGAATCTCACTTCAAAAGGGAAGATGTATAGTGCCATCACAATGACATGTCCAATGTTGTGTCACGGTGCACCTTAAATCTATTTGATTGAACACTTAGTCTACCTGTGATCTTGCCTTTAATTAGTTGATGTAATGCATTCCCCCCACCTATCACTGATTTCGTTGCCTAAATACCTGGGCAGTGTTGAACCCTAGCAGGAATTTTAAGCTAGACTGTCAAACAATAGGGTCAGCAGAACTTCACTACTAACAGTTAACTGAAGTATTCATAACAAAACTTCTAACATAGTCATGCTGAATGATGTTTTTTACTCTACTACTTTTCTGCATATGGTTCATTCTTGTAACTAAGAGGCGATTTTACAAAAAAAAATAAAATAGTCCAGTATGGCTAAAATCTTTTATAAATTAATTTTATCTGCAGAGGACAATTGATTGATATGATTTTGAGAATGCTAAAATATTACTAGTACGGAAATAATTCTTGTGTATACTTCGTTTAAAGACATGTTGGTTCTTCAAGATAAGGGTTGTGGAGTCCGAACTGCCAATCATCATACCTGAATCTTGTAAACGTTTGCCTTGAGATGTAGAAACTTGCATCAGTTGGTCAGTTCATTAGAGGTACCTCTGATAGAAAACACATATGTAGGAGGGTTTATCAGTGAAATCAAAGTTAGGTTCATGAAAATAAATCCCCTCTCTGCCTTTCATTCACTTAATTTTGTCAGGTCTAGTAATTTCTTTACAAGATGTTCCTTAACATTACATATGTTGTATAGATCACTTAGATTGGTCAAATTTTTAAAATCTCACCCCCTCTCTCTCTCTCACACACACATAAAATCCCAATTACAATTTTACCACTCCTGAATAAAATTTTCCGCTTCTAACATTATAAGCAAAGCATTTCTGTATATTCAATTGTGCCAATCATTTTCAGACCTTAAAGAAATCTGATACTTTTAAGTGAAGCAATAAGGACAGATAAATGTATGAATGAAACAAAATTATTTCATCAAGGTGTAAGTTTTTTTATCAACTGAAGTCCACTTAGCATCAGTCTTTTACACCTAATCCCTTTGAACTTACAGACCTATAACAATATGAAAGAAATATGTCTTTGTGTGATGTGAAGGCTTTCCTTCTTTGTGTATTCATCCACATTAGCGTTTTCTTTACAGAGGTATATTTACTGCATGACACAACTTAACACAAATCATTTTTCAAAAGCCGTCATCACTTTAAATGCACCTCATATGTTAGGTTAACAACTGAGTAATAACCTCTTTTTTAAAACCTGAAAGCTCTGGGCCAAATGTAGCAAATAAGAAAAATTATAAATATATAGTGAAAAAATTGAGAGAGAGAAAAATGTCATTTTCTTTGAAACCTCTTACATCCAGCGGGTATATATGTTTCTGCACCAAAACACACAGGGACAGATTCAAGCCAAGCATATAGCGAGAATGATGTCAAGGTACAGGAAGAATCAAAGAGAGCACACATTTCATTACACATTTTGTAACTACGAGAGGGTTATATACCAGATCATTTCATGAATGACGAAGCAAGCAATACACTTACTACAATATGCAGTTTTATGAAACAAGATCAAAAAATATACCAGTTAATTTAATACAACTTAGTAATAAATAGGTGCTATCCAGACAAACTTAACATCTGGGATTTAATATCTATTTTTTTTTAATTTAAATAAAACTGATATGGATATTAAATAATGAAAACAAAACAAAACTGAAAAAAAAGGTAATCAAAAATTTTTTTTTTTTTGCTTCTCTGTTGTGTTTCAAGATATATTTAAACATGCAGAAATAAAAAAAAAAATTCCCTGGTCTACAGACATCATAAACAAGCTATAAATATACACACTTATCGGAATGACTTAGCACACAACTCCATTAGCACTGAGAAATAAAGGTAGCATAAAAACAAAATGCATGAAATTGCACTTCTCAGACATCAAAAAAACCAAACATACTTAAATATTTTAAAAACTTCTTAAGCACAACTCAAATGCTTGAGTCTCCCAAGCTCCTTGTGACGGCAAAAATAATGGACCCCTATCGAATAACAGTCTATAATGAAATTGGTCTCCATGACATATTCTTCTGTGCATAGTTGCTATCTCCCATCGTAAAACTGATGTGCATGTGTGAAAACTGAAGAGGACCCCATCATAGAAACTAGATTACTGGCACCACAAAGTACACCAGGCACTGGCTCTTATTTGTAAGATGGTAAATAATATATACATGCCTCCTCTAACTTATTATTTTTTCCATTCTTCTGCACATACAATGGCCATGATTTTATGGCAATATTTGATAAGACTTAAAACCTATCAATCTTTCAAACTTCAGTCTCTATGGCTGGCCTTGATGTACATGTTACGGTTATCATATACTCAAAACGGATCAAATTTACATTAATAAGCCAACAGTAGCTTAGACTTCCAGCATGCCTTGGCATAATTTTAAAATTTTGAGACTCTAAGGCATTCTAACAATGTGTTTATCTGCATGAAAATCTTTTTTTTTCATAAGTTTACCTTTATTGTTTTAAAGGTTTTCTTTCTTGGATTTTTATAGAAGTAATGCGGCTACCTCAACATGTTGGTAAATGCATGTTACGACAACCTGCTTGCAATAAAATCTATAATAAACTATTAGAACTTTGTCGTCAACTTATTTCTACGTTCAAATTTATTCAAGTTCTGTGTGTGTCCTTTCAATCAAATACATTGTTCATAAAAAGAAAAACGGTCTATGTTTGAACATTTTCAGCCGAGTTTTGCTTTTATTTTATTGTCCACAGACCTTCTACATGCAATAAGAATGGAAAATTTCAAAAGATTTTAAGACTTAGGAAAGTGACATTCATGAGATCAAAATGTCTCTACAATCTATAAACCTGTAAAGCAGCTCATTGTATTCCGAGCATAGAAAAGTCAATGCCACATGTATTACCCATGATGAAAGCATCAGGATTAACTGGTCAGCGTAAAAGTACAGCCTTCCAACAAATCGGAAATCTTTATAGTGAAAATCAGATTTCTATGTGACACCTTTCTTCCAGTCTTCTCCATGTAGCTTCGATCATCCTGATGATTAGGGGAAATAACTCCGTCTTACAGACCCCTTGTCGACATTAAGTGCATATAAACTGTTCTGAATTACTACCACATGAGCCAACATATTAACCCACAGAACTTCTGTTTTCTTAATAAAGAAGTATATATATGTTATATCTGTACCATAATTCTCATAATATTTATGTTCCACCTGCTAAAGATAAGTTTCCATTATCTGATATTACCCACAAGGTACCATATCTATAAGCAAAGTCATTTTCTATAGATCCATGACTACTCCATTATTGATAAATTTTAGGCTAAACACTAGACCCATTCCTACTCTACTTTAGGCTATATAATAGACCTTTTCCAACTCCTATTTATCAATTTTAGGCTTAACACTACACCCAGTCCTACTTCATTATTGATAAATTTTAGGCTAATCGCTAGTCTAGACCTATTCCTTCTCTACTGTTGATCAATTTTAGGCTTAACACTAGACTCATTCCTACTAAATTTTAGGCTAAGTTACACACTGGACACATTCCTACTCCTATATGTATCAATTTTAGGCTAAATTCTAGACTCACTCCTATTAATGCAAAATTTATCATTTATGGGCTAAAACTAGACCCATTCCTACTCAATTATTTATCAATGTTGGGTCAAAATTAGACCCATTGCTATTCAATTTTAGACTAAACACTAGACCAATTTCTACTCCATTATTGATCAATTTTAGGTTAAAAATTCAATCATGACATCAACAGAGAACTGGGTATTGAATGTGTTTTCTATATCACAAATATTTTTGTTTTTCTTCTTCAACCTTGATCATTCTATGTGTGGTCATAATATTATCATCAGAAAAACAGAAATGTCAAGAACTTGTCACAATAAAAATGAAATAGATTTTAGATTTTCTCTTTGATGTTATTGAGGCATATCCTCTAATCTACATATTGAAATATGGCTGTCAAAATCATTTCAAATACATCATAAAACATACACTGATTCAAGTTTTGTAGATGGAATGCATAATAAACATGAGAATTCAGCAAACAATTTCATTTTGTAAAGGTTAAGTTAAATTTTCTTAAAAATTTTTATTTTTATATCAAGAAGTCAAAATTCCCATGACATTTTTGCTTCCTTCAATTGGAAGCGCAATCGTAATCTTTAAACACAGACTTGCATTAATGCATTTTAAAGACTTTTGTTTATTCGAAGAAAAACCTGAGCTGCCAAAATCCCCCCTCCCCCCTCATGCTTCTTTACAATTAATTGGTTTATTTTTCAATTATAAAGTCTTTTGACTTTATCCTAATGTGACAGAACATTTTAAGGTGAAGCGCAGTCCTAATGCCAGCTCTGTTAGACGTGTTAATGTTTTCATAACACCTTTTCTTTTTCTCTTACTGGAAGCACAAACATCCTAAACACCTTGACAACTCCGACAAAAAGTCAGGATTTTTTTCAAAGATCTTACTTACAATGGACTCTTTATTCCATTATGTCATTTGGCAAAATACAACAAATTCCTTCATCAGTTTGTAAAACATATTTTTAACTTTAAAACACTGATAAAGGAAAGAAACACATCATTTAGTAGTAAATTTGCTAAGTGTGAAAATTTATTCTAGGCATTTCTAACTTATAGCACCTCCCAATTCTTTCTATTTTTCGTGTATAAACCTGGTATAGTGTTATCAAATTGAAATTTATCAGATGGCAAACTACAACTTCACAGTTTTCCCAACGAAATAAAGAGAAGGCCTAATCAATATTCATGTTCATGATCTACATTATAAATGGAGGATTTTCTTTTTTTCAAACTTCGAAAATTTAATACTCAAATTCAATCCCACCTTAAATTCATTTTCAAATGGCAAATGCATCCAAAACTAAGAATTTAGATTCTATAAATTTTGCAACACCTGAATCATTCAGACCAGAGCAACATTTGCATTTGTAAATAACGGCTTAAAAAATAACATTGAAATAATGATTGTAAAGTGTGTCCTTGAATTAAGAAGCAGATTTATAAGACCAAGTCACAGAACAAGATAACAAAATAAATCATCCTTTCCCACAGTGTTAAAGACTGCTACCACTTTGCAGCCAAAAACCCTGCTAGAATTAAAATGTAAAAGCTTTCTATGGGGCCTGAATAATAATGTAATATTGGCTAAAAAATCTGAATTCGATCTCTTTTTCGGCACATCCTCCTTGACCTAATCTTCGAGTTTATAAACAGATATTCCGGAAAACGATATAACCAAATGTTGTCCCACATTTGTTTTTTCACTTAAACTTGAGGTCTATATAAACAATATTCAAACAGTGGTCCAAGTAGGTACTTACAATCTTTGAAGCTTTTTCATTGAAGCAAACAGGTTGTCTGGAAGTTCTGTCAATTCATTTCTGTCTATTCTCCTACAAAGTATGAATTAAAAAATTATATCTTTTCAGGACAAAGAAATTGGTCATTGATAATAATCCTTGGCTTCTTCGTTCTTTTTATTATTTTCTTTAATCCATTAATTCAGAATTTTTTCACAAATATTAAGGAATTACATTGAATTGTTTTTGTTTCAAATTGTATTATATTAAAAACTTTGTATTATTTGTATATTCAAGCTATATTATATTGCGTGTGACCAAAAAAAATAAATACAAATTACCACAAGCAGGACAGAGTTTTTGCTTATATCAATAAATGACTGAGTGATAACACGCAATATACTTTAGATACAATAACTTTTAGTTTTTCAGTCAATCAGTGGAGATCACATACACACAAAACAATATAATTGTCCTTTTTTATCCCTATTATGCCAGTCAATATTACAGTTTAAAGGGGGAGAAATAAGCACCTCCTTCAAATTTACCTGGTCATAGAACCCCTGCCAATCATCTGAAATTAAGCCTGGGATTGGATACTTTGATTTGATTGACATTTAGTTTGCTGCTGTTGTGTATATCTTGTGTACCTTGTCTGGAGATCGTGCCGACCATCGAATTAACATTCAGGCTTTTGATGCCTACCGCACATGCCAACGTGATAGAGAAGCAAACAAATCGTTCTTTTCTTTTTTTAATTCATAAGAATATGCCATAAATATATAATCAATCTATCAAATAATAAAATAAATGACAAGAAAAATCATGGCTATATAATACATATTATAAATTTAATTTTAAAAGAGAGGATTTCATATCACGATTACAATCGATGATTTTAATTTCCGTGTCAATACATGAGTTAACGTACATTTATTCCTCCATTAAATAACAAAATAAACCGACCTGCGTTTGAAGCTAGTGTCATTGAATTAAATAAAATTAGTTTTTAAAACAAGTATGACAACATTGTAACATTGTTCATGAGTCAAGCGAATTTATATTTATAAGACAAACCTGTACGTGTCGCTTTTTTTCGAGACATGGTGACGAATTTACGGTATAATAATGATTTAGAAGAGAAATTACTCGGAATATAACATATTGCTTTGTATTTAATGTTTGAAATTAAAATTGAATCCCGAAAGAAAAAAAACCGATGCAGATGATTCTTTTCCCGTTTCATAGCCGTCAGGGAATCAACCCCGGGCCGAAGCACTGGCCATTTTTACCGAACATGCGTTATGGAAAAATCAAGTTGGGTTTATCTTAAAAAATTATTTATTTTATTTTAGACAATAATATTTCTACTTCAACATTTTATTCTCAAAACATCGTTTCTAAGTTTCATTGTTAATCACCGAGAGACTGTTTTACGATTCACTTTCTTCTTTCGTTTTGCGTAGACGACGTGTAATTTGAATTACTTCCCTTTTTGTCGCCAGATTACAACGACAGATTTTGGTGCTAAATGTATTTTCGTTATAACACTTCATTAAGAAACACACTGTATATAAAAAATGTCGAATTATTAAAAATATCAATTATTTCAATAGAAAGAAATTGAGAAGGATTCGGTCTGCAACAAAAAATGCTTTATTTCGCATTTCAATTCATGAGCTAAACATGAAAAAACGGCCTTGGTTTACAAAGTCGTAGGAAAACGCATACAGGTAATACACTCAGGGGCTCACAGGTAACATCCTGTGTATATAGGTAGTATACACAACCCAGCGTCGTTCCTCGGGGCTTCTCAGCCGCTTCGATTAAGCTCCACCCCACACCAAACTTACCTGAGGAAAACCGTACGGTTGAAAACCTCGGCCTTTAACATTTCCTATCAATTTCCATGTTGTGGTCATTAACTGCATGATCATGTTAGGTGCTATTTGGAATGATATGGTCTTGGGACAGTTGGATAAGCCCTAGTACTATTTTCTCTGACAGTGGGCATTGTCGGGCCGACTCAAAATCAATCTAGAACATTAGTATTTTATTTAATTTACTTAGCCTGGGTGCCTCTTGGATAAGACTCATTTATCTATGGCCTCCAAAGGCAACTTAAGAGTCTTAAAAGTACCTAAAATTCACTGGTTCATAGTATAATTTAAATTATATTGGCAATATTCTTAATCACAAAAGGGCCCAGTCCTGTATTCCATCAAACTCATTACTGTACGACTTCAACTTTTAAAAAAATGCAGTTACCATCACCAACACTACGATAGTTATGAAAAACCTGCTGCTTGTGGTCGTTTGGGAACAAGACACAGACCACTGGTGGTCACAGTAAAAGCTTTAGAAATAAAACTAATCATGGTTTTTCTTTTTCATTTCCAAAATATACCAAATACCACCAAAATCGGTTCATAGTTTTCATCAACTTCTGCTTCCCGCTCTTCTGTCATCTCAAAAAATATAATTTCCGGTGATTCTAAGATCGGACTATCTACCGATGAGCTTTGTATTTCCGGATTTAATATTTCTATGATTGTAATAAATCTGTCATCGCTCATAGTGATAGATTCTTTAAGATGTGTTAAACAAAATATCAACTAACCTTGACAATAAAGACGGATAATTGAATATAATTGATTCACCGATAATCTCTGATAGACATGGTAAGTAAATTTTCTACTGCCCTGCGGGTGTTACGGACAAACCAAGACCCTAAAGTCGCCCAAGAGTCTGCTCTGCATGTCTAATACTGGCCATGGGGGTCGATGTCGTTGGGTGATAATGGGCGAGACTTATGATAAGCCACTGCCCTATTTAGATAATGGTCACAATTTGTCGAAACATGGGGAAGAAAACGATACAAATCATTACAAGTATATCATAACTGTAGGAGATAACGGAAAGTCGTAAACGAAATCAAACGGGCATAAATCACAAATGTAAACTAAAACTTACGTAACTAAAACAACAAAACATGGTTGTCGACAAAATTAATGATATATATCTTGGGGAAAATTCATAAATATTTCTTTCAGTAGTTTTCATAAATCATGCATTCAATCATATCATCTTCTCATTCAGTTCTTTAAAAATCAGATTCAAAAATCCACCCCGCCCCAGATTTCATTATTCCATTCATAATGCACAATTCATAATATCAAAAAGCTTCACCCTGCGGTATTCCGATCGCCAATAACTACAAGATCTAAATGGCCCTTACAGCTGTGTAATCTACTTACAATCTTTCCATTTGGTCAAGATCTCGAAATGCTCCCTGCTCTATAGTATGTATCTTGTTTTCTAGCAATTGTCTGAAACAAAAAACCATTTGGGCTTCGTGTAATTAGAGCTGATATTTGATATACTTTGTCTTTTATTGAAATCCAGACACTTTGGTTGGCAGATAATAGACACTTTGTGTGAAGATAATTATTTTAAAAGGTGATACATTTCTTGCGAAATTTTATGATTTTTTTTTTAAATATACTTTTTTGAATATCTACTTGCGAAGAAATATTTCTATCTCGGAAATATTTTGTTTTAATTCATTCAATTCAAAACAGTTTCTTGTCATTTTGTATTTTGTTTATCTATCGGAAACGACAATTTATACCCCCCCCCCCCCAAAAAATTTTATGATTTTTTTTTTAAATATACTTTTTTGAATATCTACTTGCGAAGAAATATTTCTATCTCGGAAATATTTTGTTTTAATTCATTCAATTCAAAACAGTTTCTTGTCATTTTGTATTTTGTTTATCTATCGGAAACGACAATTTATACCCCCCCCCCCATCAAAAAAAAATCTATAACATCTGCTTTTGTTATGTAGGCCTGATTAAATTTGAAGTATACGTTGATCAGGTGTTTGGGGGAAAAGGAACTTCAAAACTTATTATCTCTAATAAAACAACGTATGTATGAGAACATGGTAACCCCATTTTTAACAGTATTCCAATAATTCCGAGTTTGCTTTACGTACAAACTGTTGGCTGTGAGAATTTAATTTCGTTAGAAGCCCCCTTTGGACTTATTTGCTTGAAGAAGTCGCATTAAACTGATACATGCTGAAGAAGTTATGTAAGCACATGTCGAATTGGCGGTGTGAATGATAAGAGTCCCAGCAGTGTAAATATAGAGAGATTAAACAATATGGAGTGGACAAGAAGTTTTTCTTTGGGGCAAGTGTCCAACTCACTCGAAGCAGCTGATTTCGCCGATTTTATATGTTTGGTGTTAGAAAGAAAATAATGCTCTTTCCCGTTATATGAGGTTCTTTTCATTTTTATCCGGTTATGTAATACTCTTGTGCGTATATATATGCGTGCTTTTGGCTTGTGTATATATTTAGGATTGATAACAAAATATGAAATTAAGATAATAAAAATATGATAAAAGATACCAAAAGAAAGGTTATGATAATCACAAAGAAATGTAATATGGTGGAAATTATCAAGCAAAAATGCAACAAGATAATTAAATAAAACAGTGTTACATAACAGAAAAAAGAAAGCATGTATGAAGATAATTTGATAAAATCCACACCAATAAATACGAGTCCTCAAAACAGAAACAAACTTTAAAACAGTATAGAAAACTTACAAAACTTTCAGATTATTTAAATTCTGTAGATCATTCCTTCTGATCACCGTTATATTATTGCCTTGTAGTTCTCTGAAAATAAAAAAAATATATTACTATTAAATTCTCTCTCTCTCTCTCTCTCTCTCTCTCTCTCTCTCTCCATGCAGACAATATTTTTACAGTCAATGTTATCTTATATTTGTCAGGAATTTTATTTTTGTAAGTGAATGGAATGAATAATTCTATATACAGGTATACAGGATGACTTTCTAAATAACCAAAGACACGATATTAAGCATGTGTTTAATGTAGCAAGTTTTGCATTTTTATATTCATATTTTATATATTTTACTTATAGGGATTTAGTAAACATATATCCCTGGCTTAGCTTTATATTTCATAAATTCTTTATCACACGAAGTACCTGAGCGAGAACGTATTTAGACTACGTAGATATTTTAAGCTGTGGCCTTATTGGGTCTTTACTTTAAGACACTTTTATCAATATGTCTTCAATTATTTGCGATATCAAAAGCGATAGCAATGTTAGTTTGTTATTGTATTTTCGAAGGCAGCTAGCTGTAAAACTGTTAACATGTATTCAATGCAATTTTATGTTTATTAATACCCTTAACGGCTTAATCGCATAAGCGGACTGGGTGCTCAATGTTAAATAAATATTTAGAATATACTTTAAAAACAAGTTATCCTTGCTGACCAATTTCACCAATTCCTCTAAATAATGATTATCGGACAACCTCGTAAAAAATCTATAGTTTTACATTTTACTATCTTTAACATTGAGATAAATAAAAAAAATTAAAAAGTCGGAAAGTCGACATTAAAATGCATTAATAAGGTTTAAACTTCACACCTGTTCCACGAGTCTTAGTGTAATTAATTCTTGTAATTAATTCGTGCACCATACTTACAAGCGATGTGTTGCTGGAGGAATTCCACTTGGAATATTTTGTAATTTTTTATAACTACAATCTACGGTTTTTTGTTGACAAACACATTCATTCGGACATGCCATAGCGGCATTCAACGAAATTAAAATAATCACAAGTATGAACATAATATTCCACGTAATGTAATCCATAAAATATAATTTGGGTTTCATCTTGAATAATTGGATATATATATTTTCTTAAAATTTCATCACTACGATGGCACGGTGCAGAGATTTAATATATCCCACAGTAAAATCCTGAATGCAGTGTAATATCGCCAGAGAAGGCTATCCCTTTAACTTATTTCAATTTCTACAGGTGTTCTTCAGAAATTCCAAATCTCCATTCGTCTGGTTTTCTTCCTACTTTCACAGTTATCGAAGATGCACGAACCTTTTTAATCTGAATTTAATAGATGTCAAATACCCTGTAGATCCTGTGAATTTTAGTATACGGAATATTGTTCGATGCCGATTCGTACTCTACGCGCTTTGGGCTCAATCCATTACGAAAATTTGGGGGTGGGCGGGATTTCATCAACCAATGAGATATGTCCTGAAGCGCTTATATACAACTTCATCGCATTCTTTACATATATTTAATCTAATTAAAATGATTTTGTTCGGACAATGCCAAAAAAAAAAAAGAATTTGACCGTGACATATTGGTTTTTAAAACAAATTTGTTATATATCAAAGGTATAGACTCTATGTGTTAATTGGTGTCGAAAAGGAATTTCAGTGGTATCCTTATATTAGATTAACGGGTCTTTTGTGAATGATAACCTAATTAAAAGATTGGTTTGATAATATTATTAATCCAATTCAACAGAAGATTTTGTAGATATAGCAATAAAGGATACCCACTCTGTGTAGGTATGATCAGGTGCGCGGACACACCTGAGGGGGTCGGCCACATGCAGGTAAATACTGCAACGAAACGAGGTGATTTATTGACATAATTAATTGTCGAACACAATAACTAAACAAACAAATAGCATCTGATTAATTTTCTACTGACTCATTGTGACGGGATTGTTTTTTGCATGTTTTTCTTCTAAATTACATGACAGGTATACTAAACAATCAACTCTTGCTGTGCTTAGAATTGAAAGTATATAGTTTCCAATTTTACAATGATTGATAGTTCCACAGTCGCTAAATGTACACTATACTAATAAAGAAGAAAAAATAAAGCAGTTGTTTAAATGTACATGTATGTCTTATTGAGTATACATGTGTATATTTTACATTGCTTTATTTATTTTTTTTTTTTTTAATGACCATGCAAACATAATAATTTAATTGCCAGTTATTTTGTCTCTGGAATAAGAACGAAACATTGCTTGCTTAAAAAAAAAATTAAATATAGATTTATACGGAAATTATACAAAATTCTCAAATATTATTACAGTAATTAGATTAGAAAGCCCTTTTCAAGAGAATAGTCCGGATCCCCCTTTTTCTGCAAGGGAAATCGTTTATAAAACAACTTTACTTTCGAAAGGCATTTAGCAAGTTCCACGATTTAAGATATATTAAGTGATTTTAAAATGATTTAACACGGTGAAGCTTGTACATCAAGTATGTTAATTAATCAAGAAAGTAATTAAGATAATAATCCAGATTCGCAAATCTAAATGCTAGCAAAATATTCACGTGAAAAGAAAGATGCATTTTTTATGACCTCTTCTAATTTTGGGTCATAATTTTTCGTCCAGCTTTGATGATATCTTTTCCTGGAAAGTAAAATAAAAAAAAAAAAAGATTTGTTAGAAAATCAATGAAAATCTATTTATGTATTAATTTTTGAAAGGATTTTTTTCTATACAATTGAATATATATTATTAATTTTTTAGTGGCCATTCGGCAACCATCTTGGGATGTGTACTTGAAAATTGTCTCAAGGCCACGCATGCTTTTCTTTGTACTAACTTTATGTGTTATGCGGATCCAATAAATAACCACCGTGTCGCGCGAAACCCCATCAACGTCGTGCTTCCTGAGCGGTCCCATTCATCCTGCCCGTGGCCCGGGACTGACCGGTGGGAGAGTGGAAACTTCAGGTGTTAAGGTGATCATGTCATTAACAAAGATAGACCCAGATCCCGTAAATCAGATTCCGCCTTCACACCTGTACAGCAGACCGGACCGGTAAGGTATTTACCGCCCCATTAAAACATTATTTATGGGGACTTTCTTCTTTTTTCCCCTCCACACGGTGTAAATTGTACCTCCTGTTCACGCTTCTACTCGCACTTGTTGTAAATTAAGATCACAGTTTTATATGAATCATCATAGTTTATAGTATTTATGTGAAAGTTTCACTTTTTTGGTTGAGATTTTTATGAAGCATAACAAATTTTAAAATAGTGAAAAAATTACATTACAAAAGAAAATTTCATGCAGTCCTTCATTAGATTAGTATTGACATATTTATGTTCCAGTTTTAAAAATATTTACTGGCTTATAGAAGTATTTGTATGTTTGTCTTTATACAGTTCATAAATCCTAGATTAATAAATGTCACTGTTTCAATAAAATTACATGAAATTCTTTAGATATCGATTTATTTTAAAATTGATTCATATAAAACATTTTTTTCCCGTCCTTAACAAATTTTACGAGGGGCTGGAAAATTAAGAAGAAAAAAAAAAGAAATGTTTTGAATTCATGATTCGGAATATTTCAACATTGTCAATATGTATATTACATGTAATTAATATACTTTCTCACCGTTTTGCTTATTTTCTCTTTTTATTTTTATGAAAACTCTTTGTACACAGGCACCTGACGTTACTTATTTTTCTTTTAATAAAAAAAAATATACACATAAGTAACGTCAGGTACCTGTGTCTTTGTGCAAACACTTCATCACGAAAAAAAAATCCATATATCCCAAAGTTTTTATTTATTTATCCATTCTTCATTTTTCATTTGTTTTTCAATCTAAGGAAAAGAACAGTACTATAAATACGTTTGACTGGAATAAACTATCTTCAAGTTGTATTCTGGATTTTCTTTTTTTTTTATATATACCGCGCTATGAGTCAAAAGACATTTTACTGAATTTAAAATATTTAATGCTTAAAAAAAGTAAACTTTGATGTTTAAATCTCGTTATCTTGGACCCCTTTTTCGAGATTATTGTATTTATCCCCCTCCCATACCTCTCAGCTAAAAACATGAGCGATTAAACTTTCATGTATCAACATTTGAAACACTTTTTAAGGACGTTCGATCCTGAGATTTTGAGCGTATTTTGGTCAGGTCTTCTATTTATAAAATTCTGCATCATTTTTAAGTTTTGACATTAAATCTGAATTCTACAGTACCAATGTAACTATATTCAATGAAAAAACCGCGATTAAATTCCATTCAAGAAGAATTAAGCTAGGGACTATGTTTTGTGGCGGAAGGTTTTTTAGACGAAAATGATCAGTTTTTCCATTTTGAGCTAGAACAGTACTGTTAATTTTGCATTCCTATTTTTCCATCCTGGTTGCATACAAAGCTGTATTTTGCTGTGAAATGTGTTATGCTGGTTCTGAAATATCTTTTAAATTATTTGTTATGAATTCTATCAACAAAGTGTGACAAATATAGTAAATATATTCTGAAAATCCGAGAAAAAATTGAGCTAATTTTTACCTAAAATTGACACTTTTTTAGTAATATCTAAAAATTTACATCATATACCCCAACTTTTGATGTTCATTTCTAAATATTCAAGATATATTTGACCTATTTGCTTAGAATCAGAAAAAGTTTAAGACTTTAAAATAATTTTTTTGCTTATTAAATTTTTAATGCCAGAAAAAAAATCACTTTATATTAGTGCAGAAAGGTCAAATAATTGATTATGCGAAGCAATTTGAAACTTTTTCTTAGTCACAATTTTTAAGTGTCGTTTTCTAAACAAACTAAGAGTTAATTTTGTTTCATGCTTTAATTTGATAAAAATATTTGAGGGAAAACGTCAAAAATTTAATTTTTATTTAAGACACAAATTTCAGTGCGAAAAGGTCATATTAAATGTACTGTAGCGCCAAAAGAAGCGTATTGACCCCCATATTTTGATTTGAATTTTAATTAAGCTAAGTATGTAGAAACTAAAAATATACTTGGCAAAAAAAGTTTAAGACTTTAAATATCAGGATCGAACGTCGTTAAAATATCCAATAAATTGCATTTCTTAAAGTGTCTGTTGATGTGTGGCATAGAGTTGGAAAATAAAATTCAAAAGAACACCACAGAGACTTAACACTGGACAAAAATGTGATTTCTAATCGAATAAAATTTATCTGCTGATGTAATCAAGTATATATAGTAAGTATCCCCCGGCCGAAGAGTGGATGACATTTCATACAGTCTGAAAGAACTGAACTGATACAGTCACAGGAATGTGTTTTATTCAGGATCCTCCGTATTTCTATCGCTATACAATCAACTGACAGTGGTGATCAGTGGTTGTAAGTGGTGATAAGCATTTGCCAATGGCGATAAACAGTTTTCAGTGGTCTAAACCAACAGTTGACATTGGTGTTAAGAAGTTGTCAGTGGTGATCAGCAGTTGTCATTGGTAACCAACAGTTGTCATTGGTGATTAGCAGTTGTCATTGGTGATCAGCAGTTGTCGGTGGTAACCAATAGTTCAAATTGTTGTGAAGAATTTGTCATTGGTGATCAGCAGTTCTCAGTGGTAACCAACAGTTCAAATTGGTGTTAAGAAGTTGTCATTGGTGATCAGCAGTTGTCAGTTGTAACCAACAGTTCAAATTGGTGTTAAGAAGTTGTCAATTGGTGATCAATAGTTGT
Organism: Saccostrea glomerata; assembly: GCA_003671525.1. Classification (NCBI taxonomy): domain Eukaryota; kingdom Metazoa; phylum Mollusca; class Bivalvia; order Ostreida; family Ostreidae; genus Saccostrea; species Saccostrea glomerata. The sequence goes on along the minus strand of PRKT01000430.1, from coordinate 18,941 downwards.
CAGTGGTTATCAGCAGTTGTCATTTGTGATCAGCAGTTGTCATTGGTGATCAGTAGTTGTCAGCGGTTACTAGTATCAACAGTTGTCAGAGGTTATCAGCAGTTGACAAAATTAATCAAGAGTTGACAGTGTTATGAGCAATTGCTCCAATGATTGCTATAACATTGTTAATTATACAAAAACTTTAAAATGAACCTAAGAATACACAAGCAGAATTAAGTTAAATCGACATATCAAACTGAATTCTTTCCATATTGTTACCTTTAAGATAACTTAGTTGGCTCGTTTTAATTTGTTGATAGTGAAATATGACATGTATTTCAATCTGTAAAGCGCTCGCTCCGGTCTGTGATCGGAAGGTTGTAAGTTCGAATCTCGGCCGCTTTTACACAATGAGTGCCGTAGAGTCTTAATTTGATATCGAAGCTTTTACCGGTATATGGTGACGTCTCTATATGAGTGAATAATTCTCAAATGAGACGTAAAACAACAGTCACTTAAACATGGTTGGCACAATGTCTGTAAATTTATTGGTAAAGACGAACCAACGCATTTCCAGGGAGTAAAAATGTGTCTATTTAGAACATCACTCATCATTTATATTTTCTGAACAAACCGCCCCAGATCAAATGACACTGCCTAGCAATATTTTCACCTTGTGAAAAAAAATCAAATAGTTTTGTAAATATTTTTCTAACCTAGTTGCATGGAGAAGAAGACACTAGTAGGTATGATAGGTAGAATGAAGCGAGACGTGCTCGAAGGGGATATTTAATATAACCTTGTATAAATGTTATCCTATAAAATATTAGTTATAAAAATATAAAGACAGATTGGGAATAAAACAGCCAAAAACTATAACCCACCTATGTATGTCCAGAAAACTGTGGAATAATGTTAAAAATGTAGTTTGTTTTAATCTTAAAACTAAAAGACGGACTTTTAATTCAGGTTTTATAGAAATACCGAGACAATTTTTTTCTTAGGAAACAAAGAAATTACTTGCTAACCCTCTAACTAGATTTCAAACAGTTTTAAAGGAAATATGAAATATGACAGATTGGGAATAAAATGAATGATGAATCTACGAATATATACATGTACATGTCTTATATTTTATAAATGATTTATAGAGCTTAACTTTAGAATAAAGAAACATATACCGGCAGATGCAGTGTAGTATGCAGAATGCTAGGATTCCTTGGTTCCATGAACCTGAAAATTCATTATTCATAATTACCCTAAGTTACTGAGGGTTAAGGAGGCTAAAGGGGGGGGGGTCAACAAATTAACCATCAGATATAACTTCTTTTTTTTTTAAGATATATCTTAAGTTGTCAGCTATCATTTGGCAAAGACAAATTTTTAGTTTTAAAATTTTATCATTTTTGTATATCTTTATATGGAGCTCTTCTTAAGGAGACCTAAATAGCCTGAGAATGGCCACAACCACCCAGCCCCCTTAAGTGTGTCGTCTTCCTTCCTCTAATAAAAAAAAATTTAAAAATATAAAGCAAAATGCACATTCTTACATTGTAGCATCATCTGCGAATAAAGAATAAAACATTGAACTGCATGTTGCAAATCGGAGTTCTTCCCTTTACATTTTAGCTCACCGAAACTGGCTTTTTATTGCGAATCTTTAAAATGTCCAAATATTGTGAAATAATTAAATTTCTAAAGAAAAGTATCATACATACGAAAGCCCATTGGGCTCATTTTCGTAGATTAAAAAACTAAAATTTTCGCGATATAACGCGTAACTTTCGCGTTATAACCGAAGCGTTCGCGAATAAACGCGAAACTTTCGCGATATAACGCGTAACTTTCGCTTTATAACGCGAAACTTTCGCGAATAAACGTGTAAGTTTGGCGTTATAACCCGAAACTTTGGCTGTTTAAAACGAAGACATTTGCATAAGTCTTTAATTTCTTTTCATTTTGTGATCTAGTTTATTCATTACAATGAAAAGCAAAAGGCTATTTTTGATCCTGGACCATCACAAGCTATAATTTTAAGTTTTCATGCTATTGAATCCATATTACTGTAACATTTTGTCTTTCTCAACGCTGGTCAAACAATTCAAAGATTATGCGAGTTTTTCCAAAAAGTCTTCATAGTTATGAATTTCGGAAATAAATCAACCCTTTCAGGTGTCTTTTTTATACACTCTATAGAGAATTTGAAACAGAATTGTTAAGATCAAGATCTCAGAGAATTAACAAAATAAGGTAAACTCTTTGTCAGCTTAATTGTGTCCCACCACATGTGTGAAAATTGGATGACAGATTTTCATTTATCTCCGTTAGATTCACTGCACTGTAGATTAATATACGACATTGTATTTTTAGGTTTCGCCACGTGGTCATTCCATTGCTTACAAAAACATTGACAATTAATTCAAAGTGTACAAACTCTTTGCTGTACACCTTCATAGTTCTGATTTATGATGCAAGTCCACGAACTTTTTAATAACCCCGTCAGCGTTCATGTTTTATCTGTCAGTGAAGATCAAGGCTCCTGAATATCATTACAATATGCATATAATTTCGCAAAATAGCGCGTTATAACACAAAAGTTACGCGTTATATCGCGAACGTTTCGCGTTATAATGCGTAACGTTCGCGTGTATTTGTGAAACTTTCGCGTTATAACGCGAAAAAATTATTTTTTTTAAACCTATGAAAATGAGCCCAATGGGCTTTCGTACATACACAATTACATATGAAAATGAACACTATTTTTTTCATTTCTAACCAAAATATACTTGCGTTTTTCATCCCCAATGAAATTGAAATAAAAGATACCACAGGGTCTGACACATTTGTGTCATATTTGGACATTTTACAAAAAAAGTTATTTCCTAACAAAACCAAAATTTATGATAAAGTAATTTCTTCAACTTTTCTATCGCTCTCCATCTTTCCTAAGCAATATACCCCTATCACCCTCATATGGAGTATGCTAGTATACGTAACATGTCTAAAACGAGTAAAACTATTGCCAAAAAAAGTTGATGAGACATGATCATCAAGTCAACAGTCCCGTTTCAAGTCAAGATTTTGCAAGTTTCTATGCTTGGTCCTTGTCAGCAAATAAAATATATCAGTAGGGACAAAGCATACAAACTTTTATCTAAAATTGTGAAAATGACAATTTAAAGTCATGTTTATATAAGTAAAATCAATAAGTTGAACCACATAGATTAAATTTTTTATTGATAAATTTACAATAAAATAATAGTATCTTAAGTGACAATAACTTGGAAATATTCATATGTGAAATGATGGTTGCATAACTTTCTGAATATTTATTTAGTAAACCATTTGCAGCATTTAAAACCTAAAGATAAAAATATATACACTAATCCAGGCATCCAATTTTTTTGTTTGTATTATATGCCCTGAAGTCAAATGCTTGTTGATTTTTCTCATACAAATTGTTAAACCATTATTTGAACTCTGAGTTGCCCACAAAATATGCCGTTTCCACATACAATCATGACAAGGAGCACAAGGCGATTGAGTGAGAAAGGTTGACTGGGGATGCTTACACCTCCATGGCACCTGATCCAACTTTTGACGTTCTTAGAGCTCCCTATTTGCCCCGCTCCTGATTTTATTGTTTGAATGGACCTTTGAGTTGGAATAATTTTCGTCATCTCCATATTTCATTTCAGGTTTTATTGACAAATATGAAAGAAAGAAGAAGTTGCCCTCTTTTAATAAGTTACCATAGGTATATTGTTTTTCTAACTCCTTGAAATGAAGTACTGCATAAATATACTGAAAGGAAAAAGAAACGCAGGGTAGCGTAATTGTCGATAAAAATTTGACCACATGACCGAAAATTACGAAAATTGGTCAGATGGGAAATTTAGTTACTGTGCATCAAAATCAGTATTCAGAATTACTCAACCGTAAAATTTATGGCGTCACGTAGGGAAAACGCTAAAAAGCCAAAAACACGTGCAATTTGATAATGACGTGTTTGTCCACAAATCTTGTTGCTTTATTTGATGCATATGAGGTATGCACATCGTTTTTCAATATTAAGAGACATTATGAATTTATTGCAATCTTGGCACAGTTTGAGGAAGTTCAATGGGGTCTTGTTTTCGAATTGCTTAAATAATGAAAAAGGCAACAACCGTTTACTAAGCAGTCTCTTGTAAATTTTCCCCCATAAAACTTTTAAGCCGTTGTCAGAGAGGGTCTGGAGTGGATTTCACTCAACCGTGACGATGACGTTAACGCCAAACAGAGCCATGTTACGAGCAGGTTATTCGTCCTGCCTTCTCTTAAATTGCCACCTAACTACCACAAAAACAGTCATTTATAGTGTACACGATTATAATCATTACATTCATACCAAATTTGAAAGAAAACAATTCCGCAATTTGGTTTTTTGAGCCAGTCAACTTACTGTTGTATTCCTCTAACTGGCGCATGCGCGCGCCGTTTGACTTATTTTTTTTGCGTTGTTACCCATGCTAAATATAGCCAGGGTTTGAAAGATAAACACTCTGATGAAATTCCATGCAAAGGAGAAATAAGATTATGACAGATGCACGAGAAGGACATTGAAGATAATGAGAGTTTTCGATTTTCCCTTTTGGGGGGTATCGTCATTTGAGCTTTAATAACTCATGAATAATTACACAAAATCATTTGAGAATTTGGTTATATCTTTTTGAAAGATGATTTTAAAAGTTAGATAGGAAAACTAAAAAGTATTTTAAGAAAAACAAATTTAATTCACCTCAAAAGTTTACCCTGCGTTTCTTTTTCCTTTCAGTATATAATGTATTGATATTAATGTTATGAACTTCATGACGCGTCATTATATTTGGCATTTTATTTTTGATTCAGTACAGTCAAACGTTCTGATGTTAACATAAACCAGAGTATAGCAGTCGTATGTAGTTTCATTTCACTGTGATGAATCCACTTTTTAATGATTTTGTCTTGGCTACATTGCAAAACATTTGTTATATATACAGTAAAACTTGTCTAATCCACAGGTTTCAAAGAAATTATTGGATAAGACAGCATTCTTGGTAATTATGACAGCAGTAAAATTGATTGAATTGCTGACATTCTTACACATTTATTAGAATTTTTACTATGCAGGATGTGGAAATACACAACATCCGGAATAGACGAGTTTCACTGTAAATACTTTTTATAAATCATTCTCTTGCAAAATCTCCGATACAAAGTACTCTGTCGAAAACAGGGTTTTACTTTTCTATGAAAAAAAAAAAATACACGCATATAACGTGAATATTTTGTCATGGTTGAATTTGTTATTGCCAAAATGCATATTTATCACAAAGTTTTATCCGAAGTCATCTTTGCGCGCATTCTAAAGAATGTATAGAATATAAACTAAGTTGAAGCTCAAGATGAAATGATATATTTCTACACTAGATTTCCTTTGAATGCAGCAATGTAAATCAAAACTTTTATACATTTGTTATTAATTTTTATACATTTTCCCATTGTCATGTAGCCGAGCCAATATCATGAAAAAGGATACATCACAGTGAAATTAAATTGCTCTATTCTGGTGTATTGAAAATGAAGTACACAACAAAAGAAACAAAAGTATCTCTGTATTAATTTTTTTCCCTATATTTTAACATCAAATTGCAATATATTAAATTGGAAAATTTAAAAACTGGACAAAAGTAATTGGGGTAAAAGAATACAAAAAGGCTAAAAAAGAAAACTTTATTAGGTATATTGTCTTATCAATAACAGAGCTCATATCAACGGTTCTTTTAAATCATAACAATTGTCTTTGTGTATTCTTTTTTAAAAAATGATGATAATGTGCAATAAATGAGTGATTTCCTTTCTTAAAATTAATTTCTCATAAAATATCATATAATGAGCTTGAAGACATTGTATGGCAACTATGCGATATTGTATTAAAAATTTAGTATGTGAGACAAAGAAGAATGAAGCGTTTTTTATATATATAAATTATTATTTAAAATTGTATTACTAACATGTTTTACAGCTCAAATTTGGAGAATTTTGCTATCAACGCATTAGATTTAAAATAAAGTAATAAAAAGAAGGAAACAAAATTACTTAAAGATAAAATAAGGTACGTTAGAATTAAATCAGAAAAGTTTTGTGTGGGTTACTAGTAGTTTGTGGTCATATCCCAAGAAACTAGCAGGTGATTTCAGGGCCATGGACGACACATCAACTATCACGCTCATCTAATATTAAAGGACGTTTCAATGTTTCAACGTACACAAAGTCGGATACGCAATAGAATTTAAATTTAAAATGAGGACTATTTTAACTACATTCAGACAAAAGTAGACGAGGGACTAATTTTTATGAATAAACTGCATTTGTTGCATTCAGATTGCCTAATTTATTTGGGTAATTTGTGAATACTGCCGGAGAAGCAACCTCATAGTTATTAATCCTTGATGACAACAAGTGATAATTAATTATGCTATTTTAAATTTGCCAGCTAGACAGTATCATTGTTTCCTAAGATAAATCAAGAGTTGAAAATTCTGTGTCATGTCAAAAGAGTTTTATGTTAAATTACTAGTAATACTAGTAATTCATAAAACGACCATGTCCATATACCAATTAACTGACCAAGTCCCATTGTCCAATTTCAAACATATATAAATATAAAGTGGAGATAATTTCCTTCATTTCTTATAAATAAAGCATATGGAGATAACGAACAGTATTCACGATCAAAAGTCCATAAAGCGATACATGTACAAATAGGAGCAGAACAAACACGGACCTCCAAAACATCAGAGATAGGATCAAGTGCCGTGGAGGAGTGAGCATCCCTTGCCGACCGGTCACACCCGCCATGTGTTCCTAGTTATGATCGGAAATAACGGAAAAATCCGTCGTCAATTCGGTTTAAAAATAATGGACTAACAATTAGAATGAAAAACGTCAGTCAGCATTTTACTCATTGACAATGTTAAATTGGATTTGCTGACAAGGTCATTGTATCGACCAAGGAACTTACGAAATGATGATTTTAAACGAGACTGCTGATATTCTTGTTTCATCAGCTTGTTTGTCAATAATTTACCTTGCTTTAGAAATTAGTTAATACGTAGAGCATGCTCTTGCGTATCGAATCAACTGAGATACATGTATATATATAAACTCCAGATGCAGGTGATGAAGGTACATGTATATTGCTGCATTTATGTATGGGAAGTTGATGGTAGAAAGTTCAAGTCATCACGTTTATCATAGACCTTGGTTGTTAGATTACCATTAACTTTTTCTTCAAGTGAAATATCCAAATATGAAACAGACTTTGTGGTATCTTTTATATCAAGCTCACCAGGATATATCGTATCTAAATTTGATTGGAAATTACCATTGTTAATTGACAATACGTCGTCGATATATCTAAAAGTCGAGTGTAAGGCTACAACAAGTGTTTTCTTTTTTCCATGCATAAGATTTTGCACAAATTCTGTTTCATATTTATACAAAAATAGGTCTGCTTATAACGGGGTACTGTTGGTACTCATGGGAATTCCAATAGATTGTTGGAAGACATGGTCTCCAAAAGCAACGTACATATTGTCAATCAGAAACTAAAGCATCAGAACACTTCTTCTGAGATTACACGTATTGGAAAACAAGCAGTGTGATATTGTAATTTCTTGAATTTTGAAGAAAATTTGTCAAGTTGAAAACAATCTTAATAAAGAATTAAAATATGAACCATGCAGTCACCAATGGTCGAAATAAAATGTATATATTATCAAATAAAATTGAATTGTTTTTTTTTGTAAAGAATTTACAAATAGCCTTAGGTGAATCTTGTTCTCTGTATTTTATAGTTAAGTGAAACAAAGGAAGATAACGAACAGTATTCAAGCTCAAAAGTTAATAAACAATACAAACCAGGAGCAGAGCAGGACCTCTAAACCATCACAAGATGGATCAGGTGCTATGGAGGTGTAAGTATCTCCCCTGCCGACCGGTCACGCCTGAAGTGTGGTCCTTTTCATGATCGGAAAACAACGGGAAAAACCGTTCAGTGTGTAAATAATGGTCTAACAATTAAAATGCAAAACGTCAGTCAGGATTTGATTAAATGTTAAATTGAATTTGCTGACAAGATCATTGTATCGACCATAGAACTTATGAAATGATGACTTAAACGAGACTGCTATTCTTTTTATCAACTTGTTTGTCAATACATTACATCGCTTTAGATATTGTTCATTCCTTGACCAAGAGCATGCTACTGCGTATCGAATCAATTGAGAGCTAAAACCCTCGTATGCAGGTGAGAAAGGCATATTTTTGCATAAGTAAGGGAAGTTGACAATTGAAAAGTTAAAGCCATTATTAAACTTTGCTGTTAGATTAACGTTATTGTTTTTGTCCAGTGAAATATTTAAATATGTAACAAATTTGGCAGAATCTTCGGTACCTTTCATTTTAAGATCACCGGAATATGTCATATTGTCATAAGAATTGATATAACATTGTTAATTGACAATATCTCGTCGATATATCGAAATGTTGAGTTCAAGTCCACAGCAAATTTTTTCATCTCTTCAGGTATAAAATTTTGAACAAATTCTGCTCCATAATTGCAAAAATAGGTCTGCTAATAACGGGGCGCAGTGGTACCCTTGTGGACTCCAATAATTTATTGGAAGACTTGGTCTCCAAAAAACACATTATACTGTCAATCAGAAACTCGAGCATTTTTAAAAATATCGACTTAAGAGTACTTGTGTGTATAATGAGATAAGCAGAATAAGCAATGACAAGATAAGTAGATTTTCGAGTTCCATTTTTGTTTTAAAAAATAAAAGCAGTATGCAATGATGACATAAAGCCTGGCCTTTACTTTATCGTAGGGAATCTTTGTATATAAAGTTGAAAAAACGTAAGTGCTGTAAGATCACATATTTTTGTGGGTTCAAATTTTCGAGGAATGAGAAAAAATATTTGTTTATGGGAACTTGATTTCGTACATGGTTGGAGAATGCTAAGTAGAGATACTATATTTCGAGGTGCCGGGCCATTCCAAGTTTTTTCTATGTTTAGCGTCCGCGTGCGCCTTGGTTTTTGACGCCCAACATCAGAAAAAACAAACAAAATCAGAAAACCTGATATTGATTATTGTGGTCGAAATCTTTGAATTCTATCATGTCCTGTTATAATCTGTAGATACAATCTTTCATATTTGGTATATTTTGAGCATTTAGTACATGGATTTTGCTAAAATATAGATCTAGAAAGGAGAAAAAAAATATTTTTAAAAAAATCAAATCCTTAGAAAGACGTTACATTTATGACTATAAAGTCTGTGTTTTCTTTGTTGGTCTGTATGTTTTTTGCGAATAGGTAGGTAGGTTTTTGAAAGATGGGTGGACGCTAAACACAGAAAAAAACTTGGAATAGCCTGGTAATGAATTTGTGGGTCTCTCCATGCTTTAAAACAACGAAATTTAAATCCCAACGAAAATAAGTGAATTCACGGTATTTGAATTGTTAATTTTGGTAAAAAAAATTGTGATTTCAAATTTTCCAAAAGTTCCTTGGAATTTTTTCTGCATCCACATCTGATTTACACAACTTCTCGAAGTTTCTCCTTCACTACTGTAAATATTTCATCGAGAAGTAAAGAAATAAGCTTGGTAGATCAATTTTACTGGAACACGCTATGTATCTTTGTAAAGATTTTTGAAATCAAGTTTTTGAATGCAACAGTACTGAAATAACGGAAAATCTTCCGAGAGTCCAGTGTGTACTGAAATATATGGAGATAACGAACCGTATTCACGCTCAAAACTCCACAAAACAGTACAAAGTAGGAACAGAGCAAACAAGGACCTCCAAAACATCAGAGGTGGGATCAGGTGTCATGTGGGAGTGAGCAGCTTCTGTCGATTGGTCACACCGGTCGTTTGCTCCTTGTCATGATCGGGAAATAACAAGAAAAATCTGTCGTCAATTCAGTGTATAAATAAAGGACTAACACTATAAAATCAACAAACAAATTCACGAATCTAGAGTTTTCGGATCTTTAAAGACATGTCGTTTACGAAAATAATAAAAAAAATCATCTTTAAATTAGAAAAAAAGAAAAAGCTAAGCCTTTTCAAGCATTTAAGTACTAAGGAATTTGATCCTTGACCACCCATAAATAGTCGACCAGAAACTAGAGATGTGAAGAGAACCAACACACGGGGTCAAGTTCTAGCGATGAGAGGTCTCAATAAAGGAATAGTGTGATCCCATTAAAGATTAACTCTCTCAGATAAGACCTAGCGCGTTATGGCAAATGACAACTAATATTTATAAAAGGTCTTAGAGGAATAAGGCACGATAGGGGACATGGGGAGCGTTTGGGGAACATCTGTAACGGTCCCCGTTACAATTAGCACTAGTTTTAGGTGCATTTATCGGATTTATCATAGTTTTTTATCACAGTATTTAACAGTTACCTCAGATCGAGTGGAAAAAAGGAACAAAGAAATTTCAACAGAACATTTTTAGGAGTGTTAACTTTTTAACGTTATTGTCTTAGCGGCAATAAATATTTTTACGCACTGTGGCAACGCACTTTGAAAAAATAACGCACTTTGAAAATTTTAGTGCGTTAAAATTGGGACAAAATCAACGCACTTTGAAAAAATTTTTCAAAGTGCGTTAAATTTGGGACCAACTCAACGCACTTTGAAAAATTTTTTCAAAGTGCGTTAAGAGTCTACATCAATGTATTTTACCATGTAGACACTTAACGCACTTTGAAAAAAAAAATCATATTTTAGTCATGGAGAAATTTTATTTCTTGTTTATCTTTAAACAAATCTAAGCCTAACCCTAACCTCAAAAATGAATTGATTTACTCCCGTCGAAAAGAGGAGAAGACGGGTATAAGATCCCTCAGTCCAAATCTTTATCTTTCCAATACATAGGTGTCGGTAACAAACGGGGGAGGGGAGCAATAAACCTAAAAAGGGTACGTTGCATTTTCAATGCTTATACGATGTATATATCTTTCCAAAATAATGGGGGTGGGGTTAGCCCCCCATCCCCTCGTCTGGCCCTTCGCCCAGTCTCGATGTCTATGCAGTACTCAAAGCATTCATATAATTATGTATTTGCCTAACTTGTATGACGTTGAAAACTTTCAATAATAAATGAGTTAATTAAAACAGATGAAAACTAGAAATTTTAAAGTTAAGTAAAACGTATGAGAGAGAAAGAATTTTCATAGTTTTGAACAATCAAATTGGCCCCTTTTTATTATGATAAATGCTAAGTTGATTGAAGGTGTCCTCTGTTAGTGTCCCCTATACCTTTACATCTACTTATCAAAGACTAGAATTTAAAAAAAGGGGGAAACGAATTAATGAACTGAAACAATCGTCACTCTTTTTTCAAAGACCCTTAAATTTTCCCTTTTATTTTATCAAAACCTTAAATATTTAAAACGTCAATATCTCAGGTCCTACAGTGACTTTATCATAAAAAAGTTATCAAACCAGGATCTGTTATTTATCATACCGATTATTTGAAGGAATATTGATCAATCTTAACATTTTTTTCAAAGTGCGTTAATATGGTCGATATTAACGCACTTTGAAAAAAAAATATTTTTTTTCAAAGTGCATTAGCTTGGTCCCAAATTTTAACGCACTTTGAAAAAAATTTTCAAAGTGCGTAATTTTTCAAAGTGCGTTGTAACAACACACTTAATTTTAGATATAGTTATTGTATTATAAAGTAAATACTGTAGTAAGTTTTGATAATATTTTCTTGCAGTACATGTATGTAAAGTTTTTTATTGTCAAAATATTATAATGTTTGAGGACCCAATTTGAAATACGGAATGAGGAAGAGTTAACAAATAAATGCATTGTAAAATGTCATTTTGATTATAAATAAGCATTTAAAAACTGTTTTAATAACAATCAGTATAATTATGAAAAATTTCTTTTACCAAAGCAAACTATAATCTTGTATGAACTGGGCAAATATATATTTTTCTTTTTATACAAATATTACATTGTACTAATGTGTAAATGATAAAATAAAAAGAAGTTGAAACATATCCCCCAAACCCCTGCGCACACACGAAAATAGGATTTTCGAGTTTAAACAATTTTTCCATTTTTTTTTTCACGTAAATTGAATTTTTCCTCTGCCCTCCTACCCCCAACTAAAAAAAAAAACAGTACTACGTGCCTGTGAACTGGGCATTTACCGTAAAGATCATTCACAGACAAAAAATTCCCCTCCCGTTCGTGTCACTGTATAGCACCATCATCTATAACAGTAGGCAATATAATGAACAACCCTTTTAGTCTGTCGCTTTAGTTTAAAAAAATATTCTTCATATTTCAACTATTCCAGCTTAATTATGATTAATATCAGCGTTAAAAGTCTCGTCTGTTTTTTTTTTTCGGGAGGAAAAATGTTGTACATGTAGTCCAAAGAATGGCCAGTTGTAATATGTATTAATTAAAAGCATAAAGGTAGAAGATTAAACTTTGTCAGAATTGACAATCTTCGAAAGTTCACTGCCATGGAATAAAAATATTTCATTAAATCATAGCCTGTATACAAATTATTGATCATAAGATTTTTTAATTTTTATTATTTAGAAACAGGCATTGGTTTTAAATCCAGAAGTAATCACGTGATCTTGGTGTTTGAAGAGATAATCAAACTTGGGCACGGTTTTTTGATGGATAGACTGTCAAAGTAGAATTATAAATCACAGAAAACAATCACATTAGTCAATTTTATCTATATCCTAGGTGTGCACCTTTTACCTCCTGTCGGAGATCTGTTTTTAAATCTGATATTCCCAAAAGAAGACATTCATGCATATAACAAAAAAATTATGTAACTTTAAATACTGAATTTAGATAAAATGTTTAAGTTCGAACCAACAAGGATATAGAATTTCAAGTGAGAGTCCTTAGAAAGCCACACAGTATCTTATAAAATGACTCTTAGTCAAACAAGAGGCCCACAGGCCTTATAGGTCACCTGAGTATCACGTAACAACTTTCATACTTAATTAAATACCCAGGAGCAGAGAAGAAGATTTTCAAAGAAATAATGCATTTTCACTACGTAATCTATATAGCCCCGCCCTAGCACTAGAACTCCTGACCCTGGGGCCATGAATTTCACAATTTTGGTAGAGGACTCAATGCTGATTACAATTATGCAAACAGTTTGACTGCTTGATGTTCACGAGTAAAGAAGAAGATTTTTAAAGATTGCATTAATTTTAGTGGTTTTTGCCCCACTCCTCAGCCCCCCCTCCCCCCCCCCGGGGGACAGGGGCCATGAAATTCACAAAATTGGAAGAGGGAGCATTATTCAACATAATTATGTATTTGGTGTGTTTATTAAATACCCAGGAGCAGAGAAGAAGATTTTCAAAGAAATAATGCTTATTCACTATATAATCTATATAGCCCCACCCTAGCACCTAAGAACCCCTGACCCCAGGGCCATGAATTTCATAATTTTGGTAGAGGATTCAATGCTTATTCCAATCATGCAAACAGTTTGACTGCTTGATGTTCAGGAGTAAAGAAGAAGATTTTTAAAGATTGCATTAAGTTTAGTGATTTTGGCCCCACCCCTCAGGCCCCAGGGGGGCAGGGGCCATGAAATTCACAAATTTGAAAGAGGCAGCTTTATTCAACATAACTATGTATTTGGTTTTTTTAATCAAATACCCAGAAGCAGAATAGAAGTTTTTCAAAGAAATAATGCATGTTCACTATATAATCTATATAGCCCCACCCTAGCACCTAAGAACCCCTGACCCAAGGGCCATGAAATTCACAATTTTGGAAAAGGCTGCCTTATTCAACAAAACTATGTACTTGGTTTGTTTATCTTAAGCCCAGGAGCAGAGAAGAAGATTTTCAAAGAAATAATGCATTTTCACTACATAATCAATATAGTCCCGCCCTAGCACTAGAACCCCTGACCCCAGGGCCATGAATTTCACAATTTTCATAGAGGAATCAATGCTGATTACAATCATGCAAACAATTTGATGTTCAGGAGTAAAGAAGAAGATTTTTAAAGATTGCATTAATTATAGTGATTTTGGCCCCACCCCTCAGGCCCCAGGGGGGCAGGGACCATGAAATTCACAATTTTTGTCCCACTACACCCATAGATGCTTTATGCCAAATTTGGTTGAAATTGGTTGAGCGGTTGCAGAGAAGAAGCTGAAAATGTTCAAATGTTAACACACGACGCACGACGGACGACGACGGACGACGACGGACGAAAACAGATAGCAATAGGTCACCTGAGTTTTCTCAGGTGACCTAAAAAGCCAACAATATTTTTCACTTTGGCAATATGAAACACCGTATATTTCAATTTTTGTGCTTATAACCATCCTCCAAAATTATTATAAAAATAAGATATGTACATGATGTAGGAGATATTTATAATTGTAGAATTCTTACACCCCTTTAAGAGATTATATACCAAAGTGTGGAAAATATTTAGTATATCGCAATTGTATATCGCTAAAATTTCTAAGCATCAATGATGATTTCATGAAATAAGGCTTATATTAATTAAATATTTCTAATTTAATGATAATAAATAATAATAGCTAGTTATTAAACGGGAGATTTTATGAGAATTTTTAATTTAGGATAGTCACATACATTTGATGTTTTACCACAGATCTATGTTTTTCCTATTCTTTAATCATTAATAAATATTTAACTTGGTGGATATTGCATGATGAAAAATAAATACCAGTGAATATATCCGTAATCTCAGCTAACACCAACGTTTTTTCACACCCCTAAGAATAAGTCTGCTGACAAAGAATCATTGTGCATTGAAATACGGGCATCATGGTAGACAAAATACATACTAGGCCAACGCCCTAAAAAAGAAAAAAAAAGCAAATAGGGACAACGTCTACGCATATTTATTCATCCCAGATTGCAAACACTACCTCAGCTTTAAACAGGTCGAGACCACTACCTTATATGGAAGGCAATTTTCAACACGTGACGATGTCTTCGTCACGCCTGTTCTCCAATCTAGTGAAAGAGAAAGTCTACTACGTGTTTACGATTCAATGGCGACACGTGGTTTTCGTCGGTTTACTGCACAATATTTAGCTCGTCACCGGAAAAACTGTAGAGCTTCTTTATCACTTTATTAGACCGAAATTGAAAGATTATATTCTAAAGACATTGCTCCATGCTCACATTTAATATTGGAGTTGTTTTAGATGATTATTAGTTGCTTCGAATACCGTACAAACGCTTTGACGTTTGCATGTGCATAAAACACTTTTTGATAATATTGAGAGGTTAAATAATTATTGCACACCTTCTCCTGCTGTCTAAAACCAAGGACCTATAAACTTCCTGCTAAAACTTTATACACGTATCAGGGGCGTAGTATCCGGGGGGGCCAGGGGGGGCCTGGCCCCCCCACTTTTTTTCCCAACCTTACTTACATTATAGGAAATGTTAATTCAAAGCCTGTTTGGCCCCCCCCCC